>QUOP01000273.1:0-489852 GCA_003675405.1 Hericium coralloides | reverse complement strand
CTGGTTTGCTTCCTGTGAGCGATAAACCAACCGGCGGCCACTCTGCCTATGCAGAGGTCAAGGAGTGGCGCGCGCACGAAGAGTGCGCGAATGTCCTGCCTGAGACATGGGTGGATGAGGTGGACATTCCGTCGCCCGATGGAACGCACATCAAAACGAAGCTAGTCTTTGGCGTCGACGCGATCGTCAAGGACAGGTGGAACTTGGTCAGTCCGCGCTCCGCTTTCCCCGCTTGCATGTCACTTACGGTCGTCGGTGGCAGAAATGCTCCGCGTGCACGAAGAACCGGCCAAAGATCCACGGCGCTCCGGTCCAGTGCACGAAGGGCAAATGCTCCAAGGCGTTCCACGTGTCTTGCGCGCGGGAGGGTGCCGCCAACAATATTGTCTACAGGATCTTGGGCGTGGTGGACAAGGAGATCGTATTTGCAGACTCCGCACGCGCTGTGGCGCCCGCTCACGATGTGCAGCCGGGCGCTGGCGCTCCGATGGAGGTCGATGGGATCCGTTTGGATAATCTAGAGGCCCCGGTCGATATGGCCCCCGAGCCGCAGATCGTCAAGACTGTGCAGAAGATTGAGATCGAGCTACTTTGTTCACAGCACAACCCAGTGCGTCTCCCATCTCAATGCGTACAGTACGTTATGCTTATCTCTCGCAGGCGGTGACAGAAGCGAAAAAGGCCAGCAAACAAGACAAGATCCGCAACCAATTACTTGCGCTGGAGCCTATGGCGAGGATTAAGATCCGTGTCAGCGCTGGCGTGTTCGAAGTGTCGCTGTGCCGTGTTCTCGAGGAAACCAGCTCGGTCGAAGTGCTCTGGGACAAAGGCATCAAGCGCGAGTTCAAGTGGGGAAGTGTTGTCTTCGGAAGCTTGGAGGGGCAGACCGTCGGCCAGAAGCCTACTGAACCTGCACTCGAGTCGCACCTTCGTACGTTTTTTTCCTTCGCTGTTTGCCATACACAGTCCGAACTGACTACACGATAGAACCTCAATTGATGCCTGTGCAGCCAGTCACGTTCCCGACGCTTTCGATGGCCATGGCGGCGAGTCACTCGGCGTCGCCGCAGCCTATTCAGCCGACTTCTGTACCTGCCCCGAGTAATGCTGCTCTCAATGCCAGCCCATACGCGAGTTATCAGGCAGCGGCATTCCAGTACGGCCGCGACACATGGCCGTATTATTATTCGCAGCAGCAGCAACAGCAACAACAGCAACAACAGCAACAGCAACCACCACCACTACAGCAGCAGCAGCAGCAAGCGCCGAATGCACAGTATCCTCAGAACGCATATGGGTATGGTCAGGATTCAGGGGCAGGTCCCTCATATGCATATGCGTCGTACGGACAATCTCAGCAGCCCCAACTCGCACAGCAGCCAGCCTTCTCGCCCCCGCCCAATCCCAACTACCAGACCTACGCGCCAAGCTCCAACACCACGACGCCCACCCCCGTCGCTACTCCCGTGGCCATGCCGGCACCAGCACCCGCGCCCGTGTCTGTGCCACACGCGCAGACACCCAGACCGCGCCACGCGGGCATCCAGTGGCAGCAGTTCTACACCGGCCCGCGCAAGCCTGCGATCGGGTCGCGCTCGCGCTCGCACAGCCGGACGCCGGCGGTCGAGGCGGCGAGCAAGGCGGCGGAGGCGCAGGAGCAGCCCGTTTTCTCGCAGTGAGATGGGATGGAGTGCATGTGCAGACATGGGTGATGTACGATACGCGAGGCGTTTGTACTTCTAGCATATGATACGGTTGCAGTGTTTGGAATTACGCATTTTTGAGCTCGTCGCGGTTGAATTTATGAATACATATTGCTTGACTAGTTCGTGTTCAGCTGAGCGGGATACTATGTCGTGGCCTAGCGGCAGTGTGTGCTCTATCGTGATGTTATGCAAATGAGGTAGGGCTAGAGAGATCGACTCATCATCTCTCTTCTCTAAGGTCTGCCTGTGGGAGACTAAGCAGGGCGGTCTCATGCGAGGCCCAACAAATGTAGACAGATTGTGGGTAGGTGAGTCGGTGCTAGAACACTACGTACGACCAATACAACCATGCTACAAAACAGCAGAAAAACGTTGAACGCATCGCTGAATTCGTTGCGCCGTAAGATGCTAAGGATGCTTCATCGACAAGACAGGAATTAAAAAAAAAAAAAAAAAAAAAAAAACAATCGGACGGCAACAGCCACCATCTTAGGACCAGGAAAACTTGGGCGACGAGATTGTCATGCTATGCAGAACATGGATATGATACAATTCGAGTATTGTAATAGGATACAAGCCGTCCTGCTCTCACGCAGTCTGAGCCCCGTAGCCCCTGATGCTCTCCGCGAAGCCCCACGACGTCTCGAGCTCGATCGCATCAGAGATGGACGGGCCCGACGCGTTGATAATGGCGATTTGGTACTACAGCACCGTCAGCCGGCTGGGACGCACACTGGAGAAGATGCGGCGTACCTTGTTGATACTGCGTGCATCGCGGTAGTAAAGCACGCGCATGCAGTCTTCAAGGATCTTGTGCGCCTCGGCTTCGGTGAGGATGTCTTCTTTGCCTTCGACGGCTTTGCGGAGGAGCGGCTGCGCGATGTAGGCGCCGTAGCCGGTCGCGAGCGTGGGCGACGTGTAGGTCACGCCGAGCAGGTCGACGAACGCCAAGAACCTGTCCAACCATACTCCAAGTCAGAATCGGCCACAGCGTTGGCAGGGATGCGGGACTGACCGCTGCCCGTCTTTGAAGCCGCCGACGAGGATCGAATTCCACAGCGGGTCCATCTTGGAGCGCTTGCCGTACATAACGTTCGCGAGGTACTCGTGGATCTCCTTCGGGCCGAGCTGGTAGCCGTCCTGCTTCGTGACCTCCTCGTCGACGATGACGGAGTCGAGCTCGCGCGTGATGTACTGGAAGTCGGACATGTCGCCGCTCGCGCCGATGACAGTGTACTCGCCGACCTGTCGCAGACGGCTGACGTCCTTAAAGCGGGCGAGGGAGCCGTAGGATGCTAATCATTGGTGTGAGTGCATGCGAGAAGGCAAGGCAAGAAGGATGGCTTACCGAGGGTGTCTGCTGCGAGCATGATGCCGTCCTTGTACTTCAGGGCAAGCACGCTCGTTCCGGTGACGATGGGCTGTCTGCACGGGGGTGTCAGGTAAAATTCAAACTCAAGAGATATTCCAGCCTTACTGTGTGTGCTGCACACCTTCGGAGAACGCATCTTTCGGCGCGTTCTGGGGACGGTTGTGGAGGGGATAAGTGTTGTACATGTCCACGGCGTCATTTCTCTGCATTCAACTGCATCAGCGTTGCTCTCCATCGGAACATATTGCACGTACCGGACGTCCCCAGTTCGTTGGAAAATGGTCCATGGTTGTAGTAGAGGTGAACGGCGAGAGGATAGAGGTGCAGAGCAGATCGAGACGCGTAATGTCGCGCTTGCGCGTCCAGCATTGCTGACGTAAGCTGCTCTGCTCTGCGACTGCAACATGTCGACAACAGGCTTGTTCTCGACGCCGTCGGTCGCGTAGTATAACGTTGTTCTTCCCGCTCCTTTCCTCGCAACTTTGTCCAGCAGCTTCAAGATATTGTGGTAAGCTGTAAATAACTGTGCTTATCTCCTACGTCAGAATGTCCCTTGTCATCCCACCGTAGTCGGATAAAGTCGCCGACTCGCAGGACGAAAATTAAGAAGCCAGCTTTTTCTGAAGCATATTCGAAGCCTAGGTTCGTTTCACTGTGAAAATATGCAGTATCCTTATCTTAGACGCTATAATCTTCCCCATCCATCGTTCCGTAGCAGCTTCCACCGCGGTGGCGCCTTGCATGCCATGTAACCGACTCGGCGTCAGGCTCCTGCATCTATCTGGCTTTTATGTGCGTACGCAGCTGGAACACAGGAATCTCTGAACCCTACAGTTCACACCATGTGGCGAGCTTCTATGGTCCCGCAAGGTAAGTCCGGTTGATGAAATGATTTCGGTACCAACCATCCCATCGCACATGATTGGCAACTTTCCAGGTCTGCCCCCCCCCCCCCCCCCCTTTCTTCCCCTACGATTGTACTATAAAGACAACGTCTCTGGATCGCTTTATAGGGTGTCATCTTGAGTGGAAACGTCTGCGGAATGCCTCGGCCCAAAGCGGAAACTTAGTCAGTTGGAATTCATGAGGAAATTCTATATTTTCTAGCTGCCAGCCTCTCGTGGTCTTCGAGCAACTCTTCCGCTTCCCACCACAAGCCAGACTGCTCACATACTGTCTTTACGTTTCCTCGCACCCATAGTCAAGGATGTTCAAGAAGAACAAGGCCCTCTCGTCTTCCTCTCCTGCCTCTGCTGCGATCCAGCCTCCTCTGGCCCCTTCCGTGCTCGCGGCGCCTCCGGTCATGTCTACGTCTCACAAAGGCGGCGCTCGCAACCTGACGAAGAGGGTAGTAAGGGGTGTCAAGCGTATCTTGGACAAGCTCAGGCCACGTCGTCGCAAGGGCAAGAAGGGTGAGCTCGATGTATTTGAGCCCATGACCTTCGCCGCCGCCGTGTCCGTCTCTTTGTCCACAGCATCACTTTCCGGAGATTCTGCACCGACTGGAAATGCCTTGACCTCGTCTGAATCGATCTTCGAGGAGCCTGGGTTTATGTCCCTCGCTGCATCCATCAGCGTCTCCAGCCAAGATGGCTTTACACCCAGCCTCACTGTCAGCCGCCAGCATTCTCCGTCTGTCTTCTACCCCGGTCGCTACCCGCTGCTCCTCCGATGCTTGCCCCACGCCTTTCCCTGTCGAAGGATGCCCACGTTCTCTCATTCATTGCCGATTCTGCTCACTGCCCTGGCGCCGTCAACTGTCATGAGGAGAAGTGTCTACCGTCCCAGAACGAGCTCCTTCTACCCTCTCTGGATCTCCTCTGCTCTATGGGTTTAGGCAATGCCGATTCGTACCGTCTGGAAGTTGACGTCTCGAGCGAGCGACCTAACATATTGTCGAGCGGGCAGTCCGCCAGCGACGTGGCGAATTCTGCACTTCCTCCTGCGCTTGTGAACTTCGCCTCTGGTAGCTCGTCTAGGCAACCGATCTCCGGAAGCAACAAGCGCGTCTCTCATCCTTGCACTTCTATTGGCTTGGAACCTTCCGCTCTCGACGTTGTTTCCTCTAGCAAACTCCAAGTGTATGAATCTCCTTCCTTCTCCCATCACTTCTGTGTTTCTGAGTTTACGGGAATTGAACAACCTTGTGAGTGCATCTTTGTTGCTAGTGATATGCTGTGGCTGATTATTCCATGCAGTTACAAGCCCTTCCCCCCCATTCTCTTTAGACGGAGATCGCCCCTCCGCTAGCGAGCCCCGCCCGCTCGCAACTACGACCCAGGAAAGTCAGTCCGATGTTGAAGCGCAAAGCAGCCATCCTCTCAATACCGTTTGCATAGTTCCCTGTGGTTCGGTAGGGAGCTTTCTGTGCATGGCCGAGGCTGCTGAATCTCCATCCCTGCCCACGACTGCGACCACGGCCATTCAGCATAATGCCAAAGCACAATCCCTAGACATAGGCTGCATGGCCAACTGTGCATCTTTAGGGTCTTTTCTCTGCATGGCCGAGGCTTCCATGTCCGCCTCTGTTCATGCGACGGATGCCGCGGCTTTCCAGGGATTATGCCAGTTACCTGATACCGTTGTCGATTCGTTTGAGCATCTGATAGGTAAGAATGCCGCCCTATTTTCCTGACTCTTTCCTTATTCTCATTATATAGGTCCTTGCATCTCTCCGGAAGCGGCCCTGAACGTGAATGCTGTAACGATTAATGTCGTCTCGACCTACATGGCCACAAACGTTAGCATGCAGTCCATCCCGCCTTCCTCCTGCTCCTTGATTTTCACCGGGCTACTCTCCCTCGCATTCTCTACTCTCGATGTTGAAGCTTTGATCTCATGCAGTGAGGCTCAGACCCAGGTCGCTCAGGACCCAGCCCTGCCTTCATCGGCTTCAATATCTTTCTCGATACCCGCCTCATCAACGCAAATAGTGTGCGTCCAAGACATCGGACTACTTTCCCTTGCATTTTCTACTCTCGACGTCGAAGCTTTGGTCTCGTTCCATGAGGCACTGGCTCAAGTTCCTCAGTCTATAGTGCCCACTCCATCACCTTCGACGTCTACCTCCATCTCCGATTCAGCGGTGCTTTATCCGCTCCCCCTTTCAACGCAAGTGACAAGCGTCTCGTCGGTTTGCGACCTCCCCATCGCAGCATCCGGAGAGGTGTATCCTCACCCGGTTGTTACAGCGATCGCATCGCCGACAACAGTCTCTGCCACGACTTGCGTCCCCGTCATCGCGCAGGAGACCCTCACACTTGCCAATTCTGCGGTCGTTATCCCAGAATTTATCTCTATTACCCCTGAATGCGATAGCCCCATCCCCTCCCCTTCCCTCTCCCTCTCCCGCTCTGTAACGGTTTCCGCAGATGTTCCTGAGCGTCCTAGCCCGTGCACATGCCGATGCTCCGCTCCTGCCATGTTAAAGATCTACACTTCTGTCTCCATTCAGACAGATCTTTTGCAGCCTACCCCCAACTCCGACATCCCTCCCCCGCCTGCGCCGCCTGCGCCTCCCCCTCCTCCGATGTACAAGTCCCCGCCTCCCGTGAAGATCAAGCTCATGGGACGGAATGGCCGACTCGTATCCCTGGACATCCGCCGAGAAGCTGGCGACGGCATGTACCTGACAGAGTTAACATCGCTGCTGGCCGCCCAGGCCAACGGCGGGCCAAAGGTCCTCAGGAAGACGGAGAGAGCTGAAGACAAGCACGAGACAGGCCTCGGCGGATGTGTGGCTTTGAAGAAGACGGGCTTCCAGGCTGGCGCGCCCCCACACAGAGACGAGGACCTAGAGAATGTCAAGATTAGGACGAAGGAGGAGTGGGGAAAGACGGTCAAGAGGCGGCCGATCACGATGAAAGAGAATGCGAAGGAGAATGCGCCTTCTGCAAAGTCTTCCAAGCTCACTCGGACCGACGCGGCCGCGCTGAACGACATCACGAACACGGCGCACGCCAAGGCGCCGTTTTTGTCAGAGCTGGAGGCCGCGATCGCAAAGTCCCGCGGCGGACGCCCGCTTTTGACGCCGATTCCTGTCCTTGAGGATAAGGGCGAGGATGAGTCGGCGCAGTCTACTTCTCCCTGGGGCCCCCGCCTCCGTGGAAAGACTCCGGGAAACGCCGTTGCCAGTTCATCTCCCCCGAGGCGCAGCAAGAAGCTGGAACTAGAGCTGTCGGCTTTGAGTTCTGGGCGCCGTATTCCAGAGGGCGGGATGTCGCTTGCGGCGATGGCGATTTGCGAGCGGATCAAGGCGGAGAGGAAGAAGCAGGAAGAAGCGGTGGCGACATCGGAAGGTGCATGATGTATGTTTCTGGAGGGAATGGGTTGAGGTGTGTGTGATGAGGCTCGAATATGTCTCGATCTTGGCATGTCTTATTTTTATCTTTATCTATGGGTTGGGATTCATGGCGATTAATTGTGACTTTGAAAGAGCAGCTTCGTTCTCGTGAACAAGGCGAGGTGCCATACATAGGCCACGCAGTCGGTGTATATGAACTGGGACCCTGCGGCCAGTCTGCATTTGGATCCATTCACGAGCAAGGGATGTCCAGATACACAAGAGTCTGGGTTGTGGGTATTCTTCCGGCGAGCATTATCTTACGCCTGCTGAGCCCGCTCTCTGTGAATATTTATATTCGCCATTAATCGACCTGACACGCCTGCTGAAGGCGTCGCATCTCGAGCTGTAGCGTTCAGCGTAAGGTGTGTTGCCTTTTTTACGTGTCGTTGGCTGTCTCTGATCTTTAGGCCCTTCTAGGTTTCCGATGCTTTGCCCGCAACGATCCGTCACAGACTGTCGACGGCAAAATTGAAACCAGATCTCTTGCCCTACTTTCTCTCCCACTTCCTCGCCAAGTAGAAAGCTGGACAGCGATTAACAGGGATCGCAAGCTATCGTTTAACACTGACAGTACATGCTTCCTTCCCGGGCCGCCGCGTGCGCGTATGCACAGGCGGAACGGTCGCATAAACCGCGTTCGCCTACCCTCGCGGGATGTATGGACCCATCCTCAACCCGGCACACTGGCGGACACGAATTTCACATCATGAAGATCCAAATGTCTTTCGGTTGCCTTTCGCTTCTGAAACTGCGCGAAGATTTCATGCCACAATCAGCTGAAGGTCCCTCAAGGACCTTTGGTTTACAATACCATTCGTCTCTGCGGTTTTTTGAACTCCTGAATCCCTGTTTATGCTGAAGAAGAACATCCATCAGGGAACCGACTGACACACTTCGTGTAAAGAATTTCATTTGCCTAAATAAATACGCTTTTCCGGGGTAAGATGGCACGCTGACTCACTGAGTCACTCGCCAATCTGCATCAGCCAGCTGACTTGGGTTACCGGGTATGACCTCACTACTCACCAGCGCTCGGCTACAACGCTCCCGTACACCTGGAGTTCTGTGTGTATTTTGAGTTCGGACACGACTGGTCGAAGAAGCCTACATGGATAACATGACCGCGGTCATCATAGTCGCGGTCCGCTGCGTCTTTCGATCCGTTCAAAGGTCAGGCTCAGTGGTACGCGTGATCGCCAGGCGCGTTACGCGACCAGGGTCCAACGCTGTTGGACGCGTTCTCTCCGAGCGACGATGGGTTTAAAGTGAAGCGTGAGGTAGGTGATGCACCAACCCTCCCGCTCTACGCCATGAGGACCTCTCTGACTTCCATAGCATTCTTACTCCTCGCGCAGTTAGCGGCGGCGTGGCCTGGCACAGTGCACAAGCAAGGCAACGTTTGTACTGTCCTCCCGTCCGTCGACGGGAGCGACGACTCGCAGGCGATCGTGTCTGCGTTCAAGCAGTGCCGAACGAACTCGGTCGTTCGATTCGAGAACAAGACCTACCATGTCGATCGCATCATGGAGACTACGGGCCTGCGCAATGTCACGGTCGACTTGAGGGGCACTCTGCTGGTGTGTGCGGTCCTGTTGATTTGGGGGGGCCTTTCTCACCGTCTTCTGGCTTTGGCAGTGGAGTACTGACATCCCCTACTGGCGTAATAACAGCGTCCCTCTGGGATACCAGAACCAAACGGTTGCGTGGATCGTCAGTGGGTCCGATATTGACTGGACGGGCCATGGCTACGGAACCTTCAATGGAAATGGCCAGCCGTGGTAAGTCTGCTGCGTACCTGGAAGCTGGTATCATCCTCATGTCTGTAGGTATGAGCTGTCGCACGGGATTTCCGACGTCCATGGTCGGCCTATCAATCTCGTTCTGCGCAATGTAACAGACTCCGTGTTCGAGGGTCTGCGCTTCGTGCAGAGCCAGTTCTGGACTATGGCGATCCAGTCCTCCGAGAACTTGCTTCTGGAAAACATCTATATCAACAGCACTTCGGAGAACAATGTTTGTGACATACCTTTCGATGCCAGTATCTTGCTCATTTCCTGCAATCCTTTTTAATTCAGGCGTCCACGATCAATACCGACGGCATCGACACCTTCTACTCGAACAACATCACCATCCGCAACTGGAGCGTGACGAACGGAGACGACCAGATCTCGCTCAAGGCGAACACGTCCAACGTCGTCATCGAGAACTGCCAGTTCTACAAGGGCAACGGCATCGCCATCGGCTCCATCGGGCAGTACCTGGGCGAGTACGAGTTCGTCGCGAACGTCACGGCAAACAACGTTACGTGCGTCGACAGTCAGTACGGGGCGTACCTCAAGACATGGACCGGTATCCAGAAGGGCTACCCGCCAAACGGTCAGCATAATCGCTCGGCCCTCTGTGCCTTGTAATCTGACACTTCGTAGGCGGCGGCGGCGGCATCGGCTACCTCAACAACATGAGTGAATGTCCTCGCCTTCCGTCCGTTTGATGCGGCACTGATGTTCGTCTGCCGCACAGCGTTCACCAATCTCACCGTCTCCAACATCACGCAGGCAGTGGCCGCCATCTCGCAGTGCACGACGTACATCAACGCCACGGGCGGCTGCGACACGTCGCGGTTCCAGATCTCCAACATCACCTGGGCCGGCGCGACCGGCACGGTCGCGAATGAGTACATCGCGCAGTTCCAGTGCAGCGGGGCCGCGCCCTGCCCCGGCATCTCGATGTCGGACATTGACGTGCGCACGAACGTGTCGTCGCCGGTGATTACCTGCTCGAACCTCGTAGGCCCAACTGGCTTCAACTGCACGGATTCGGCATAGTTTAGCAAGTAGCACGACACACCTATTACTGCTGTCCACGAATGAGATGTAACGACACTTCTAAACAATCGATGGAAGGAAACAAGAAAGACTGATTCAACAAGCCCTTGAAATGTGGAGCGTCTAGGTTTACAACAAGACCTGATATGCAATGAGCTATGATGATACCGTGCCGCATACCGGGCTAATGACACCAAACTGATCAATCAAGCCACCTTTTTCTTCTTCTTCGCTCGGTGGTCGTCTCCAGGACCGGGACGAGGCTTCTTCAAGGCCCGCTGTAACGCACGCTTGGTCTCGCCGTCTGGGAATGTCGAAATGTCAAAGTACTGCGGCGCCAGTTCGAGAAGCCTGTCAAATCGAATTTAGCCAACGTTGTTACGCAATGAAAACAAGGGTGCGGCTTACCATTGTGGTCGCACATCGGTGACGGTACGGATGTAGTGTCTAGTCGTGAGGACAAACTCGTTGAAGATGACCCACTCGGGCTGCGTATCTAGACCGCACGATGGATGCAGAGCAACAACCTGGCAGCAATGCGATGTTAGCCACATGGCGCTATGATGGATTATCCTACTACTTACCTGATTATCCTTCACCGTCAAGTAGTTGCCCTTCTCGCCCTCCTTGTGCGCGACCTGCATGAAGAAGCCACACACCAAAGCCTGTCTGATGTTGGCATAATGCCTAGTGGGATCCTGGTACTCCATCGACAGCAGGTCGATGTCAAATCGCTCCATGATGCGCTCCAGCTGAGCGCGGACGTTGTCCGCTTGTGCGAGCGCACGCGCGGAGAGGTAGTTATTCCATGCCCAGTTTTTGTCGTATTGGTCTGAAACATTCCCTTGTCAGGCTTCTGTGATACATCCGACAGAATGCAGAACTTACTTTGCTTGTACTGGTTGTACACGTTGAGCAGGGTGAGATGGTCACCGTCTGGGACAGTGAGCAATTGCTTGGCGGCGTCGGCTTCCTTGCGTTGGTTGTTCGGTCGTAACCAAACATTTGGGACTGTGAAACCAGATTAGTTCCTCAACAGAAAAGATCTGTTCATGTGCATATACGAACCTGAAAGCATGGCAACAATGGTCAAGATCTCCTGGCTGCACTTGAACTCGGGGCTGACAATCAGCATCTTTGCGAGCTAAACGAAAGTTAGTCCAATATACGGAATGTGATCGATGGATGACATTACCTGTGGATCCAAAGGGAATTCGGACATGATGCTTCCGAGCGGGGTCAGATTGCCATCATCGTCCAGGGCTGCTAGGTAGTTGAGCAGTTCCAATGCACGCATCAGGGTTTCCGGAGCGGGAGCATCGACATAGTCGAACCGCACGAGATCCTAGAATCAAAGAGTGAGTGACATTCGATATCAAAATGCTAGCGCGAAACGTACCCTCACGCCCAGTTTGACCAACTCGAGCACAGTATTCGCCAAATTGCTCCGCAGAATTTCAGGATGCGTCTGCTCCTCGAGCTCCTTCATGAAGTCCTTCTCCGTATACAGCCGGAAGCACTTCCCGGGCCGCGTGCGACCCGCACGACCCGCACGCTGCTGCGCCGACGCCTTCGAGATTGGCGAGACGAGCAGCGACTCGACGCGTATACGCGGGTTGTAGACCTTCTGCTTCGAGAACCCAGGGTCGACGACATACACGATGCCGTCGATGGTGAGCGACGTCTCGGCGATGTTGGTCGATATGACGACCTTGCGGCCCGCTGGGCCCTCGGGCGTGCGCCGCGCCGGGGCCGGCTCGAAGATGCGCTGCTGCTGCTGGGGCGGGAGCGAGGAGTATAGTGGGATGCAGGTGAGCGGGCCCACGGAGTCGGGGTCCTGGTTCAGCAGGTCGTCAGCCTCGAGCTTGATCTTTCGGCAGGTATCCTCGATCTCCTCCTCTCCGGTTAAGAAAAGCAGAATGTCGCCTTCGTCCTCGGCGCGGTGGATCATGAGCACGGTCCGGATCGCCGCCTCGACGTAGTCGGGCTCCGGGTCCTGGGTGTAGAATATCTCGACGGGGTGCGTGCGTCCGGGGACTTTGAATAGCGGGGCGGGCGCGTCGCCGACGGTGAAGTACTTTTGGAATTTGAGGGCGTCTAGGGTGGCGGACATGATGATGATCTTGAGGTCCTCGCGCCGCTTCGCCAGGGACTTCAGGAGACCCATCAGGATATCCGTGGCGAGTGTGCGTTCGTGCGCCTCGTCGAGGATAATAGTGGAGTAGCGGTTGAGGTCGGGGTCGTTCATGGCCTCGCGGAGGAGCATACCGTCGGTCATGTATTTTAGGAAGGTCGTGCCCGGCTCTGTCATGTCTTCGAATCGAATCGAGTAACCGACTTGCTTGCCGAGTTGGACTGTAATCCGTTCTAATTAGTGGGATGTAAAGAGGATATGGCGCGATGAAGACGCACCGTCCATCTCATCTGCAACACGCTTTGCTACGGACATAGCCGCTACTCGTCGGGGCTGCGTACATGCGACCAACTTGCCTCTAGTATGCGGCAAGTCGGAATACGCGACAAATTGAGGGATCCTGTAAACAGACCGCATGAGTATCGTCGCGCCGCATCATAGATCAGGAATTCAGGACGCGTATGCTTACTGAGTTGTCTTGCCGGACCCGGTCTCTCCGACCATGACGATAATCTGGTTTTTAGTGAACTTGCCGGAACATCAGTGACACATGATCTTGCTGCCAAGGGAGACCTGATGCGCAGGTTCTGACGCCCCCCTTACGAAGATGATAACGACTGTGCTCACCATATCGTAGAACTCTGTCATCTGGGCAAAGACTGGCAGTTTCTTGCGGGCTTCCAAGATCCTGCGATACTGAGGCGTATGCGGCGTCTTCGTGAATGCATTGAGGTCGTGTTCCTGTGAAAATGATACGAAGAAGATGTGCATTCAGTGAGAGGGATGTCCGGCAGCATCGAAAGAGAATAACGCACGATGGCTTTTTGCACCTGATCCGCCTTTACCATGCGCGGCACAAAGCCGTAGAGCGGCTCCTTCTCCGTCGCATCGTATGTCTTTCTCTTCCCGTTGCTCGACATTGCGGAGAGATGAAGAGAGAGTGGAGAGGGAAGCCAGGCCGCGCAGGAGGTCGTCCTCGAGGCTCTGGTTCCAACCGCCAATTTTGTGCCCTATTACGTGATCCACTCAGTGACATCGAGTGTCACACGGTGACAGGCTTTCTCTCTCCGTCTCCAACAGCCGTCTCGCTCCTTGTCCTCTCATGGGCACAATTCAGGGCGATATACAGCCTCTATCCTGGTAAGTCTATTTCATAGACTGCTGTTCTCATTACTGAGTGGACACTCTAGTTCCAAGTACACTGCCGCCCGGCGTACGGTGCCTTGTACCCCACACAAATGACAACTCGCCGCCTTCCCTACGACTGTTGCTGCTGAGCCGTGGGTCGTCGTCAGATCCCGATATCAATCAGGATCGCATATCTAAGCCAACGTTGATTCAAGATCATACACACGGACAACACACGAGTGCAAAGACAATTGAGGCGTAACGTCACATACACCGGTCACGGTATGAACGTCCGATCATTCCCAACCTGACTGTCCCAGGACAAGACAATAGACAAGGCCTCTTCATAATCCTGTCATATATCGCCTCTGCGCTGGATGTCTGAGCACAGACTCGCCCGTGGTGTATCCACCACCACCACCTCTTTCTTTTCTTCGGTTTCCTGGGGACTTTCGCTTCTTTCAACTCGCCTCGCTGGACTCTGTCATTGTTCAATTGTACAAACTAGAATATACTGACTCGCTTTGACCCTTTCGCTTTGATCTTAGCTTCGTGGCCTCCGTATGACATGGCTCAAAGCACAGATCTCTTTTGTGGCAGACGAGCGAGAGGCACCGCCGCAGAGGAATGGCGCAGCATTCCGCCCATTATCAATGTCAGGCATAAGAAGCGGCCGCCTCCGCTGGCTTTACAGTGCGTTTTATCTCCCCTCCTTCGAACCATGTTTTCTTTCGCCCATCTTTCTACGCAGCCGGCGCGTATCAAGCTCAATTCTGACAACTTCTCCAGCAGCACAAAGCAAGCCGTTGGCACGATTCCGCTGCAGACGCAGACGCCCGTATGGACACCCGGACCATCCAGTTCTGCACATACCGCATCTTCTTTCACCTTCTCAGCTCCGTCGCAGCCTTCGACTGCTGCGACGATGCTCAGCCCCTTCTCAATACCCTCCTCAGGCCGTGCACGCGCCGTCAGCGCAGGACCGGATCCAAGCGCAGACGGTGGCGACAAGGCGCGCTTCTACGCCGTGCCGGAATGGCAGCACTCCCCAGACACGGAAATCGACCAGATCCCGCTGCCCTCGTGGCTCTCCGTGGGCAACCTCGCCGCCACAGCCCGCGAGGCGCCAGCCGCAAGCCCCGCTAAGACAAGCCAGAGCGCGGCGCAGGCGCAAACCCAGACGAACCGTATGTCCCCGTCCCCGAAGCGGCTCTGAACGCGCCAAGGCTCACGCTGCCCTCGGCACAGGCGCACCCCCGCCCCCGCCCCCGAGCCCGCGCAACCACCTCGCGCGCCACGCGTGGCCGCTCGGCGACTACTTCCTCCTTCTGTCCGTCATGTGCGTGCACGCGCGCGCGTGGCGCCGCGGCGCGCCGATCGACTGGGAGCACGTCGCGGACATCCTGAACGCGTACGTGCGCCCGCGCGCGCCGCTGTTCGCGCCGCCGTCGCCGCAGGGCCAGCTTGCGCTGTTCGGGCAGGGCATGCCGCCGCGCTGGACCGCGTGGGACTGCTGGCACCGCTGGACGGTGCCGTGGGTCTCGCCGCGCGCCATCCGCGAAGGCGCGCAGGAGCAAAGCGAAGGGCCGACGTTTGAAGACGCGCCGGGCGTGCAGCACCGCTATGGGGCGTTCGACATGGCGCGGACGGTCGAGGTGTATGCGCTCCTGACGCACGTGCTGACGGTCCTGGACGACGACCCGTCGGCGCTCCTCACGCGCGCCGGCACCGGGCCCGGGCCCGCCCCGCCGCCGCCGGCGAAACCACTACTGGGCCCCGCGCGCCATCCCGGTGCGTGCCATCTCTCTTTCCTTCCATCTACAGTGCGCTCATGCGGGGCACCAGCGTACCCCGCGCGCACGCGCGACCCGCACGTCCCGCCGCGCACGTTCGGGAACGCGCAGGTCTGGGGGCTGATGCCGTGGTTCCGCAAGGGCGCGGTGAACGTCGCGACGCTCGAGGCGCTGTTCCAGGGCCGGCCGGACGCCGCGGCGGAGGAGCGCCCCGGGTGCGTCGCGGAGCGCGTGCTGCCTGCCCATTTGCGGGCGCTGAAGGTCCCGCCGCCGCCGGTGGAGGTGATGAGCGCGGGGCGGTATGGGAAGAAGCGTCTGGGCGGGGAGCGGTGAGGGGTGGGTGGGGTGTATGATTTTGTAGTGATATAGCAAGCTATCTTTATTATTCAATTTCTTGGCACAGGAGAGTATGGAATATGCAGTGAAGTTCATTGTAGATGTTTCTATGCCTGTGCTACCCCGGTACGTAGTTCGTACTGATAATTGATATTCGGCCACAGACCACCTACCTTCGCAATTCACGGGATCTCCAGAGGACGTTGGAGGGATGGATCTGTGCACGTCTTGCCGTCTCCGTCGAGTCGTTGCAAAACTGTGAAAGAACAGCCGCCCGCGTTCATCTTCTAGGCAAGCCTTGAACGCGCTGAATCGCGCTCTAGTTGCTTTTTGTGATACCATCCACAACAAGGACTTCGAGGATTGCCAGAACCCGCTCGCCGACGCTGCCAGACTGTTCTCTCGCTCTGGGGGTGACCTTTCGACTGCACTCATTCCTTGACAAAGCCGCCGTTCTCAGAAAGATATGCAGGAGATCGATTGTTATAAGGGGTGATGCACTGATGGTCAAGTTTGAGGGTCCGAATACGAAACAACACATCTGTCAAAAATTAGTCGAATGGGCGCCTCCCGTGCCCTTATGAAAGCGCAGGGACGCAGTCCACAGAAGATTTCATGAAGCGCTCGACGCGAGGCGTCATTGAATTACGGTCGACGGCAGGGTCTCGAGACTATCGACAGCGTCGTGTTCTGCGCAGCAGAGAGTCGTGTCTGCGTGACGGCATACGCGAGAGGAACGGTCGGATGTCGTTGGGCCTCGTGCAAAGCCCAGAGTCCCACCGGCGCAGTCCAGAAAACGTCAGTGAGGCATGCAGAGCGAGATACCGCTGTAGCTTGCGTCTCGCTTCTGTGCCCCGCCAAGTCCTGCATCAACGTCAACGATCAGGAGCCCAGCGCCGCAGACGTGCGGCTGGACTATGCCCGTAGGTCCATAGGAGCACATCTCGGCGCATCGTTGTCCTCCAGAGTAAAAGGTGGCTCTTGAAGCGCTGGCACGAGCTTTTCCGTGTTGGGGATGGTGTTACGCGCAGAAAGTCACCACAAGAAGTATTCCATGTCGAGCATGACAGTGCTCGGGAGCGTGTTCGGCGCGCCGTCCTGACGTGATTGACAAGATCGTTGAAGGTCGACGCAGACGTTGCTGGTAGGCGTGGAAGGGACGTCAGGACTCCGAACACGTCTATCGAGCGCAAAGAATGACGCACCGTTCTCTTGATAGCCCGTAAAACAGCGCAAGCGCAACGGGGTCTGTCGCCAGAAAGCACGTTCCAGAAGCGATCGGGCACCGTGCAATCCCGCAGCCCATCAGACACCTAATTGCAATGCCCGAATCAGAGGTAGCTTTCAGGTATCTATGGCGCCTCACAGATCGGACAGCAACGAAGCTGTCCGACTTCGGCTGCCGATGACACCGAGTGGTGCGATAGATGGAAAGGATATCTGTGCTGCGAGTAGTAGTCCGTGCAGGTGATGCGCAGCGAACAGGTGTATGAGGTGCCTTCGCCGGGACATTCGATGGGCAGTGGTGGAGGTTTGCCTGCGGAAAGAATAATTTGACAACGATAGCATGGAGGGTATACGATCACCTTCGCACCATACCTGCACGTCCATCTATCCAAACCACCAGCAAGCACTACCTCGCAAACGACACCCCCACCAGCGCCCGCCATCCCTCCGGTCCGCCCTCCATTCCCGCCGCCTGGCCCCGCCCCAAACTTACCGCTGACTAAGCACTGACGCAGCCATCCGCGATCTCGATCGTTCCGCGACCGTGAAGCAATCGACGATCCAGATACTTATCCGTCGTCCGGGCGGGCGAGCGTGCTGCGCAGTGTGGTTGGTCAGGATCGTAGTGCGCTCGCGATGCTCGGGGTGTGGTGTGCGCTGGTGGGGTTGGGGGGCGCGGGCGGGTGCTGCGCGGGCGGAGCTTGCTGACGCAGGTGAGACGCTCTACATAAATTTTCCGTGGTGAGTGAGATTGGGTCTGGTCTCGGGCGTGGAGCCGCCCGTCGGGCGGCGAGGCGGTGCTGGGCCGATGACGGGCGTAGGGGTGTCATGCGGCGGTGTGGGCAGTCAGTTAGAGGATGTCAACGTTGGTGTGCGCGGCGGGGAACAACAGTTGTGTAGCATGGTGTGCTACGGAATAACGATCTCTACGTGTGTGCACACCGATATCAGTGACGCAAGGCGATTCCGGCAAGTGCGGTGACGACACGATGATTTCAGCGGGCGCAGGCGAGCGGTGGAGCGCAGAGATCTGGCAGAAACGACCGGTTTGGCAGTGATGCCCGTGCGACGGGCGGACACGCGTACGCGAGCTGGGATCGGGCGGCGGCTGAGCGTGCGATCGGCGATCGCGTAGCGAAGAACGTCGTATGACTGCGTAGATCAATGAACGCGAGGCTCATGGTGTGTAGGACGCATTTGGGAGAGAGCATTGCGCTGGGAGCGACCGCTGTGGATGGAATGTCAGTGCTGTAGAGGGTGCTGGAGGTAACGTACGGGCCGCCCGTTATGAAGGACGCATGACCTCAGGCCTCAGGTCCCATGGATGGGGGATACGCAATTGGACCTAACCAGGGGATCGGTCTTTGCTCGGTTATAGCGAGAAGATCTCCGCCCGATGTCCATCAAAGTCATGCATGCCGTTGTGCGCAGGATCCGGAGAAGGCGTTGCTGTGGCGTCGGAGGGAAGCTTCTTCCATTGGAGAGAGCGTGAGACGGAGCTGGACGGAGAGAGACGCCACGACGAGAGATTCGAGACGATTGACGGATTGGGAAGGGTGCCGTAGCGTGTGGGCGCGCAAGCGAGATATAATTATGGTAGGCGGCGCCACTTGTATATATGAACGATCTCGCGTGCGCGTTGGTGGCACGATGGGGGTGCCTGTAGGGCGCGATAAGGGGAGCATAAGCGGTTTCTGCGGCGATAGATGCGCGGCCAATGGACGGGCGTGGTTGCGCACGGGCGGATAAAAATGGCCTAGGTATCTATTCTGATGAGAGCTGTGTGACGGGCGGCGTGAGGGTCGCTGCGAATGGTTACGAACACCCCGATCGAGAGACGCGCGTATAGTACGGCAGACGAGCAACGCTGCGGTTTCCGAGCCAGACAAGATGGAAGATGCGTGCTTTATGCGAGTCTTTGGATCGAGGACGAAAGCAGCAGAAAGACAGGATCGATGAGCTTGAGCGAAAGTCGCTCGCGCATGTGCATGCAGGGAAGCGGCGAAGGCAACGACATTTGGACCCCCAAACGACAAAAGGGTCGAAGAAGCGCGGTGTTGTGCTGGAAGGGGAGGAAGCAGTGCCAAAGCGGTGGACAGGTGCCTTGTCGGGAGATTCACATGGAGATGCCACGTCGGGAAGGACTGATGGATAAGCGCCGGGGGACTGATGCGGACCCGTCGAGGCAGAGCAGCCCAGTTTCTGAGCACGTATTCCCGATTAGGAAGGTGTCGGGAGCTCGTCGATGCGGCGCGCGGATGGTGATGCTCCACCCGCGCGAGACAAAGCACATCGGGCGGCCTGCTCCCAAATTTCAGGGCCATGCTCGTTCTTTATAAGACCCAGGGCGGCGCCCTGCCCTCCCATCCCAATATCCCCCGCCTTTTTACCCATTTTACCCATCCTCATCATGTTCCCGACCACTGTCCGCCGCGGCCTCAGCGCCACCAGAGCTTCTCTTCGCAAAGCCGCCGACAGCTCGGCCTCATCCTCATCTTCTTCCCCCACTGCATCTCCCGCCCTTTCCCGCGTCGCAGAGGACGCCCAGTCCCAGGCCCCCGCCGCGCCGCAGCAGGCGAGCCCGCGCCCGAACCGCGCCTTCCACTCCTCGTCCCGTTCCTCCGCCTCCCTCACCTCCATCCCCTCCGCGCCGCTTGACGCAGACCCCGACACCATCGTGCCCCCCTTCTACGTGCAGTTCAAGCTCCAGCGCGATGCTATCATGGAGCGCAAGGAGCTCGACGACGAGCTCATGAGCCTTCTGTCCGCCGGGCTGCTCAGCGACGACATCGCCGCGACCACCCGCCGCTACCCGCACAAGGTCCCCACCGAGCACACCACGCCCTCGGGCGAGATCGTCCACCCGAGCGGCTTCGTCGTCCCCACCCCCGGCGAGGCCCGCCCGCGCCGCGCCGACCTGCGCGCCCGCGACTCGCGCGTGCAGACGCAGGGCGTCGCCGAGCGCGTCAACGAGGAGGACCTGGAGGGCATCGCCGCGCAGCTCCGGAGCAGGCGCGAGAAGATTCCGTTCGAGGTCGTCGACATGGACGGCACCGTCCGCCACCCGAGCGGCTTCACGCCGCCGACCCCCGCGCACGAGTTCACGCGCCGCCTCAGCCTCATCGGCCTCGCAAAGGGCCCTACTCCGCGCCGCGACGTCAAGCGCCTCTAGTGCGCCCGTAGCAGGGTTTGAGGAGTTTTTCGAGTCGCACACACGCATATCTCGTCGCACATCGCTTGTACTTTTACCGATTCCCCCTCCGTTATCACGCAGCAGTATATTGTTACCCCGCTGGAGCGTTAGCTCATGTATATTTGTGTAATCGCCTCACTCCTTATGCCAGTTATGATTTGTGGACCCACTTTTTTGCGTGCGTTGAGAGTTGCGATGGTTGGCTGTGTTACCAATCTGAGCCAGCGGACGGTTCTGCGTGCAAGGGTTTGGATGGCCCGCTCATCGCGTCTACTCGCCTTCGTAAGTTCGCCTTCCACTCACGCGAAAGTCGGAGACGCGCCCACGCTGGACTTTGGCATGCCCGGCCTCGATGTCGGGCGCGGCGGGCGGAATGGATCTGTAGAAGTAGGTTCAGCAGGCCTGCTCTGGACCCGTCAGAGCATCGAGGTTGAAGAACCCGTGGGCACGGAGATCTCGTACGCACGGTCTAGCGGGCCCTCAGCACGGATCTGTGCGAAGCCCCCGCGCGGGTCTTGGGATGTTTCCCGGCCTGGTGCGCGAAGGATCATCAGGTGGCTGGATGCGCGCACGTCGGTCTGGGCGGGGCGGGGGCTGGTGTTTCTCTGGGCGGACGGTGGGCGGTGGGCGGTGGGCGGCTTTGGCGCGGGGTGGGGCCCGGGCGTGTTCCGCGCGGTAGGGTGTCTGTGTGTCCGTGCAGGGGTCGCGGTCATCCACGCGGACATGCGGAATTAAGATTATTGGGACACGTTGTCTCTGTGCGGCGGTCGCGCTGTTCTTCGGGTCGCCGCGCGGGTTGGAGGGCGCTTTGAGCCCCGCTGCGCGTCGCATGCCGGGAGTACGGTCGGGTGTTCGAGAGCTCAAGAGCGTCAAGGCGCTTGAGGGCGCCGTTGAGACCTTGGGTTTTCGATGCGAGACAGCTTGAGCATGAGCCAAGGGAGACGGAACGTTCAGCCGCGACATGGACTGGCATATATATCTGCGCGGATCGGAAGTCTCTGACCTGTTCAGAGAGATAGGTGAGGCTCGAGTCATCAAGGTAGCTGTCGTAACTTCGTATGATATGGTGGTAATCTGGATGGATAGCGTGCCCAAAAACGAGAAAGAAGGAGAGTAAGAAGAAAGAAATACCATCGCATAGACGCATAGACATCCTGCTTGGAGTAGCGGGTCGACCTTGTCTGTTGGTCTTACAAGTAGAGCCGCGAGCCGACAATCGAGACTGAGAAAGGAATGGAATAATGGGATTCGGCATCACACAGGCCCGTGCTATAGATAATTAATCGGCGGCGAATTGAAGCCAGAACGAAGATAAAGAATAGATCAGTGGTTTACTATGCTGATTTGGTAGTAAATGGTACCATTGTAAAACGAAGATACCCGCCAAATAGCCTCAACGGCGAAGAGAAAAAAGACCTGTCTTACGGTCGCGCCAGGCTACTTTTGATAGTGTGCCATCCTCTCATGCTGCTCCACCCTAACGAGGCGCTCGCTATCCCATTCACACCCCGAAACAATGCACATGTAATCTGGAGCAAAGACCATGAGCACCGCGGAGGGACAGGCTACGGGACACGCACATCCGTCTGGCTGCAGCCTGGGCAGGCAGCGGTCCTCGTGGTCGTCTTTGAGTCCCTCGTACAGGAAGTCGCGGTTGCACCCGCTGCAGAAAAAGAGGTCGTTGTTGCCCGCAGGGCACGCGGCGCGAGAGCTGGATTGCCGGTCGTGGCGCGGGTTTGTGGGAGGCGCGGGTTGTTGGGCTGTTGACGAGGATGCGCGAGGGTGCGTTGCGCCCGTAGGGTGAGCAGTCGGTGTGGTGGTTTGTGGAAAGACCTTTCTCTCCTGTTGGAGCAAGTCAGCGGCTGGATGAAAAGAGTGTCGAACTTGGGGATTACCGTATAATAGCCGTTCTCAACTGCCCAGATATCCCAAGCCAAGTCGTCTGCAGCTCTGTCTCCAGCTAAACGTGACGCGGTGAGGGCTATGTTATGCGTAATCTAGACGTGGGACGTACTGTATGGCGGAGGCGGGGATGTAGGCGTTTTGGGTTGTATGCGCGGGCGACGACGGTTGTGCTGCGTCGCTTGGGCCTGGTGACTCTGCATCGTCACGGTATAAGGGTAAGTTTCGCGTCTGAAGCTGTTAGAACAGAAACAGGTTGAGCATTCGTGGACAACGTGTCGAGGATGCAGCTGCACACCAGAAGGTTTCTAAGTGTCTTTCCTGTACCAGAGCGCTTTAATACAGATCCCAGAGGTGTCGCTTTGCAGAATAGTATGGACCCCTAGCCACTCGTGTCTGTGGCCACGCGTATTGCTCTATTGTCCTTTTTGCCACCGCGACAACAATGGCGAGCCGATCTTGCGGAACGTGCAAGAAATGCCCGCGCGAGAAGGGTTCCATGTGTAATGCGTGATGATATCCTCGGTTGTTGGCATTTCATAGACTAGGTATCGAGAATTCTTGACCGGAGATCGGAGACTACGGCGGGACGTGTATTTTGTGAACATTGGAACTCTATATGGATCACGAAGATGTACGTACAATGGGACCTGGGCGAGTGATTTTCACTGCAAGCGGCTTGGAGGTCGAGATTGGTGCACCCCCACTACGCCGGTCGCGGCCTGTGTGATGAGCGCGGCCTACAGGTATTTTCCCGATAGCTTGATCTGCAGTTCCTTGATTTCGTGTCGAAAAAACGTGGCAAATAGATACGATTGACCAAAGCCTGGAAGTTAAAACCATGCGTTTCCGGCGCGATGGACGAGCATACAGGATCTGTATCTCCGTAGGTCCATCTCCACGAAAAGAGGGCGATGCGGTCCGGTTGAGGACAGAAAGATGGAATCGACCCCTACTTTCAGTACTTCGGCTCAGATGAGATTGATACGCGCTGCGCATCTGACGGTCGGCGTATTGCATTCCGTTGTGCAAAGAGAGACAAAACAGCTGAGACCGCCAGCTGACTAGCTGCTGCGCAAAACAGGTCCAACGCGGCCGCGGGAACTCACCGTACTCCGCTTCACACCATCAGGGCTTTGGTTTTGTGTGCCAAGCAGGCAGAACGCAATCTATGCTGTCGTGAAACTCAAGCTATTCGAGACCATGTAGCTTTTTCGCCGTGCATGTTACTTTCGTGCGACCGCACGGCACGGAGGTCCTTGAACGGCTGTCCGCATTCTGAGTAAGTGAAACCGTGGCCTGAATCCAAAGCAATGAGGACGATGGGTAACTGACAGGCCGAGGAAATACGTACTCCCGTCTGGCTTTCGCCCTAGCTGGCAGTCGCACTCACGTTGGTCCCTGACTGACGGTCTGAGGCCGCATAGGCTACAGGAATGACGAGAGACAGTCTCGGTTGAGTTCCTGCGCAGTGCGGCTGTCCGGTGGGGACTATGTGAGAGTTCGTGAGCCCATACGAAGTGAATATCCGGGAACACGTCCCCACATTCTTGAAGAAAGCAGTTGTACCCTGATGAGGAGGGTCGTGAGCACTGTGGAAAAGCAGTTACTGCCAGAGGATGCGTACATTTGTCGCTTCGTATTCTCGGCAAGCAGAATTTCTCGTGACGGCGTTTGTCTGCATCGTTCCGATGTCTTTGACCGCACGTGCTGCAGTAGAAACTGTGCCTGGGGGTTGAGTGCACCTGGGCTACTGGAGTGGGCGCTACTGCCCATTGTAGCATGTCATCAAAGGCAGCGTTCAGTCCCGGGTCGGCTGAAAGTGATCGAAAGACGTGATCAGTAATGCGCTAAATCACCCGGGCGTCCACGTACTTGGGTTTGGGGTTCCATATGCCTGAATTTCAGATTGGCCTTGCGAATAAAGGCTATTGTACTGGTGCGGATATCCCTGGGTCTGCATGGTAATGATTCTACGAGTCCGAAGCTGCTGATACCATAGTACGCTCAGCACTCGTCGGCGTGCGCAGGATGCGCCTGAGACATACCGAGATTTCTAGCCATCATCTATACGCATCATAGCGCTTTAAAGCAGCCTGATGTTACGGATGTGGCACTGGAGAATGTGGCCATAGATGCCGCACGCTGAGACATCCGAGAGCATTTCGCGGTTTCCCAATTTTCAGCTAGGACCACATACTGAAATCGCCTAAGAACGCGAGGCAGGCTGTGGTAACAACAGTTACAAGGCAGTCAAAGCAATAGTTCCACTAACAAGGAGCTGACGAGTCAAGAGCATCCAGAGTCGTTGCTCGGCCAGGTACAAGACGAGAGTTTTCAGATGATTCTTGAGATGAGAAGCCTTTCCATAGGCTAGAGAGCCTGCAGTCGACAAGAACTTCAAGTCAGTCGCGGCGCTGCAAGGTGTAACATTCGGCTGCATTAGTAGGATCAGGACGGATACACAACAGAGCAAGCAGTGCGCATACCTACGTTAGATCTCTGGTAGCAAACAGCATTGGCGATCCAAGAAAGACGGGGCGCCCAAGTTTTACTTCAATCCAAGTACTTCATGTCGGCCGATCAGTCGATGCACATTAAGGATCGGTCCGCGCTGCAGTTGGCCGTCCGGCACCCGGTTGGAAACACCGTGCAAGCAAGCTAGATTCGTCACAGCGCCGTCTGCATAGATGCTGAGATTTGAACTGGAAGCATTGGATCCTTGAACCTTTGGATGTTAAATGGAGGCCTGAGCAAACGATTCCCGCGGGCCAGTGCCCTCGCCTAACAATCTGAGCCGAACGCTTGGCTCGGCATCATCCCGCCTTGCACACTTCCCTTGGCACTGAGCTTGCACTGAGCCAGTTTGTCCTTCAACCACGACGTTCGCGTCCCTCTCGTTGCATGTCTGCTCTTGCAATGCTACATTCCGATGCAGAAGTTTTTGAACCGATCGGTCATCAAGCGCCTTGTGGAACATCCAGAGGCATATATGGCACCTGCCAAGGAGGCAGCTCCGACTGCAATGGAGACGCGGGCGCGTACGGAAGGATCGGGGACTGACAAATGTATCGAAGTGAGGGGCAAGACTGAGGGGCAAGGTATAGCGAGCCGCAATATTTCGTCGGTGATGGTCTGAATCTGTGATATCATGTCGTCTGCATTTCCGTACACGTCTTCGACTTTTCTACAGGAAACATCACTCTCCTTGATCATCTGGCGACTGCTCACTGGTCAAACTGGAAAACGAGGTAGAACCAAAGGAGCCAATTACAACCAATTATTATTGTCCATGTTCAGCCAAAGTAACCGAGCATAAACGAGTGGGTGAGTATGTGGTATCGACTGTCCGCGGGGATATAACTACGTTCGTGACGAGAACTTCAGAAGGAAGGGCGGCCCTAGTGAGCTTCCTCATTACACGCAAACTGAATAGTACTCACGAAGAATTGCTGGTTCGACACCGGCTCCAAAATGGCACCGGTGGTAATGTTGTACTCGAAGAGGTCGACCTCTGCATTGCGAATGAATTAACACCCCATTCGGCGACGCAAACGGCTAAGTGATCCTACCGTAGGACTGCCCATTCGTGAAGTACTCCGCATCCAAGACGAGGCTCCCGTGGTGCGTGCCGCTGAAGCCGCCGTACGGCCCCGCGTGGGGACCGATCCACGAGCCAGCGGAGTCGTTCTGGTACAAGTTGGAGGGCGAGCCCGTGTACGCGGCGAGCACGAAATTCGACTCCGGGCGGCAGGGGTTCGGGTCCCAAGTGAAAGACACCTGCAGACGGATGAGGTCAGTCAGAGCCCACGCAAGGTGTGCAGGAGGCTGCACGTACAATGGAGCCGTCCTGTGCCTGGCCAGAGACCTGCGTCCCGTTGTTGGAGATGGACGCGCTGTATACGTGCGGGAGCTGACTGTTGGGGCCGCGCGGGTCCGTGCAGTCAAGCTGGCGCTTGAGCGGGCTCGCGGTCGCGCCGATGGCCAGCGCAGCGAGGGCAGCAAGTGCGGTGCGGAACATCATGACTGTGGGACGCAGAAGCCAGGTGGGGACCTTAACACGTTGGGAAAAGCTCGGAAAGCGCGCGGGGATGCAGAATGGTGTTGGTGCACGTCGGTATTTATACGGCGGCCTGCATTACGCACGATTCGCGCGTGGTCCCAAATGCAGATACTGATGCGGCATGTTCAGAAAGAAGCCATATTCAATGGACGGGATGGACGTGCCGTTGTGTGAGCCTGCGTCCCATAAATACAATCTTGATTTATTGATCGAGGTGATGGTCGCCGAGGCTGCGTTGGCCAGATGCTCGATTGGGCCGATGGTGCTAGATTGTAGTGTTATGAAGGTTTCAAGTCGAAAAATACACAGCATCACACACCCAAAAACAGCGCTACTACTCACGACGAGCCTTGAATCATACATAATCGTAATGCAGCACAGGTCAGACGTTTCGGCCAAAGCATCCCGACATGGCTAGAAAGCAAGAGACTCTTGTTTTCAGCCTCATAACATCATATGTCACGCCATGAGGCGTGATACTGCCGGAAACCACAGGAACCGCGCTTGAAAAGCCAGCGTCTGCGAAGGAGTGAAGCGCGATACCCGCGCCGGAATTGGAAGACGCGGACCTGTCTCGATCTTGCCTCATGTTAGATGCAGACTATGTAGGATCCTGGCCAAGGTGGAAGAAACACCGGCACCTCAGTAGCGGTCCACGGCTGTTTCCAAAGCAGTCCATCGTGGGTGTCCTTCGTCCGTGTCGGACAGGCTACTCGCTCGCATACGGACAAAGTTCTAGGCTGAGCTCGGCATCTGATTCGTGCCGATTTTCCATACATCATCACCAATCAAATGGTATTCCTCAAACATCTAAATGGCTGGTATAAAGAAAGGCGCGAAGCATGGACTAAACGGAACATAAACCCGCACAACAAAGGAGCGACTGCTGGGTATACGGAGAACGTGAAAGCGACGTATGTCAGACGCACGAAAGCGTTCGCTGCGATCAAAAAGTTCGCCACGGTCGGCAAGGCGGGAGGTAAAGATATACAGGCATGGAGCGCGTGGCTTAGCGCCGGCCGCTGCCGCGGCCGTAGCCGACCTGGAGGTTGTCCAGTTCCGCCTCGAGCTGCTTGATCGCGCTGTGCGCCGTCTCGAGATCCTTGTTGAGCCTGTCGCGCTCGGTGATGAGCTGCGTGGCGATATTAATAAGTATATGCGCAGGCGAAGACATAGAAGGAAACCCACATGCTGCTCCCATTGCCGGAAGCGCGCCTCCTCGGCTTTGACCTGTTCCGTGAAGCGCTTGCGCAGCTGTTCCTCCTCCTCCTGGAACTTCGGGTTGTTGAACTTCTTGACCTTGCGCTCGCCGAACTTGCGCGTCTCCATCTGCTGCTGGCGATACGCCTCGTAGTGCGACTCCTCGGTCGTACCGATGAGGTCCAGCATGTACGTCCGGATGAGCAGCGAGCGCAGCTTGCGGAAGTCGCAGTGGTTCTCGTTCTCGACTGCGCGCAATGAAACGTCAGATGACTGTTTCCGTGAGTCAAAGGGCGGGCGTACCTTCGGCGACACCCCAGAGGTATTCACGGCCCTTGACGATGCGACCATCAGGGGTCTGGACGTCCTCGGTCGAACCGATGATGGAGAAGGGAATTGCATCGGTCAAAATGCGCGCGTGCTCCGCCGCAGCCTCGTCATCGGTCTCAATGGGCGGCTGGTAGATGCGGATGTTCTGCGCGGCGATGACGTCCCGAATCTGCGGAGGCAGTCAGCATACCAATACGGGCGCCGGCGGTGAGCATGTACGTACGCGCTGCTTGAACGTGATGAGGTCGTTCTGCGTAAGCGTATCCGCCTTTGCCACGACGGGGATCAGGTTCACGCGCGTTCCCAGGCGCTTCATGATCTCGATGTCCAAAGGCTTCAGCCTGGATGTCTTTTCAGTCACCAAGGTCCCTAATACGATGAAGATGAACTCACGTGTGTCCGGTGGGCCGAATGAAGTAAAGGCACGCATGCACGCGCAGGTCGCTCTTCTCGCTGCGCTGCGGCTGCTGCTCCTGGATCATGTACGCCTCGTGCTGGTCGTCGATGAAGTCCACGATCGGCGACCAGGAGTCACGGTTGTTCACGTAGTCCCCGAACCCGGGCGTGTCGATCACAGTGAGCTTCACCTTGAACTGCTTCTCCTCGAGCTCAGCCTTGATGATCTCGACCTCCGTCAGCTTGTCGAGCTGCTTGTAGTGTCGGCGGTTGTAGTTCTTGGCTGGGGACAGCTCGGTCGAAAAGAGCGTGTTGATGAGGGTGGTCTTTCCCAGGCCGGACTCGCCTGAACTCCAGTCTCAGCTGCGACTCGACTCGCCGACAGGACATACGAATACGCACCGACGACCATGATGGTGAAGTGCGCGCCTTGCTTGGCGACGATTTTGTGCCTCTGTAGAGCCGTGTGAGCATCGTGGTGGGCGTGCCAGGGAGGACAGAACGCACCTGGTTGGGCAAGTTTGCGATACCGATACCGTCAGAGGAAGGGGCGGCCATGGTGGGATGGTGGACGAGGCGACGACACGACTGACGAGGTCAAATTGTGGTTCGTGTCTGCTGCTTGCTCGCTTTGGCCCTGTTTGGCCGGTGGCCACCCCGCCTTTCCCTTTCGGGTCCTTCCAAGTCGACAACGTCGTTGCCCGGATTGCAATGCAGTATGTCTCCGGCTTTCCAGGCTTTGCTAGTCAGTGCCGTCTTAGGATACTGTGGCCCCAATATAGGACGAAGGACCTGCGTATCAAGCACTCGAGCAAATTCTTGTAAACCGGATCTACCACCTGTTGCCCAGGCTATGCCCCCTTCGTCGTGGCAATACATCTTGATTCTTTGTCTGGGGACCAACTCGAAATCTTGTTTTATTCCGACGGTTTTCTGCCTAATTTATATGAGCGTCTACACTGATCCTGCTTTGACCCGTCTAGAACGGTACTGTAACGGTACTGTAACCGATTTCAATTGTCACTCGACGCCAATCGTCAGACCTGAATACAGAGAACGATTATCTCGCATGTGGGGCACCAGCATAGACCGATATTACTTGAGACAGAAGGTCTCACATCCTGCCGAGTAATTCTGGCAATTCGGCCAGGTCGATTCATGTCGGCTTGGACCGTTAATTTGACCATCCTCATTTCTGTCCTGTGTACCACGCGTCTATTGTCATTGACCTGTTTGCAAAGGTAATGGATCAATGCGTTCGGATGTCTCACTGCTTTTAATCCCCATGGCCACAATCCCGAGTGCTAGGAGCCAAATGTCTTCCTTCAAAGCGGCACTTCCGATCTGTATTAAAACGCTCTCTCAATTTAGAGAAAATGATCGTAAATCTCTCGGTAGGTCCCACCATCTTCTGTAAATTATTGACAAATGCCGACTATACCATGATTTCTTTAGAATCGAACGTCCTCGTAGGATCATTACCATGCAGAGTTACCAAGGCCAAGGATATGCGCCTCAATACAACGGCGGTCATTCGCAAGGGCAACCACAAATACAGTCACACGTGAAGCCAATACGTACGTACGTTACACGCAAAGCAAACAGTATCCTCCTTACAACATCGGCCAATAATTCTCAGCTGAACCTGGACCTAATGAATCTTTTTCGGACGTGCTGAAATGGGCAGTAGAGCCGATTGAATGGGGTGCTGCAGGACTCACTGGGCCAACCCTGCAGGACGCAGCGCCTCCGGGAAATCACGGGTCCCGTAACGTTGTAGTTCCTGGACTTAATATCCTTTTTATCTGGTCGCTGACTTCTTCTGACAGGCCCCATGTACTCCTGCTTCCGTTGTGCCAACACCGCCTTCACCGAGTGCAGCAGATCGTCGCTTGTTCTCTTCAAGACTCGGAAGGCCCGGATCCCATACAAGCACGAGCCATCGTGGGGCGTCCCCTTTTTGTGTGACCGGCCCCGGGGATGGTATCATTCCTTATCCTTGCCATGGATGCGGAAAAACATTCATCGAAAAGGCAGAGAGGGACAGACATTTCTGCGAGCCGGAGTTACTGAGGCTACGGCCAGATGGATGTGCGTATCCCCAGCAGCCGACCATTTTCCTGCGACGCTTATGCCCTCCTGATCCAGATTATCAGTGCATCTACAGAGTGGCAAGATGTGGCGAGGTGTTTAAGAGGCTCTCTCATGTGCTGGCCCATGAAGAGTCTCATGGCATGCGCCCCTGGGATACTCACGCTTCTTATCATTGTAGTGGATGTGGCAAAATCAGACCAGGCGAAGCCTCTCGGGAGCTGCATGAGTACGCCTGTTCCTTGAGGCTCAGACATGACCGACGTACGTCCAATCGCTGACCTGTTCGTTTCTGTGCTCTTCATCCGTTCGATCAGGCTCCTGGATCTGTATTTATCCAAGATGCGGAAGGGTATTCAAGACGTTCGCAGGTATCACCATGCATGAGACAGCTCGTTATGCAGAACATACTTGACCCAGATCGGCCGAGGGAATAGATCTCCGTTAAACACATGGACTCAAGGATTCTACGCCTTTAAAGCGCTGCTTTTCTGCCCAAGATTTAAGACCTTTCGACAGCATCCGTACAACCGGAATGCCTTTTTAAATGTATTTCGCTTCAAGCGGGATATACAACACAGCAATGTATGGTTTGTCGTCATCGCCCTCATAATAAAGTACGTGTGTGTTTCATTGGAGTAACCGAATGGCATTGAAAAATGGGTGATTCTTGAACGATCCACTCCGCGGAATACCGTGCGCAAAGCGCCGATATGTTGGCGTTATGGATCCGGCGTTGAACTTACGGTACCATTGGCACAATAATGGGGAGCTTCACTCGTCATGCTCATTAGCCTGCTTTGTGCCCCGACCCCATGGTGTGCTCTATTCTTGAATGCTCCATGCGCTGAGCCTTGGTGGATGGAGCTCGTATCTACGCACAAGGCGCATCCGAGGCCGTTCTGCTCCTCATACATGCGGTTGGTGGAGGACTGAGTAAGGCTAGCTATGGTGTCTCATTTGATCAACTCTAACTGTTCCTGGGCCGAACTGGGCTCAAGCGCTTTCGAGACTCACAGTCATGGTGAGTCCGCTCGTTCCCCTTTAGTGCATGCGGTCGCCTAATGATTTTGTGTCCTCCCATATATCTTCCAGCGGTTCGCTTTGTGATCCTTGAACCCGCCTGCGGCAGCATGAAGTATTACTGTCAGAAAGCTCAAAATTAGGAGCCTAACGCTGGCAAAGCGGTGATTCTACCATATGAAGATTCGTATCTCCATCCGATACCCTATCATCCCACCGCAGTCATGGGGACCTCCTTTCCTCCGCTTTTCAGTCTCGATATTCATGACGCAAGCACCTGTCCTAGGATCTTCGGGTCGTCGGAGCGTTACGGCATTCTCTGCACCCATAAGGTTCATCTTGGGAAAATCAAATGGCAAGTGCTGTGCAATCCTCGTTGCGTTCTTCGTACGCTCATTTCCGAGGAGGCCCTTGTGTCCGCCTGACGAATGCGGCCTGTTAACGTAGCCCGTCCCTCACAAGGGAGGATACGTCCCATACGTACATGGAGTGGCCCCAAAGTAAGGCGTAGCGTTTAGTTGAGTGCTTGTCCCGAACAATTTTATCCACGAAGTTTGACGGACATTCCAGGTCAATTGTATCATATACATACCTTTTGCGTCTGATCGTACATTGCTTGCTAGCGGGTAGGTTTCAAAGGATTGAGTTTGGGCTTGCCGCTCGGCACCTCGCTGTCTCCACGAGGTGCAGGTCAAATTCTCACCATACCGCAGTCGAGCCTGGCCGAAGTGTTCTAGAATGAGCTGGAGCATGGCCTCATGGCAATCCTTGCAGATGGATGTTTCTCGGCCTGAACTGGTCACAGCTCGGTGCCTGGGTCGAGGAAAATTACTGAGATTTGCTTCTGATCCTACCGTTTCGCCTCAGAGCCCAATTCTCTTCGCCCCTGCACCTACTGCGTTCCATGTCTATTCGAACCTGAAGATATCTTGAATATGCTGTTCAGCCCCATTTTTTCTGCAGATGCTACTGCTACATCAACTGGAACGGTGTGAGTTCTCGTTGTCTCCACGCCTGAGTTCTCTCATTCTATCTTGCTACTCCACCACCCCACTTTTCCCCGCAGGTCTTTCGAGGTGCATAGAGCGAACGTCTCTTCTGGAGACTTCACAATGCTGAGAATGCTCCACAAACGAGCTTGTATCTTGGCGTGAAGCGCGAGGAGGCATTCATTTCAACGCATCCTGTGATCATCCCAGCCGTGGAGCATTCAAACAGAACAGTATAGTTTTCTCTCATCGCCGGGCTCTCAACGACTATAAATTCCTTCTGGGCACCGTTGAAATCCTCAGTCGAACAAGTCCGTCTTCACTCGTCTTCAAATATCCGCACTCAGCTCTACCAGCCTGCACACCATGTTCTTCAACGCCCCCCTCGTCGCATTCGCATCCCTCGGTCTCGTAGCCGGCTCGTTCGCCAACCCGCTCAAGCGCGACCAGCCCGCCAGCCAGTGCAGCACGGCGCCCGTGCAGTGCTGCAACAGCGTCCAGTCTGCCGGCAGTCCTGCCGCAGCGACCCTCCTCAGCTCTCTCGATGTCGTCGTCCAGGACCTGACGACCCCGGTGGGCATCACCTGCTCCCCTCTCTCGGTCGTGGGCGTCGGAAGTGGCGCTACATGGTACGTTATTGCATGTCTATTTTTATTAGCTATAAACACTCATATGCCGCTCCTAACAGCTCAGCGGACGCTGTTTGCTGCGACAACGATAGCTTCAGTAGGCATTCTCAGCGCATTTTCTGCCTTAAGTTCGCACTGAGCTCATGTCGCGACTTAAAGATGGTGTCGTGGCCCTTGGCTGCGTCCCTGTTGATCTCAACCTGTAGGATGGAATTGTGGGGGGTCAACGCTGACTAGCGAAGCTTCTGTTTGATGCCGAATTTGTACTTGATGAGTGATATCGCCTCTGTGTTTCTTTTCCGGTGGCTTTCGTAGAAATACGTGAAGCTACATTCGTGCGATCAGATAAAAGAAAACATGTATACAGTAACGTCCCCGAAAAATAGGACTATACTTTTTTGAGAGTTACTGAGGCCTTCGTGTGGAAGCCTACTTCAGACCGTAAATTATATACATCAGCTCTGCTCTCAGCTGTCCCTACCCTATAAACTGAGCTATGACCGTCGCTCCGGACAGTGGAGCAATCACGACTATGCTACGCAGGAGATAGCCACTGGCATCCAAGTATTCCAACAACAGTAATCCCTATCTCACCCCCTTGGCAGAAAACATACCCCTCAGATATGTAGTCGCGGGATGCGAGCTGAAGCTCGATTATCTCGTCATGATTCGAGTAGCCAGGATATGCTTTGCTCCAAATCGCCGAAGGCGAACACACATTCTGCGGAAGCTTCATTCTTGTACGGCCGAGCTGATTCTCTCTCCTACGGTTTCCGAAGCGTCTTTCCCTGATGTCTGAGGAGTCTGCAGTTGAGGATCGATATTCTCGGCCAACTCTGGGTTTGTTGAACGAGTCGGACGCGGAGTCGGCGATGATTTGGCTGGACTTTTGGGCCTCAACTCAACTTCGTCAAATCGAATGCGCCGCTCTGTGTTGACGAAGTGAGCTACCGACTTCTGGTTCTGACCTAGGTTGTCTGAAGAGCGATATTCATAAGTATCGCATACCACGACGGCAGACGTCCCACTTTCCTGTTCCTTCCGTGAAAATGAGCTCCGTCCCCAACAGTGTTTGGTACCTTCCTTTAAACACGGTGCCAGATAGCTGTAGAAAAGGTGTTGGCGTGTCTAACCCCTGAAATTCCGTCAACAGAGGAACCCAGCGAGAAATAGTGCGACTCACCACGAGCCGATAAGTCGAGCTGCTAGGGACAAGAGTGGGCTCGACCCCTCCGAGATCCAGAGACACATAGGATACTTCCTCTTCTATCTCACCATTTTCCCCGCGAACATAGTCCTCGTCTGACGCGAACGTTTGCACTTCAGAGTATCCGGGGATGAGACCATGTTGAGACATTGAAGGTAAACCACTGTAATGCTGTTGAAAATTATGTGCTTTGAGTTCCGAGATGGATATGATTATGAGGCTGGTGTGCAAAGGTGGTGAGTGGTTAGGACGGACAATCACAAGCTCGCTGCTCAACTCGAGTGTCGCAACTAATGAAGCTGATAAGATAAGATAACGGAAGATAAGCTCAGCTACATAATATAATCGTGATTACACGACGCATCATGTGATGGAAAGTCGTCTCGCCACTCTCTCGGCTCGCGAGTCGCTGTCCGATGTGTCACTGGCCACTTCGTTGGTTCGGACACGAGTTGAAGGACTTGATACGTGGTGCTGAGAGCCACTACAGGTCCGTCACACTACTTCAGGATGCCAGCGCTGTCTCCAGAGCGCTTTCTCAAACTTGATATTCCTATCAAACTTGTATCAACAAGTGATGGAAACAATACTTCGGAAAACTGTGATTGCACCGATTCTGACTTTTGGGTATATTCATGGCCAAGCGGCGTAGATTCACAACTCTCACTGGTGGAAGATCTTCTCCGACGTTACAAGTATCGCACTGTTGATGTCGCGGCCTCAAATACCAATGACTCCCCAGCAAGGTATGCGTTCTCTGTCAATATCCCGGAATACCTAATTGAAGTCGATTAATGCTACAGTGATAGCAAGTGGGATACAATCCAAGAACAATATCTCGGGCCCACGCTCGAAGTCCTGAATAGGGATTTATTCGATCCTATATTGAGCTTGCCGCCGTTGCGAGCATACATAAGTGACGCTGAACATGGCAAGTAGTCCCCCTGCCCTGCAATCCCCACATTTCTTACTTCAATTTCAGGACCCATGCGGATTGCGACGATCACGATCAATAACCCTGACGATGACACCCGAGCATGGTGCGGATCCAAAGAAACTTTCAACGCTAAAATTCACAAAAAATGCTTTGGAGTTGCCATCTTTCTGGTGTTATTCCCGACCTTTCTCATTTAAACATGGGCACTAACATTTTGCAGCAAGCCGGTGCCATTCGCCCTCAGGATTTTCCACCACCTGGGCCGATCAGGCTGAAAGCACCTCCTATTGTGCATTGCGCGATCAAAGTTTTCTTGTCGCAAAGCCAACAAGCGTGTTGCCCATACGGGATGGTCACGGACGGGATCACGTCTGTTGTGTTCAACGAAATACGCAGGGGCACATCAGAAATGTTACCTGAGCAACTCATCGCAGAAGCAGTGCCAATCACCAAAATCTCCATTCGACTGACGCTGGCCATGTTTGCATATCACATTGCACGAAAATCAGGTCTTTATGGAGCTTCCGCTACGAACATTGTACTTGGGGCTCTTCCGCCGGCGCGCTCGCACGAGGAGCTGGCATCCACCTTGCTGACTCGGCGACATTTCTGTGACTTTGATCTCTTCACAATGCAGCGTTCGTCGCAGGAGTGGTGGATGTTTTGCGAGTGGAAACGCATCAGCAGACTGCTGGCTAAGTCCTTACGACAAGGGGACATACTTGCTCTTGAACGAGGCGGATTCAGCCGTCGTTTTCTACCATGGAAATCCCCTTACCCCAGCCATCACGTACCTCCCGAGACGCTGCGTAGCGTAAAGCAGTTCTTTCGGCCTAGGATTGACAGTATCGATGCACTTATGGCCTCCCCAGCTGACCTGTCTTTCGAGATATCAGACGTCTGTCGCGCGAACTCCAATACGTTTTCGCAGGTCTTCCTTGGACATATCACAGGAAGTTCTCGCACACTCTGCCTCAAATTATTCGACGAGCGGTTCTTTCCCACCCCAAACTTCCGGGACGTTGATTTCACCACGGGCGACCCAGCCTGTCGCTTGCTGGATTTGAATTTTGCGGAGGATATGATGCGGTGCGAGCAAGCCGCATATGACCGTCTTGCTGCATATCTGCAAGGATATATCATTCCGCATTGTTATGGATTTTATGTCGTGAGTTGTATGTGGTTTCATATACCGTGTTGTTCTCATGCAGGATATGTCCAGTTCACTCTTCCTGATGGCTGGGAAGTGCTTGGCTTTCTAATGGAGGCCATTGATGCACCTTCATTATCCAACGTTGGCATCCCCAGTCTTCCTCGCGAAGCGCAGGCTAGCTTTGTCAGTCTCTCGTCTTCTTGCAGTTTACTGGCGGTACTGAGCCTGAGGCACTGTCACATAGCTCACACGACTCCGCCACGCAATACGGGCACTCAAGTTTGCAGGAATAGCGCAGCCAGACTGGCACCTCGACCAGGTGTTCTGTCCGCGGATTTCGGACGCGCCTGATGAAGCTCCAGGGGTAATTCTTATTGATTTTGCATTCACTACGCTGCATCTAGGCGACGTGAGTGGTACTCCCGTGACTCCGGACATCGGATGGCTTCGCTGTATCCTTGTCGGTGACTTGGTAGTCTCCAAGCAGACCCTTAAAACACTCCTTCCTTTTTGGGTTGTGGTGGCAGTCGTGTATTAGGGTCTGCTTTTAATCGCGGGGGTCTTACCGTGTTCCAGCATATGTTTGGCACGTGACGGAGATAGGCCTTTTGTCGGCCTGAATTTGGTAGGAGGTCCTTGTTTCCCACACCTTTCTTGTTCTCGATTTGCATTCGAAAATGACCGACAGCCTATGTTTCCCTCTTTAAACCACCCCCAACCCACAAAAAATGACCAGGGAAGATTGCTGGTTTGTGCGGGTTTACCGGAAGTGCTTGAGCGTTGCGTAGATACCTCGCAATACTGTGCGCTGCTGACGAAGTGGGTCATACTGGAGATGGACGAGGTAACAGCTTTAAAGGTGTGTCTTCTCGTTCCTCCCCGCGCTGTGTGAACTGATGCGGACAGTCTGCAGTCGGATTCGTATCGGGGACGGAGATGGATGCACATCACCAGCTCGCCCAGCGCGAGACTTCGCACTTCTGCACGATCACGGCGGTGCAGCTGAGCGCAACGGAACTGCAAGACTGCGGGCATGCACGAGCCAGTGACACAACGCAAAGCACACGCGCTATTCGTCGTGGACATCCTCTGTGGGGGGCATCAATTGTCTGCTGATAACGCTGTTTGGCATGGTGTGCATTGTCGAGGAGGGAGGGTACTGTGCATTGAGGATGCGTATCCGGTACGTCACCTCCTACCACTGTACCACGCAAGCTTACTCACGTCTACCTTCACAGTCCTCGCCCGCAAAGGCGACAATCAAGTACTTGCATCAATTGCGCATGCCGCACATCCTGTCGCGATGCTCGCCGCCTACGCATGTTGGTGGCGTCGTCCTCGTCCTCGCTGGCGACTCCCTCCCACATATCTTCATCAGCCACCCCAGTATGACACCACTCGCGGTCGACGAGTGCTTCACCGTTCCCGTGCAGTCGCATGTGCTGCTGGTCATAGATGTACCCACTGGTAGCTATGACTGCCCGTATGGTGAAGGCGGAGCACGCTGAGGGTGTTAACCCGGTCCTAGTTCCATTCCCCTTAATCTGAGGGGTGTTCAGAGCATATTTAAGTATACACATGTAGTTTTCAGTCGGCTTCCAATGTCAATCGACGCGTCGTAATTGACGCGTCGCGTTCATTGGAATCAGTGAAAGAGGTCATGTGACTAACATACGGCGCAATACGCCAACGCGGCCGCAATTCGATGCAGACTAGTGACTTGGGTATTGATAGATCACTGATGGATGAATGCTGGTTTCCGGAAGTAGAAGAAGAATATTGTTGATAGGGATGGCTTGGAAATGGCACTAGATTTCGGTTACCTGCATGTTGCGGTGGAACCCTCAGCCGTTTACAGCTAACGCCCTGTTTTGCCCGTATGATGTTCCATTCCAGGCTATCTACGTACTTTACATACAATAGCCGTCATCTCACCCAACTTCCTTCTTCACTCCAAATCCAATGTATTGGCTGTCTAGTGCACTTATCCTGCCGATTACGTCATCGTTGCCGAATGAAACGACTCGTGCAACGGCAAGTGCGACGGAGGCTATACTCTCCATTGACGCCTTGACATTGGATTTGGAGTCGTCACAACCTTCTCCTCTCATCAAGCTGTGAGTATCATTATTGAGGTATCATTAGTGAGTCTTTGTATATAACGAAATCCTTGGGAAATCCTTGGGCCATCTATCAAGGAACTGTTTATCTGACTTCTCCGTAGCCAGTTGCATGAAATGTCCTTCCGCCCTAGCCTGACCGTTTTCCGTGGTGGCAAATCTACATCATCCAAAAATTGGCTTTCACGACAATCAGGGGACGTCTATACCCGCAAGCGGCTCCAGAGTGCAGATGACTGGCGGTCTCGATCCGCTTTCAAGCTTCTGGAGCTGAACGAGAAATACGATAATTTTTTGCGCAAACCGCACGTATCCAGCGTTGTGGATCTCGGTGCTGCTCCTGGAGGCTGGAGTCAAGTCGTTGCAAGACTCAATAGCCACCGTCTGGACAGATCAGGTTCTGCAGAGCAATACGGACTGTCGTGGCAGCCAGGCGACGTGGACGAGTCTTCGGAGCTCGACATAACTAATGAAGATACTGCCCAAAGCTCGAGCTCTGCAACTGAGGGAGAGCATAACGGCAAGGCGAAGAGGGGTATGGCGATCATTGCAGTAGACAAGCTCCGCATGCAACCCATACCCGGCGTACACTCCTTACAGATGGACTTCCTATCCTCCGAGGCCGACAGTACGGTTGGTGCCCTGCTCAAAACCGACGCTAATCCGCAAGGGAAAGTCGATGTCATTCTGTCAGACATGATGGCAAATATGTCCGGCAACTCAATACGCGATATCGAGGCGAGCCTCGACATCTGCCAGGCCGTATGGCAGTTTGCAAGTCGCCATCTCAGAACAGCTAAAAATATAGGACATCCTCGTGGTGGCGTCTTGCTGTATGTCATCCGTTGTCTTCCTTTTTCGGAGAACTCAGCCGCATAATTTGGTTTTATTAGCATCAAGCACTTCCAACATCAAAGTTTGCAAGAGTTTCGGGATCAGTATTTAAAGCCCCAGTTTCGCAGCGTGCTGTACATTAAACCAAATGCTAGCCGCTCCGACTCTAGTGAAGGCTATTGGTTATGCCTTGGCTTTCGCATGCCCAAGGGCAAGGAAGGGGAGGAGCCTTGAGTCGCATACATTTCCGATTTCATGCAGGCTTTGAGTGTACTATTGAATGATGAAATGAGATATCAGGTAGCAAGCTCTCAGGGCATGATCACCAAAATCATTTTCAGCGCGTGAGGACCAGCTAATCACTGCTTTGGTATTTTAGGTTACGAGTTCGAAGGACGATACAACGCTGTTTGGTTGGCCCTGTTGGACATGCCACCGCCAACGAAGCAGAGGCTCGATATCCAGGAGACATATCACAACTCGTCGCCCCGCGCTATAAAATTATGTTTTATTGCAATCGCGGCACAAGAAGATATAACGTTCTAACTAAGTATCGTAGAAGATTTTATAAGGTACATCAAATCAACACCACTCAACCTCGTCGCACTTTCTTTGGATTTTCGTAGGAGTATTGATAGAATTATAGACATGATGCCGGCGTAGAATCCGAGGATATTGAGAAGTCCGAGTTCGATGGAGGAATGCAGCGAGATAATATATTGTCTTGGTATTTTCTGCTCAAGGTGACGCGGCATCGGGAGAAGAACTGTGTTCAAAGGAGAGAAACGACGCGCTGGGAGCGCAATGATTGAGTTCTGAATTTCGCGTATGAAATCTGCAGATGAGAGTTAGCCATATAAAGCGATACAGAAAGTCGAAATGCTCACGATGAAGAGTAAAAGCTTGACAGGACAAGGACTAAAATTGCTGGCGTCCAGGGCATGCGAATGCGGGATAGAAGACGCTGGAAAGAGGTAGGAACCAGAGCCTGGCGCTTTAAGGACTGGGCGCGACGCCGGCTGTGGCGAAGAGACCAATGCGCATTGCAGGAAAGATCCTGTGCGACCGGCGGGAGAGAGGAGAGGAGGCAATGTACGCAGAAAGAAGGAAACGTTAGGTATTGTCGAGGAGCGCACATAGCGAGACGCGAATCATATTCGTCGACCTGGCCGATAGATGGCAGAGAAAGGCAAGGAAATAGGAAGAAAAGCCGTTCCGAAATTTGTTTGGTTTATGAGTATTACTGAAGTTGAAGTGATTCGATGTGAATGGCTCAACCGAAAAGAAAATTAAGGAGTGACTGTGCAGTTGGTGCAAAAGTGGCCAGAGAAATTGAACGCTCGAGAGGGGATGACCAGAGACCGAGGGCGAATGCATTGACGAAGAGCGCAGGGCACAGAGAGAGAACTGTACCGAGAATACGCCTAAAGGGCGATCACCTGCAATGACTGATCGGTACGTGAGTAGCAGTAACAGGTGGGAGGTAATATAACATACCGTGAATGGGCAAGTGAAGCCTGAAGGATGAACTAGGACAGAGGCTTCAAGGACGTCAGCCTCGTAGAGAGGAGGGGCGCAAAGACGAGATGCCAGAATGGCAGCAACCGAAGAACAGGGAGGCCGACGGCAAATGTCCGAATGCGCGCACCGACAATGAGCATCGATGCAGAATCAGAGTGGAACAGAGTCGGGAAGGAGAAGGGGATGATGTGGAAGGAGATATGTATGCACGAGCGAGGTAAAGGGCCCAAGCTGGATGTGCAGGAAGGCAAGTAGGTTTCGGTGGCAAGGCACAGATCGTGTATGTCGGCCAGCCACCAAGAAGGCAAGATAGCAAAGCAAGATAGACCAGACAGCAGAGAAAATCAGAGAGAATCCAAGGGAGACGCGTTCGGGTTAGGAGCGCTGGCGTTGAAGCGTTCAAGGTGGCTGGCGTAGCCGAACGGGTGATTAAAGAAAGACTATGCAGTTGGTGCAATGAGTGACGAGAAAGGCCTCCAAGAAGCTCGAAAGGTGGTGGACAAGAGAAAGTCCAAGATAAGGGAAACGCGCTCGGGTGAGGAGCGCTGGCAAAGGTGAATAGGTGTAAAGTGGCTGGCGTAGCCGAAAAGGTGGTTAAGGACAGACTATGCAGTTGGTGCAAGGAGTGACGTGAAAGGCTTGACGCTCGAAAAGGGGGTAACCAAGAAAAGGTATAGAGGCGCGGAGGCCTTGTTGCGGCGAAGATGAAGGGTGCAGGCAGTACAAGGGCGGGGCAGAGATACATCTGGGGCAATGATGGCAATGGAGAAGAAGGGCGTTGGGCGTGGCAAAGCGTTGCTTGACGTTGCTGAGCCACGCTCTGTCGCTAGAGGCGCTGACCTGGGATATTTGATTTGCGGGGAGGGATGGCTGACAGTCAAGGAGAAGCGAGATAGATGAACTAAGCCTGGGGGGTCAATGACGTCCAAAGCAGAGAAGAGAAGGAGACTTACGCCGATGTGACGGGATTGGTCGCTGGCTCTATGAGGCGTCGCTGAAGGCGTTGAACTGGGAGGTGAGCATGGCGGGCCTTATCGCCGCTGAGTCGCGCCGCATCGTTGAAGACGCCAATCTACAGGCTTGATCAACGAGGAGAGGAATGGGTGGCGGTAGATATGATGCGGGCGGATAAGAGAGGAGATTGGGGAGGCATCGCTAAAGGCGTTGAACTGGGATATCCGATTTGCACTTGACAATGTAGCGTTTCTTGTCATCGCTATATTGCGCGGGATAAGGCGTCGCTGAAGATGCTGAGCTGGTGCATCGGATTTGAGGGCAGCTGTGGCGGGCGGCTGACAGACGATGGCGGGAGGAAAGGAAGGAGAAGAGGGGGCGGGATGGACGGCATCGAAGAGTACGGTCCAGGACGGCGTTAACTCTGGAGAGGCGGAAGCAAAAGTCCAAGCCGACAGACGAATCCGAGAAGAAGAAAGAAAAGGACTCGCTGTGTAAAGGCGGCGGCGGTCGAAGAAGAAGCATGTAAAGGAATTAAAACTGAAGGCGAAGGAGAAATAGAATATAAAGGAGTGGCTACAGTTAATGGTGACCCCAAGAGGTAAAAGGGCGGAGAACTGCCTTGGCGATATGGGGGTAAGGAAAGAGCAGGAGAACTGGCCGAAAGCCTCTTTTTATGGGTCAATGCGGCTGGCAGTTCTTGGGCTAAGGATGGTTAGACTACCGCCGTTGTGCTTAACAAAGCACTACAGTCCAGTTCCCAATAAGGGCTTGGAATGCATGAGCAGCGGAATCCAGCGACGTGACCTTGTTGCAAAGCACACGCAAGCTCAGCATGGCACTCGGTGGGGCAGAGGCCTGGTGCTCACTGATGGTCCATGGCAAATTGTCCCCGAATCGAAGAGACAAATGCCAGGCTTCTGTGACTGGAAGGAAGGCCTGGCAAAGTAACGATGACAGCGGACGGCTGAATGTATGACTCACCTACGCAGATATAGTGGAAGATTGTGTCCTTAGCATTTTCCATAGTAAAAGCGGCAGGAAGTCGACTTGTACGTTGGACAGATGGCCTGCCCACCATTCACAAACGAGACATAACGTGGCTGCTCGCGACACTTGATTGATGGGCACACGACTGCTCACGTCTAGTCCGTCGATTGTTCTACATATATATGATGGAGGTCTAGTATCAATAGGCGTCAACACACGAAAATGAGTTCAAGGAACGGAGGCTAGAGCTGAAACAACATAGGAACTGAATTCACATCCTGGCGTATACAAAACGGGAGATGCACACGAGAACGTGATTTTCATCGAATCCTAGAAGGTGCCGCAAGATTGATACGTCCCAGACGCCAGTGTTTTGGCAGGCACTGAACGGTGATTGACTGGGAAGCAGAGCAGGAAGACGTTATGAAGGGATGAGCATGAGCGTGAAGAAGAAAGTATCGAATCTAGACCGACCGCGACGCAAATTGCCGATAGGCTAACGACTCAGATGTGGCATCCAAAGGCGCATGCATAACCGTCACCCTGTGGTCTATGTTATCTTGATGTTATCTGTTGCTGCTTCTCCAGTTGTGCGATGCATTGTATCGACATCGACTTATTGGAGACTGAGCCAGTATAAATGGGTCACAGAGACCTGGTTTGATTCAACGAGAGACCACAGCGATGACAGGAAGTGACATTGAAAGCCGACAAGAATTGTTAGAACAAGGCAAACTCAGGGCACGAATGTCCTCTGGGGATATTTCAACCCAAACGTATCAGATATCAGGCGTAGAAGTCGACACCTCATCTGAAATTGGTTAGGCCATAAAATGATCAGACAAACAGTAACCTTTATTATAAGCAATAACTTTTAAGTTGGGCGTAATACGGTGAAAGCAGGGAACTTACTGAATCTGCCAGTCTTCAGTCTCAGAAAGACATGTTCCGCCCGTATTTGTGCCGCTGGTGCAGCCCGTCTGCAACGTGGTTCCGATGTTTGCCTATTATACGACATGAGCGTCGTGTGAATTAGACACGCATCGAAGTGCTCACGAAATCATCCCAGCAATATTCAAGGAGCCTGTTACTCAAATTGTCCCATTCAAACTCGCAGTCGCTGAAAAACACCAAAACCGAGTTGCCGGAATCCACGAAAAAGGTCTGACCAATAGCTGCACCACCGGCTGGTTCAGAAACTTGCGAGATCTATTGTCACTGGGCATGCATACCATTGTTGGTCCCAAGAATTTTCATGGCTTGAGCTATGACTGCGCAATTTGATGGCGTAGGGGCCAGGGAAGTCGTAGAAGTGCATGACTCAAGACCTAAGGGTCATATAAAATAAATGGCGAAACGTCCTCGATAGCCGCCCGACTTACAGGCTTGGCCACAGAAGCACTCGTTGTTGACTGGTGTCGTGCACTCTGAAGAGTCCCTCTTCTCGACGAGGCGCGTTGCAGGGCGAGGCGAACGCGGGACCTTGGAAGTGCTGTGATCGCAGGCGAACGTAGCGAACGTGACGTTCTGCCCTTCGACGGAGACGTGGCTGGTGCTGACGACTTTGGCACCTGGGCATCGTGCCGGGTCCGGTGCCCTTCCTAAGACGGACCCATGTTAGGTGTGTAATTCTGGCTAAAGCGGAGGGAGCGTACCTTCAACCGATTCTGCGGCCTGAGTAAACGAAATAAGAGCTAAGAGGGCAAGAGCAGGGAGAGCTAGCATGATGGACCGCATTCTGAGGGATCAGAAGCTGACGACTTCAAGCCATGTTGTCCTCTTTTAAAGCAAAAGGTACTTCACATGTCACGGAATTCCGATCGACGAACGCAGCACGCGCACGTTCTAATAGTGCTCTATGCATGCTGAAAGGTGGAAATGATACGTCCATGTCGGTGTAGTGTCACCGGACTTGATGGTGTCAGTTCGACGGCAGGGAAGGACATTTTATTCCCAGAGATGAGGAGTTGCGAAGGACCGGCGGGCGTAGAGCGCGCCAACAAACCGTAGCGCTTGTAGTCGCTTTGGGAGCCTGAGAGACATGTAAATGACTTCCAGCATCACAGACTTCTTTACTGGGATGGATGTTCGAGAAGGTCGATAGAATGAAGCGCAAAATTCGGACTTGGGCATTTGGTAGAGGAAATGTAGGTTCGTTGACGCAACTTGGCAGACCTCGGTTGCAGCGAGTGTCGGACCAGTACTCCCGGACCGCGCCAAAGGGTAGGTCCACGTCGCCCACGAGCGCTTCGTGTGCTAGAGTCACCGCGATTCGCGAGTCGAGTCTTGTTTTCTACAGCTACTCAAGTCGGTGTTTCGTCGTATCCTGCTGCTGCCAGCAGCGGTTTCCTCTCGCCATGCACCCCATTCCCCATCTTATGACATTGGCGGACCTTACGGGTCCCCAAATCCTTCGTCTTATCACCCACGCTCACTACCTCAAGCAGGTCTCCCTTCCATGGCTTGCACCTCAGTCTACGACCCAAGGCAAGCGAGGACAGCTGCGCATGCCCTCCCAGTCCTTGTTCAACAAGACGATCGCGCTTCTCTTCTCTAAACGCAGCACCCGTACTCGTGTCGCGTCCGAAACCGCGACTGTCCTGCTGGGCGGTCGTGCGTTGTTTCTAGGCCGTGACGATATTCAGCTCGGTGTAAACGAAAACCCACGCGATACTGCGCGCGTCATCGGTGGAATGTGCCAGGGCATATTCGCGCGCGTGGGCGATCACTCTGAAATAGAGGTATGCGTGTCGATCTCCCCATTGCCGACGTATCTCATTCGCGGTCTAGGAACTTGCCCGGCACTCGCCTGTCCCCGTCATGAACGCGCTGTCCTCGCTTTGGCACCCGACGCAAGTTCTGGCTGACATCATGACTCTGCACGAGCATGCCGCGGTCTTTGACGGGAAGCCGGTACCGGAGACCAAGCCGTACAAAATCGTTACGCTCCCCAAGCTCCGTCCCCTTACGATCGCATACGTTGGTGATTCGGCCAATGTTCTGCACGACATGCTCGTCACATACCCGCGACTGGGACATTCGTTCCGCGTAGCCACGCCTCCGCAACCCCAGTACCAGTGCCCTGAGCCGGTATGGAAACGCGTCAGGGAGCTTGGCTGCGACAAGAAAATCTGGTGGGGCACAGACCCACGAGAAGCCGTTAAAGGCGCAGACGTTGTGATGACTGATACCTGGTGCGCGTCCTTCCCACGTCTGTCGAGTTTGACTCAGACAAGTCGTCGCAGGATTTCTATGGGCCAAGAAGCAGAAAAGGAACAGCGTCTCAAGGACTTCGAGGGCTATCAGGTCACTGAGAAACTGTGTGCGGAGGGTGGTGCCAACCCCAACTGGAAGTTCCTTCACTGCCTCCCGCGCAAGCCGCATGAGGTGGACGACGAGGTGCGAGCTCATCGTGATGGTCCCAGTCATCAGTTTCTGATCTACTCAGGTGTTCTATGGGAGACGCTCCTTGGTCTGGCGCCAGGCGGACAACCGCAAGTGGACCATCATGTCTGCCTTCGAGTGAGTGCTTGTATCATTTGTGCCGGCCAGTTGAACTGAGATAGTTTGACAGTCTGCTCTTCGGAAAGTGGGACATCACTGGCGAACGAGGCTATCGAAAGCCTGAGACACAGGATGTGCCGGAGGACGCGTAAAAAGAGGCAGTACGCTGCCTGATGTGCAGGGTGGATGGGAGGCCGTGGAGATCACTGACAGTGATAGATATAATGATTTCGATGCCAATAATATTGTTTGACGCGATACACGTGACAAGCTGTGACGTCACGGATGCGGGGTACCTCTCGAGTTGGACGAGTTGGTTGATTCCACAAAGCCAGCCCGCCCAACCCTCTCTCGTTGTCTGCCTTTCTTTTCTCTCCTCATTCCTCGTTCACCATCATGGCCGACGACAAGCGCGATGTGCGCAACCCTATCCTGTTCGAGGTCGCCTGGGAGGTCGCCAACAAGGTCGGAGGTATCTACACCGTGATCAAGACTAAAGTCCCCGTCACCGTCTCGGAGTTCGACGACAGATACACTCTCATAGGTCCTCTGTCCTACAAGACTGCTCCGATGGAGGTCGAAGCCGAGGAACCAACCGATCCACACATCGCCAGTGTCCTCGAGGCCATGCGCTCGAAAGGTGTCAAGGCCCTGTATGGTCGTTGGCTGATCGAAGGTGCTCCACGCGTCCTTCTCTTCGATACCGGAAGCCAGTACCACCGTCTAGACGAGTGGAAGGGCGACCTTTGGAATCTCTCGGGCATCCCTACTCCGCCCAATGATCATGAAACAAATGAGACCATCGTCTTCGGCTACCTCGTCGCGTGGTTCTTGGGCGAAGTATGTATTTCCGTATGATATCTTTGGACGAGACATTGACGCATTTACCCAATTCTTTGTGCAGTACGTGTCTCGACAATTCCACACAGCGGTGGTCGCGCATTTCCACGAATGGCAGGCAGGAATCGCCATACCCCTCTGCCGCAAACGGCATATCGATGTTACGACAGTCTTCACGACCCACGCAACTCTCCTTGGGCGTTACTTGTGCGCTGGCAGTGTCGACTTCTATAACAACTTGCAGTACTTCGACGTCGATCACGAGGCTGGCAAGCGCGGCATCTACCACCGCTACTGCATCGAGCGTTCCGCAGCCCACTGCGCCGACGTCTTCACGACTGTTTCTCACATCACCGCATACGAGGCCGAGCACTTGCTGAAACGCAAGCCCGATGGTGTCCTACCTAATGGTCTTAACGTCGTCAAGTTCCAGGCCATGCACGAGTTCCAGAATCTTCACGCGACGTCGAAGGCCAAGATCAATGAGTTCGTCCGTGGTCACTTCTACGGACATATGGATTTTGATCTGGACAATACGCTGTATCTGTTTACCGCCGGACGCTATGAGTACCGCAACAAGGGCGTCGACATGTTCATCGAGTCACTGGCGCGTCTCAACTACCGTCTTCAGTCTTCCGGGTCGAGGATGACCGTCGTGGCGTTCTTGATCATGCCAGCTGCTACCCATTCCTACACCATCGAATCGCTGAAGGGACAAGCTGTAACGAAACAACTGCGCGACACTGTCACCGAGATACAGAATCGTGTAGGAGCTCGACTCTTTGACAGGGCCGCGAAGTCGAACGGGTACGCATTCGCCATCTGCTCCTGTCTGTGACTTCGGTTGACGGTTCGATCAGTGACTTCTCCAAGCTACCGCCGACAGATGAACTACTGTCAGATGAAGACAAAATTCTTCTGAAGCGTCGGATCTTCGCACTGAAGCGCAATGGTCTCCCCCCTGTGACTACGCATAACATGTCCGATGACGCGAGCGATCCGATTCTCACTCAGATACGACGCGTCAAACTCTTCAACAGCTCTCATGACAGAGTCAAGGTTGTTTTCCACCCCGACTTTCTGAATGCCAACAATCCGGTGCTTGGTCTTGATTACGAGGAGTTCGTGAGAGGGTGTCATCTTGGCGTCTTCCCCAGCTACTACGAACCATGGGGCTACACTCCAGCCGAGTGCACTGTCGTAAGTCTTTTGTTTTCTGATCAGCTGCTTGTCCGTGACACTTATTCCAGATGGGCATCCCGTCAATAACGACCAACCTGTCCGGTTTTGGCTGCTTCATGCAAGATATGATCGACCGTCCTGAAGATGAAGGTTGCTATATCATCGATCGGCGGATGAAGTCCCCGGAGGAATCTGTCAACCAGCTCGCCGACTCCATGTTCTCGTTCTGCTCGAAGACCCGGAGGCAACGTATCAATCAGCGCAATCGCGTTGAACGACTGTCACAGCTACTGGACTGGAAAAATCTCGGAATTGAGTACTCGAAGGCGCGCCAGCTGGCCCTGCGCCGGGCATACCCCCACGCATTCTATACTAGTGTGGAAGGCGAGGAAGAGCTCGACTTCTTCCATGGTCCGGATAAGCTGGAGGTTCAGGAAAACAGGAGTTGCGACGCCAGGTGATATCGGCACCCTTACGGAAGAGGTAAGTACACTTTGTGCAGGTCAGCATAATATTGACTCTCCGTCCAGATGCAGGCATTAGAAACGAGCGACTATCGAGGATTCCCTTGGGCGGCGTCGCAAGAAGAGGAGGAGGATACCTATCCTTTGTAAGAATGTCCATGCTCCTGTGATTCAGGCGACTCTAACCTGTTGGTTTGCTGCAGCCCGCTCGTCATGAAAGTCCGTTCCCGCGCATCCTCTGTCATGCCTGGCACCAGCACGCCGGGGGGTGGACCGTTCAAATCGCTCAGTGAAGGCGACTTGCGGCAGGCTGACACTGCGCTCTCTCAGGTAAACGGAAATGCGACCAATGGAAAATCGTAACTTTCGTTGTATCAACATATCGATCTTGTTCAAATGTGCTGTGTACACTGTAGGTTTTCGTGTACGATGGAGATGTACGGCAAACGTCTTGTTTCACAGTAGCAGTATTCAATTCTACCCCAGTGTTGTTGGTTTACTTCTGTCATGCGAAGTTGCTCCTCGTTAGTGATTAGTGATATCTCCATGTGCGTTCTACTGATACAACAGCATCTGATTCAGGATATTATTCTAACCGGACAATCCTTAAGCCTCATAACTACATAAATCCGAGTCATGCTGCTCCGTTTTCTGTCGCAGCCGCTGCGGGCTTCTCTGCTGCAGTCTCGCTAGCGAGCTCCTCAGTGGTGCCAGCACCGGGTGCAGGCTTTGCACTCTTGCCCTTGCCCGGTGGAGGTGGGTGGTATACTTTGACCTGCCGCCCTGGATTAGAATTCGGAACAGTTGAATTACGAGCCAGCGCACCTTTTTCTTCTTCTCTGGCTTCGCATTCGGATCTGGGTATGCCAGCTTCTCTATCTTCTGCCACTCCTCGTTGCTCTCGAACTCTTTGCGAATCGGGTCGAGGAGACGGACGAGCGCATCCGCCACTGCAAGCTTCAGGTCCTTCGGATGGAGCTCGCGGTCGGCAAAGGCCTTCTCGAGCTCGTCGAACGACGCGTAGTGGCTCGGCCCGCCGAACTTCTCGTCGCGGTGCACGGTGAAGACGGTGCCGGCGGGCGCGCCCTCGCCGACGAACGGCCGCTGGTCGCCCGTCGCGCCCTGGCCCTCCTCGGCGTCGCTGGCGGTCTCGCCCGCCGCGCGTTCAAGGCGTAGCTCGCTGATGGGGATGAGGACGGCCTTGACGAAGGCGAGAATGCCATTGTCAGCCGTGTTGCCCTCCTCGCAGAACGCGCCCTTGATCTTCTTTTTGACGACCTCGGGCGGGTCGAGAAAGTCGATTTTCGAGTTGGGGTCCGAGGACGACATCTTGCCACCGGTCAGGCCGGGAACCATGCCGTTCATGAGGTGCGCGCGCTTGGCGTAGCCGAGGCGCGGCAGGTACAGCTCCGCGAAAGTGAAGATCTTGCGCTGGGGGAGGGTGGTTCAATGGGACTGGCTGGACGTGGGGTGGGAGTGGGGTACGCACCTGATCGACGCCGCCGAACTGGAAGTCCACGTCGAGATACTGCTCGTCGAGCGCCTGCAGGCCAGGGTATAGCAGCCCGCTCATCAAGGGGCTGTCGACCTGCTTCACGACCTCTGCTCCTGCCTTCTTCGCGTCGTGCTCGGTGACCAGGGCACAAAGCTTGTAGTTGTCGAGGTTGAATTCTTTTGAGAGCTGGTAGGACGAGCCCTGCACGAAGCGCAATTTGGAGGTTGGGACGCCCAGGGAGTGGAAGACAGCGAGGAGGACGTATTCATAGAATTTTGTTCTGTGTGCGACGAGCTCGAGGGGGGCCTTGAGGTTGTCTAGAAATGCGTGAACGTCTGAAAACGAAGCGTTCAGTCTAGTGAGTCCATCCGATCCATCATCGGACCAAGGGAAAGGCTATTCACCTGCAAGCAGGACTTTTACCTGACCAGAGCCTGTTTTCAGCATCCAAACTCCCGCGTAGCATTCGGAGCGGCAGCATGTTCAGTCAATTAGGAACTTACCTCAACGCCCGCCCGCAAGAAATCCGCAATCTTCGCTAATGGGACGAAGTATCCAACATGTGCTGAAACACAGATGTTGTCAGACAAGTATAAGTTTTCTTCGGAGAGTCCTCACGTCTTCCCGTCGGTGCAGCCCCTACGTCGATTTCAGTTCTGGACTCGGCTAGCAGGACTTCTTAGTGCGCACCCCAGTAGCATTTAACCGTCTTTCCTTGCTCGAGGATTGCCTTGATGGATTCTCCGCCCAGTACTTCCTGCAGTCGCCTGGTAATTAAGTGAAATTTCTGCTCTGGCGTTTGCGAAGTCATGGTGGGTGCAAAGAGTATGTACAAACACGAGTCGAAATGCCTCCAAAATATTGGCTATACGATCGAGTCAAGTCTCGGCCATCGCCGATGGAAGACTGACTTTATGGTTAGCTGGTTACGGCCTATGAGTCCACTCGTGTCCCGTTCTGTCCTAACGTTAGATCCCTTCGAATTCTCTCACCGCGAGCACTTCTGACGAACATCTCCAGTATCTTGCATCTGGCACCGACCATAATCAAATCATACGAACATATTGTACTACTACAAATCTGCGACATCTACTATTTGTCTCTCAATCCCAGGTGGGCAATTCTTCCGTCTTATAGGATATGACTCAGGCTAGTGATGAACTCAGGTCGATGGCCTTTGAGCTCCAGCCTCCGATTCAGAAGCTGGCCTGTAAAAAGTTGATGGGCCACCTTTTGATTCAAAGGACTTTCCTCAGTGTTGCCGACAGGCTAAATTATGCGATCTGTTAGTGCGTATCCGTTATTTAACTTGTCAGCGAACGGTCATCGATCGAGGCCTATCCTTGTCGGATTGATAAGAGGATTTCATACGAGCGTTCTCCAATTTATATGGTAGGGAGCTCGAACTCAAACTCAAGTACCTGACTACGTTGACATCTTCTGGAATATACGACATGTCGCATATGCACAGGTATCACCAAATTCTAGCCTACCTTCTCCCTGATGACAGCGACGTATTTGCCCCCATCTGAGTCTGTTTCAGGAGCGCTTTCCATCATGAATACCTTCACCCTCGCTTCACTGAACTTAATGGCCATTGAGGGTGAACACAACAAGATCATAACGCTAGAGTCCTCTGCTCATGCATTCCAACGCTGCATTCGGAAGCGGACTGCAGCATTTGCTAAGCACCCCAGCGACGCTCTAACCATCTTGAGTATGCAAGAATTGTCAGCCGCATTCGCGCATAAAAAGAGGCGTTCGGCCGGCCCTCCTGCTCTTTCCTTACCCTCATCTCGCCAAGGCAGTCCTCTGCCCTTCTATCTCTGGGGGTCATCATTAACTGTAGCCACTCCTTTATATTCTATTTTCTCCTTCTTCTCCTTCAGTTTTAATTCCTTTATACACTTCTTCGACGCCGTCGCCTTCACATAGCAAGTCCTTTTCTTTCTTCTTCTCGGACTTGTCTGTCGGCTTGGACTTTGCTTCCGCCTCTCCAGAGTTAACGTTGTCCTTGCCCGTACTCTTCGATGCCGTCCATCCTGCCCCACCTTCTCCTTCCTTTTCTGAGTTCCTCCCGCCATCGTCTGTCAGCCGCCCAGCACAGTCGCCCTCAAATCCGATGCACCAGCTCAGCATTTTCAGCGATGCCTTATCCCGCGCAATATAGCGATGACAAGAAACGTTGCATTGTCAAGTGCAAATCGGATATCCCAGTTCAACGCCTTCAGCGATGCCTCCCCAATCTCCTCTCTTAGCCGGCCGCATCATTCCTACCGCCACTCGTTCCTCTCCTCGTTCATCAAGCCTGCAGATTGGCACCTTCAACGATGCGACGTGGCTCAGTGGCGACAAGGCCCGCCATGCCCGCCTCCCAGTCCTGCACCTTCAAGCGACGCCTCAGAGCCAGCGAGCGACAAATTCCGTCACATCGGCGTAATTCTCCTTCTCTTCTCTGCTTCGGACCTCATTGATTCACCCCAGCCTTCTTCCATCTATCTCGCTTCCCTTTAATTATCAGCCATCCCGCCCCGCAAATTAAATACCCTAGGTCAGCGCCACTAGCGACAGAGCACGGCTCAGCAACGACAAGCAACACTCCGCCACGCTCAGCCCCCTTCTCTGTTACCCACCGCCATTCCCCCACGTGTATCTCTGCCCCGCCGCTGTACTTCTTGCATCCTTCATCTTCGCCACAACAAGGCCTCCGCGCCTCTATACCTTTTTATTGGTTACCCCCCTTTCGAGCGTCAAGCCTTTCACGTCACTCCTTGCACCAACTGCATAGTCTGTCCTTAACCACCTTTTTGGCTACGCCAGCCACTTTACACCCATTCACCTTCGCCAGCGCTCCTCACCCGAGCGCGTTTCCCTTGTCTTGGACCCTCTTTTATCCACCACCTTTCGAGCTTCTTGGAGGCTTTTCTCGTCACTCATTGCACCAACTGCATAGTCTTTCTTTAACCCCCCTTCGGCTACGCCAGCCACCTTGAATCCTTTCACTTCGCCAGCACTCCTAGCCCGAGCGCGTCTCCCATGGGTTGTCTTTACTGTCTGGTCTATCTTGCTTTGCTGTCTTGCCTTCTCGGTGGCTGGCCGACATACACGATTCGGGCCTAGTGACTTCCTCATCGCCGTCCTCCGCGTCCAGCCCTTTGCCATGCCTGTGCGTTTCCATCCTATTCCATCGTATTCGCCATACCTGCTCTGTTTCATTCCATCCCGATTCTGCCCCAATCTGCCCTGTTGATGTGCGCGTTCGGAGATCTTTGGAGTCGGCGTTGTGCTCCTGTTCGCCGGCTCTGATGCTTGTTCTGGCGACCCTCATTTCGCGCTGTTCGTCCTGGAAGCGCCTGAACTTTCCCACCATTCCCGAAGCCAGGGTTACAACGTTACTTCTATGGCTTTCTTTGCCTCCATCATCGGATGGTAAGCTCTACCTTACGTTTTTCTGTTCCTGTTTCTTACAGCATTTCGGTGCTTGGTATACGCCGATTCTTCCAGGTCATTGTTCCTCCATCAAGGTTTCCTCATCATACCTTGCACCAACTGCATAGCCACTCCTTTATCATTTTCTGAGCTTCTTCAGTCTCGTCGATTCGCTTTGCTCCCATCACAATTCAACTGCGCCTCTGCCTCTGCGCTCAGTTCTTCACGTGCTTGGTCTTTCCCCTCCGTCTCCCTCGGTATCTTCTGTGCTTTATTCTTCGTGGATGCCAGAAATTCCCCAAGCTTCCCATTATCTTCAGCCTCAGCCTCAGCCTCAGCCTCAAGCTTCTGGTTACAACTACCTTCCACCACCGCGCGATAACGTTGACTCTATCTGAAGATGTTATGTACAAACTTATAACACAATTTCAACGTCCTCTAGGTGCTTCTCTTCTCATCCTGTCCTAGACCTCGTATTCCCCCCACCGCTTCGACGGTGCATCCGTCTCCTCTAAGGGCAGCAAATACAAAATACAAGATATGTGCCTCGTTCTTCCTCCAGACCTTGGTCTTCCCAGTATCCTCGAACTCGAACTCTAGTTTGGTCGTGTGCCTTGGCTTCCACGATACTATATCTATACTTATATAAATCACTAGAAACTACCATTAGTTCAGTCACGACTATATGATATATTTAACCACATGGGACATTGTCTCCAGGACTTACATGTAATACATGGCAAATACGTGGAGTACGATCGCAGAATAACAGGACAGATCAGTTTTATAAATGAACATGTATCGGGGCGCCGAGTGCCGAAGCAGAAGGTACTTATGGATTTTATGGCGAGACGGTACTACAACTATGAATGATAATGAAGGGAGTACTGTTCAAGGTCCTGAGTCCTTGGTAGCTGGTTCGGGTGTCGTCGCCCTGTACCAGTGGTATAATACATGGCGGTGACACCCGACCCGAGCGATTGGCGTCGGCAGCCTGCGTAGGCCGATCTAGATTTGTGACCATAGTACTTTCAGGCTCTGCTGCTTCTTGTCCGCACACAGTCCTTCGTTTGCCAACAGCCTGCCAATTCGTGGCGCTGTGGGGACGTACCTCCCTTCAGATTTGTCCCACATCCTTGCCTTTATACTGTCTACATAACACGACAGAGAATAGGTCTCGGGAATAACGGTATGTTGCACAGATTCCGTGCGCTGTCAACTCCGTTCATAGCAGAGCTTTCGACTTAGTGCGGCTCCATGGCCATAGCTATCAGGCGCAGAAGTCTGTCCCGTATCTTCTTTGTTTTCCTCCTTGCTCTCGCCGTTCGTCTCGTCTTCAAGTCATCGTCATCGCCTTCCTTTCTCTCGCACTCCCCTCCTCCCCAAGAAATCCGGGAGCACAATGTCCTCGACTTGGTTTCTCGATCCGAAAACCCGCTAGACGTGCGGCGGTACAAATTCTTACAAACTAGAATGGGGCGGGATGAAAGGCAGGATCTCTTGGGTGACATTGTTCAGAATGGGGTACAGGACTATTGGGAACGGTTTGAGAAGCCTTAGTGAGCAGACAGCACTTCTCGCATCATCAGAGACCATTCTCAGACCATATAATTAGCATTGTTGGCAAGGAGACAGCTCACATGGACACGCAGAGTGTCTTGAGCTCTATTGAACAGCTTCTATCCCTGAATGGATGGGTTGCTGCGCTCTGTCCGACGCTCACGCGACCGTTTGGCCAGAATAAATATGAAGACGCCTACGATGATTTAATCAACAAGGAACACCTTTACTTCATCGGTATTGTGATCCACTCTGCAGACCATTTCTTGGTCGACCAGCTTGCGGTTATCGTACAACTTGCCAAACGACTGGGGCCGTCGAACCTGTTCGTCTCCATGCTGGACTACGACTCGACAGATTCCACAGCGACTTTGACAGACTTGTCAGAGGCCGTGCTTACTCTACTTGGCGTCCCGTTCCGGATCCGCAGGGTTCCTGGCATGACTGCCGATCCTGCAGCCGCGTACTATCCGCTCGAGGAAGCATATATGCGAAACCTGGCCCTCGAGCCTCTCAAGGAACTGTATTCCAAGCGGAATATCAAGTTTCATCGCGTTATATGGCTGAAGGGCTTCACCTGCCCGAACGACATACTGGAGACGATCAAAGTCAGCGACGCGAACGAGGCCGCGATGGTCTGCGGTATGGACTGGGCCGAGCATAACGGATTCTTCATTTTCTCTGATAGGTTAGAAATAATCCGTCGAGTCCGACTGGCTTGAGCTGACTGCCATACAGGTGGAGAACACGCGACATTGACGGCGACCAGTTCCGACAGTCGAAGTCGTCTTCCAAGCCCGATGCAGTTCCGCCTCGCGATAAGGTCGGGGCGCAACGTTACTCTCAGCATCTACCTTTTCAGGTCTTCTGCTGCGAATCTGGAACGCACGTCGTGGATCCCGATCAATCCTATTACCAGGGCCTTTCCTACCGCGCGGGAATGGATTACCATAATCTCTCCACATCCGACACCGTGCTAGACCGAGACCCTGAGGCACCGTGTCTTGATAGCAGTCAGGCCTGGTTTTGCAGAGATTTGTGGACACTCAAGGCGGGAGAGGGCGTACAGGAAATTGAAACGGACGATATTGTGGCGAGGCGAAAGCGTGACTTGGTGCAGCAGGATGTGGTCAAGGAAGGCATCGCTCATCGTCAAGCCGGGGAGGTAGATGCAGACGCCAATGCTGGCTCTGATTATGACGCTATGCCTGATTCGGACGTTCCCCTTGAAGTGACGTCCCCCCAAAAGCTGTCCATACCGAACTCCGTCTTCCGGCCTGCAAGGATACTGGTGAACCCTCGCTGCGTCACAACCTATGCCGGCGTGAGTCACACGCAGCTGGCGTTGGACCTCTTTGGTCCGGAGAGAGACAACAGTGGTCCAGACGGAGCAGGGAAGTACATGCTGGAGGACTGGGACGGTGCACCAGAAAGTTTTGTATGCCAAGAACAAAGGTGAGTAGTTTATCTAGAGCCAGGTGGGCCGAGCTAATTTGTGGATGGTAAACAGGCAAACAGGAGGCCGCAAAGCCACTAAGACACAAAGACGTCTTGGATTCTCTATTCACCATGAGTTAGAGAAACAGTCATAGCATAGATGATGTAGATGGTCCGATTCCTACCTTGACTTGGATATAAATGAGTTTGTTCGACTTATGGAAGTCCGGGGTCATGTCCGGGTTTAAACCCGGACGTCCGGGTCCGAATTTTTGGTGTCCGGGTCCGGGTCCGGGAAAAAAACCCGGACTTCCATGTCCCGAACGTTCTCGGAAGTCCGGGTTTTTTCCCGGACAACAGGAGATGTCGTCCGGGGTGTCACGCGATTATGCAAAACGTGACCCTGGAGTCCGGGTTTCGTGATGTGTAATGTGTTGCTTACATCACCAGACAGTTACGGCCCGCGGGCCACTGTGGGTCATGTTCGAGTAAGAGGGAAGATGAAGCTTTTTGTAGTATTCTTGCATACAAATATTTAGCCTGGTCATAACCTTCTGAGCCGCAGTCTAATCAACCCCCTCGCACTGCCCCTCCTCCCCCCAGCAAAACATATACCTGCCAACCCAACCTCAACCCCAACCCCAACCCAACCATTGACCCAACCCATCCCAACCTCAACCATCAGTAGAACGGTCGGAAACACCCAAGAGCTTCAAGAAGGTTCAAGCACTTGAAGCTGCTTGAGGCTGCTTAAATGCTCTTGCGAGCTACCGCAAAATTGAGCCTTTACCTAAAGAGTACCGGTGAGAACCATAGTCTCCATTTTGGGACTTGTCCTCATTTGGGTTTGACGAACATGCTCTCCAAGAGCTCTCAAGAGAACTTCAAGATTTGTCGATTGACTTGGGCCTAGATGCATCCGAAGGACACCATTCAATGTTGAGCGAGTGACTTGAGGTAATTTGTCGCTCTCTCCACCTTTCATCCTGCCTCCATCATTGGACTCCATCTGCAGGCGATGCCCATCTGCCCCTTCATGCGCCTCAGCAACTGACCATTATCTTTTGATCCCAGCTTACTTCTGTTTACACAGATGCAGAATCACTGCAAATAGCCTTTGCTACATCATGGGTGTGGCAAGGGCGGCAACTGATAGGTGCAGGAGGTTGTCAACATGCAGTGTGCCATACCTCAGTGTGAGCCTTGCGACATCTCCCTTTGATTCCTTCATGTTGACTGATGTGCAATGCAGCTTCAACCCGATTGTGCTGATACTGCTCATCATAGCACTGGTGCTACTGGTGCACATACACATGAAGGTGTTGCCACCACTCCTACAGGTGTTCGTCGAGAGTGCAGCAGACGATTGCGCAGCACCATCATGGGGCTCAAGGTTGCATGTGAGCGACCTGTGAGTAGAAAGACAGAAAAGAAAGAGTGCATCTTGCCTGCTTCTGTCATGTATTCAAACTTGGGGAAAGAGGGCCAATGCTGTGCATGGCAAAAAAATTCCTTGTTTTATTTCAATGAAGGTATATAAATCATCTTGCACATGGACCAGGAACACCGTGCCCTGCCTCTTGTCCCATGCATGGGTCCAGGTGCTACACACGCCAGCATATGCATGGCTGGTAAATGGCCATAACCACACACAAGCACACCTGCATAGGCACATCATCATAATGCATGGTCATGCATAGGTATACTGACACCAGTTGCATGCAGGCCTGTACTTCATGCCTTGTGCCTAGCATGTAGCATTGTGCTGGGGCCAGTGCCTCATGCATGCCCACTACACCTCATCCCAGTCCATTGCACCTCATTGTCAAGACTCAGTCAAAGACAGCAGAAGAGCTGCCCAAGTCACCAACTGGTTCAATGAACCGGACACTTCAGCAGAGAAGAGACGAGAGTGGGAACAATGACGAGCAGCGCAGTGCCCTGGATAGCAGGTACAGTACGGTACAAACAAAGTGGACAGTCTAAGGGAACAGGTAAATGACCGAGAGACTATAAGGACAAGGGAGATCGATGATGGTGGAGGAGGATAATAATCCGATACTGAGATCAGGAGCTATGGTCCAGTGCATATCCGATAGGTACAAGGGGAATGGAGGTCCAAAAGATGATGGGGTCTAGATAGCAGATCGGACCTGCGGGCCGGTGAGTATCAGATAGGTACAAGATGGGCAAGTATAGATAAGAGATGCGATAAGGGAGGAGACTTGTGGTGAGTGCCGAGGAAGATCCGAGGAATGGCTGAGGGGTGTCATGGGAGGTCTGATGACCTCCGGGGAAAGCCCGAGGAACCTAGTGGTCTCCGAGGGGCATCCGGTGGTTGCCGTGAAGGACATGGTTGGGTCTAGGGTGGCATGAAGGGATCATGGTCCGGTCATAGGTGCATGTACTGGATGCGAGGTCCGGTCTGAGGAAGGGAGGCTGGATGTGCTGCCCAGATGAAGGAGAGCAGAGCAGAGAGAAATGGAGCGATTCGTGACAGGTTGGAGTCTAGACAAAAACGGCCTACTCTTATATCAAGGACGAATCTATGTGGCCAAGTTCGACGAAATTTGAAGGAAGGTGGTACGACAAGTACACGAAAACCCGGCATATGGACACCCAGGAGAGTGGCGCACCGTGGAGCTCGTACAATGAGAATACTTCTGGCCTCTTTCATTCGGGATTTTGTCAAGGGATGCACAACGTGCCAAGCTATGAAGAATCAGAATCACCGTCCCCACATCCCTATTCAACCTATCCCTGCAGAACCAGATGCACTACCGTTCTCCACGGTTTCTACAGATTTGATCACCAAACTCCCGGAATCTGATGGATTCGACTCCATCGCAGTCTTCATCGACCATGACGTCACCAAAGCCGTGGTCCTAGTCCCTTGCCAAGAAGCCATGACAGCCAATGACTTCTCCATGCTCTATGAAGCTAATGTCTTCCGACGTTTTGGCCTGCCCAAGAAACTTATCTCCGATCGTGGCACACAGTTCACCTCCAAGTGGTTCGCAACACTTTGCCTATGACTCGGAATATCTCAGGCCAAGACAACCGCATACCATCCACAGGCAGATGGACAGATGGAACGGCTGAACCAAGAAGTTGAACAGTACCTTCGAATATTCTGCAACTACCGCCAGGACAATTGGGCATGCCTGCTACCACTTGTGGAATTCTATCACAATGCAACACTTAGGGAGGGACACGAGTGCACTTGCAGGTGATCCGGATCTGAACCTGCAGGTATTTGATCCCACACAAGGATGGACCTGGATCTGTGCAGGTCTCAGCCACTGGGTGATCCGGAGCTGCAGGTCAGGTACCTGTACAGCAGCGGGTCACCCACGAGTCACTGGGGTCTTCAATCAAAACTTTGCGAAAGATGCTAGAATTGTGTATATATACAGTTACAATGATATGTGGTTGAAATGCTAAAATCAGAGATATAAGTTGACCGAGTCTGAGACTACCACACAACGATGGGATGCAGTCAATTGACAATAAATCAGGTCGAGCTAAGAGAAGTCAAACACCGTTCGAGTTGACCAAGCCTGGCTCACATTCGGGCTAAGCTCCTGTATGTGCTGCTCAGATCAGCATGGAATATACGGCCAAAAAAAGTGCGGTGCACACCGCGCGGACGGCCTCCTCGGTCTTGTCGAACACGAGGGCCTCGGGCTGGGCGAAGATGTTGGACAGGAGAATGCGGTGATGTAGCGAGTGGCGGATTGGGTTGTGCATCATCGCAGGTGCAAGGAAGTCGGATGGGATGAGCTTCATACCCTGGTGCAGCAGCTGATAGAACGAGTGCTGCCCGTTCGTACCCGCCACACCCCAGATGATCGGCTGTAGACAGGAGATCAGTCGACAGGACAGACAACATGAGGCGATACACGTACGCCGGTCTGGTAGTTCACGCACTGCCCGCCCTTGGTGATGAACTTGCCGTTGCTCTCCATGTCGCCCTGCAGGAAGTAATCTGCGAACGTATGCAGGTACTGGTCGTACGGCAGCAACGCGTGCATCTGCGCGCCATAGAAGTCGTTGTACTAGATGCCAATCACGCCCGTGAGTACCGGCAGGTTCTCCTCGAGCGGCGCCATGCGGAAGTGCTTGTCCATCTTGTGCCCACCCTGGAGCAGCTCTTGGAAGTTCTCGAAGCCAGTGCTCAGCGCGATCGACAGGCCGATCGCACTCCAGAGGCTGTAGCACCCACCTACCCAGTCCCAGAACTGGAACATGTTCTCCTTGCTGATCCCAAACGCAGCGACCGCCTTCTCGTTCGTCGACAGCGCGACGAAGTGCTTCGCGATGTGCGCCTTGTCCTTCGCCTGGGCCAAAAACCACTCGCGCGCGCTCTCCGCATTCGTGATCGTCTCCAGCATCGTGAGTGTCTTCCTTGCGATGATGAACAGCGTCCGTTCGGGGTCGCACAGCTTGAGTGCCTCCGCAAGGTGTGTGCCATCGATGTTCGACACAAAATGCGCGGCCAGGTCGCGCTTCGCGTACGGCTTGAGCGCCTCGGTGACCATCACCGGGCCCAGGTCGCTCCCGCCGATACCGATGTTCACGATTGCATTGATCGTCTTGCCGGTGTAGCCCTTCCATGCACCGGAGCGCACGCTCTTCGTGAACTCCTTGATGTGCGCGAGCACGGCAGGGACCTGGTCGACACCCGGTTCGGAGATGGTGAACGCATTGTCAAGATTGCGCAGTGCGATGTGTAGGACAGCACGGTCCTCGCTTGTGTTGATGTGCTTGCCCGCAAACATGGCATCGCGAGTGCCCTTGACATCGGCCTCACGAGCGAGCTCAGCGAAGCATGCTTCTCATCGTAGAGCTGCTGCAGCTTCTTCCATGCGGTATATTCTGCGAAGGTATTAGATTGCGTGACGGCTCGCAAGTAGAATAGATCGTACCAGGGGCAGGCTTTCCAGACATTGTGCTGTTGTTCGAGTTGCCCTCGAACACCGACTTGGGCAATGCCTCGCTCGCATTCGAGCCAAGGTTTTGTATGCCCGCTCAGGTCAACATAGAATATACGACAGAAGAAGATGCGATGCGCACCTTGCAGATGGCCTCCTCGGTGTGCCGAATGCGAGGGTCTCAGGCTGGGCGAAGAAGTGGGACGCGAGAATGCGGTGGTACAGCGAATAGCGGATCGAGTAGCAGATCGAGTTGTGCATCCCGCGTCATCTCGGGCACGAGGAAATCGGATAGGCTGAGTCTCGTGCCCCAGTGCAGCAGCTCAGCTGGTAGAAGTTCTGCTCGTACGCGTTGCCGTCATGTAAGTACTGACAGGAGGACATGCTGAGGCACTGCGAGTCGAAGTCAGCTCACCGGCCCGGTTTAGGCCGCGTACCATCCATTAACGTCGAGCTTTAGAAAATCAAGCACTGAAGCAGAGCAGGAAATGTGTGTCAAACATTTTTTCAGGAGGGCAAATGCACAAAGAACACACACACAAAAAACTAGGTAAAGTCAATCGTATTGTGATAACTCTAGAATTTATTTTTTGTTCAGGCGCCACCAAGCTGCCAATGTCCGAATCGAGCGCCCGGACTGTCAACCCGATGAGCATCTCAACAGTGAACTCAGGTCTCTCATGATGCTACTCTGAGTGCATGGCTGCAGTGTTGAGTCTCCCTTAGCTAGTAACGTGTCCGTGCATGGTAAGAAAAAAATCATCATGTTTTCGGGGTGTAGCTGAACTGACCACCGTTCAGCATTTCTCTTTGCTTTGGATCTAATATTTCTGACACTTGGGGAACCAGCGGTATCGGTAAGTTGCCCTCAATCTTTTGCTTGTATCGAGTCATGTCGTTTGGCAATTCTCTAGTACTGACATATCTAACGTTTTCTAGCCCCAAGTGCAATGCATCGTATTGTTCCAGTCTGCTACAGGCAGACTGGGTGTCCAAGTTCGGTCTCGTTGCTTGCAATTGCGGACGAGTCGTCGCCATGGCAGGTACGTTCTCTTGTCTCTGTGGCCACACATGTTCTCGGGTGGCACAATGGCACCACGATGGCCACAAGGCACCTGCTATGTTGACGATTCACGGCTCTGCATTGTCCAGTGGACCTGTGGACCCGTGGGGCTTGTGGCCAAAGCCAAATCGTATAAAATCGTGCTCAACTGACGGCCTTGTCCATAGTCAACTCTTCCCTCTGCCTCTCACAGTATTCCCTCGGACTATTCATTCATCACTCTTCTAATGGCTCCAAATCGCAAGCGTGCTCGCTCTCCCTCTCCGGACCCGAGTGTCTGTGAATCAAGCATATCCCCCGAGTCCACTGTGTCGCGTTCATCCCCAGCCTCTCCCAAAAGGCCGACGAAGAAGGTGAAAGCCGCATTCCATGCCCGTTATCAGACAGCAGAGAAGACAAATGAAGAAGTGCTCGGTGAGGCGCGCGCTCACTTCCTTATCTCTGCAAGCTAATATTGTTTCATTTTTCAGATATGCAACGAGAGCGGTGGAAGTCTGTCGTGTACAACCACTTCAGAATGCCCCCGTTGATCGTCGTTGAGAAGGGAACCGTGAAGTACAAATTCATTTGCAAAAAGTACATGGTATTTTCTTTCTCAACTTCGTACATTTCTAATGACTGGTCAGGCATCCGAGTGCAAGTGTTGTCCGAGACCGTAGCGACGACAGTACCAGCAACCTGCAGCATCACACCAAATCCTGTGAGGGTGGCTCGGTCCCTGAAGAACAGCAGCAAATAACGGCATTCGCCAATGGTGTCTTGTATTCAAAGGAGGAGTTTCGGCTACTGGCTAGCCTCTGGTGTGCCAGCAGCCATTGGCCTTTCAACATTGTCAATGACCCCATTCTACAATGTATGTTCCGAATGCTCTACGCAAAGGTGGAAATACCGTCCCACAAGACGGTCTCCCGAGACGTGAAGGAGATCTTTGTGATCTCAAAGAAGAATGTCGGCGCGCTGTTGCAGGTATGTAGATCATTTAACTTCGACTCTTATCTCATGAACTAACCTATCTCACTGCTTAGCAACACCCAGGAAAGCTCCACATCGGAGTTGATGGGTGGTCGTCACCCAATTTGTATTCGTTTCTTGGCATCATCGTATTTCTGGTCCAGAAGGGCCAGATGCGATCATTAATCTTGGACTTCATTAGGCCAGTTTCTTCCTTCGTGATGTTTATGAGCTTGCTAAATATTCAAACAGAATGACGAAGGCTCACACTGGAGAGCACCTGGCCGAGGAGATCTTCAAATGCTTAGATAGCTTTGGAGTCGCACAGAAGGTAATACTATTACCTAGATATCTTGTCGAACAATGCTGATAATCAAATAGCTCTTAGGCCAGGTCTACGACAATGCTTCGAACAATGATACAGCGACGTCAGAACTTGAGCTGCGCATGCCTGACGGCGGCATGAGTGGTGTTCATACACGGATCTGTTGTATCTGCCATATTCTGAACCTTGCTGTCAAGGTATGTATCATCTATTTGTCTGTCATCAGTGTGCTAATGCATAATACAGGCGATTTTATCTCAGTTTTCGAAGTCGAAGAAGGATACAGCAGCCAGTGTAGCGTCGGAAGGGAGCGATGATGACGACAACGAGACGGATGTGGATGAAGAAGATCGTGAGGCTGCAGAAGAAATAGATGCCGACAGGTTAGCCAGCGATGAAGCAGAGATCCGCGACATTGCTCAGCAGGTGGAGGCCAAGTGATCCCTGTCACAGCATGACATTAAACTCGGGTGCTGTGCTGTGACGAAGGTAGGAATCCCGTTGCAGCAAACATCATATCTGCTCACTCTAATCATTGTCTAGATCACCAAACTGGCCTCGCGTATCCACCATTCAACCTCCCTCACAGATGACCTTCAAGAATGCTGTGAGAAGGCAAAGATCGAGCCGAAGAAAATCAAGCAGTCTGTTGCAACACGTTGGAATTCGGTAGCAGAGATGGTCAAGTCTGCGCTCTACCTCCGACTCGCAGTGGACAAGCTGGTACTCATTGATCGCCATAATAAATCTGCTCGGACGAAGCTCAAGAAATACCGACTTTCCCGAGAAGAATGGGATCTGCTCGTGCAGCTTGAGCCTATCTTGACGGCAAGTCATGTCTGACTACATACATTAGCATTCGAAACTGACTTTGTTTTAGAAATTCCTTCTCGCAACAGAGCGCATGTCACGCAGCAAAATCCCTTTGCTGCACGAAGTTATTCCAATCATTGATCTCCTAACGGAGACTCTCGAGAATGCTTCTGATAGCTCATCTCTGTTTCCTGCCGTCCGTGCGGCAGCAGCAAAGGGAGTTGCAGTCTTGAACAAATATTACAGCAAGACAGATGATTCTATTATGTACCGCTGTTCCATGAGTCTGTTGTTTCTCTCTTTGTGTTTATATGTTACTGATTTATATGTCCGTAAGTTCTTCACCCACGCTACAAAACAGCATACTTCGTAAAGAAGAAGTGGCCAGACAATTGGATCGAGACTGCAAAGGATATTGTTCGAGAACAGTGGGCTACATTCTACAAGCCTTCTGAGCAGTCTACAGAGGTGTCCGTTGTAAGCTGTGTCTTCTTAATTTGGTCATATGGCTTGGCCTGACTTACTCTTGAACAGTCTCAGGTTGATGACTCAGATGCCTTTGCAGATATTGACGACTTCGGCAAGACCGGCGGTGATGAACTCGAAGACTATCTCAATTCACCGCCTATCAACAACGTGGAAGACGCTATATCATGGTGGAGCCGTGCTGGTGACAGCCCTCTTGCACGCATGGCGGTTGACTTCTTGTCTGCGCCTGGTAAGTGATATGATCTGCTACGATAGTTATATCTAAACATCTGAGAAATTTACCACTGGTATATCAGGCTATATCAGCTACATAGCCTTCCTAGGTCCATAGCTGTCCTCTTTTATACATAGCAGTCCCATAGCTGTCAAGTAATCTATGGAATGCTATGATAGCTTGCCATAGCTACCATAGCATAGGGTGCTAGCTAATTGGCCGAGTTCTTCGATCACAAAGGCGGAGAGAGCTCCCGAGAGCATGAGCAACAAATCAGATTGATCCCAAGATGAAATCAATGCTGATTGCTAGTTTGTGAGGTGGGGAGGGGAGTTTTTTGGGGAGCAGCAGAGGGCACGTGATGAGGGCACGTGACCCCCGTGATCAGCGCGTCGCGCATCAACGATCGCGCGCCAAAGGCGCGACCTGCTGCTGTCCCGAAAACTCGAGCTGCCTGCAAGGCAGAGAGAGCCCGGCAAATGCCGCTCAACCTACTCCAGGTTTTAGGCACCGAGGCCCCCCCTGCGCGCAAGCGCTAGTGTTTAGGGAGGTGGGTGGGTGAAAAAAGTCGGGTGCAGCACCGCGACACGAAGCAGGAGGAGGAGTGAAGGAGCGTGGGAACTCTCTCCCTGCGCGTCCCGCTCTTTCCTCCTCCTACGGGCGTCGGCCTATCACGGGCCGCCCAGTTTGCTTCACTCTACTCTGCCTTAGCTAGCCCTCGCAAAAATCTCCATCTCGCTGCGCTCGACTGGATTTTTGCAGCAGCTAGCTAATTGGCCGAGTTCTTCGATCACAAAGGCGGAGAGAGCTCCCGAGAGCATGAGCAACAAATCAGATTGATCCCAAGATGAAATCAATGCTGATTGCTAGTTTGTGAGGTGGGGAGGGGAGTTTTTTGGGGAGCAGCAGAGGGCACGTGATGAGGGCACGTGACCCCCGTGATCAGCGCGTCGCGCATCAACGATCGCGCGCCAAAGGCGCGACCTGCTGCTGTCCCGAAAACTCGAGCTGCCTGCAAGGCAGAGAGAGCCCGGCAAATGCCGCTCAACCTACTCCAGGTTTTAGGCACCGAGGCCCCACCCAGAGCGCAGCTCACCAACCTCGGGGTCTAAAGACCCCTGCACCCCGAGCCACCCCACTCAAGAGCAAGCTCCAAAAAAAAAGACTCTAACAAACATGTATTATGAGCCAACACTATGAGCAAATTTGTCCATAACAGAATGCAAATCACTAGGGTCTCTACCCGAGAAGGACTTGGAAATAAAAAAGGGTAGAATATCCTGAATTTTCCTCCAGTATAATAGAAAAGCGTCCGAAAGCCAGCGTCCTTGTTTAGCAACAACCTCTGGAGGAACCCCCATCAACAACAACTCTGTTGCTCCCCCAATGCGAAAGCTGTGACCGCCAGAAATGCTTTCTATGCCCGCAGCCTTCCAGACAACATTGCACCGCTGAAGAAAGATATCCTTAGTTAAAGGGAGCCAGGAGTCATCCTGAATGAAAGCGAACAACGGAGCAGTAGAAGAAATGTTCGCATTGATACGCAGGTGGAATTCGAGAGCGAATAGCGGCGAGAGACGACCTGCGACGTCTGTAATGGAAATGTCTGCGCCCGTGGCGCCCGTGGTTTTCGAAAAAGGTATGTGCAGCGTAGCGTACCGTGTGCGAGTGCGGGTCCTCCCAAAGGAAAGAGGCGAGCTGCGCGAGACATCCCGAGAAGAATGATAAACAGCTGCGGAGACAGGCAGAAGCTCGCCGAGTCGGCAACACGACCAGAATGCGACTGATGCAGTAGCCCATACCGCAGAATCTAACGAGTTGGAAAAATTTAGCCCAGCAAGAAGAGCTTCCATGTGCGAGTAAGTGACTGGTGGCCGAAGTGGGCGACGTGACGAGCTGGGCGCCAGCTTCTTGACACCCGCCAAGGCAGCCTTGAGTTCAGCACCGCCGAGCCAGGGGGCGCCCTGCATCTTGTGCCATAGTTCCAGGCCGCTGATCCACTGTTGTGCTGACCCAACCTTGCCTGCACCGGCAGCCACGAATCCCGCAAGAAGTGTGTCGGACGCGGGGACACGAAGAGACTCTGGAATGTTGAAAGCGTCGCAGTATTGTGTGAAACGTAAAAGACCGGCGCCATAAACAGCGCGCGTGGCAGGCTCGACTGATGATAATTTGACGAATTGTAAACGATCGAAGGCGGGCGAAGAAAGAAGTGCACGGGCTGCCCCACTGTGCAGAAGTCCGTAAGGAGATGACCAAAGAATGATACGGTCTCGAGCCGGGACATGTGGGCGAAATTCGGATGGGACATATGCGTTGCCAGCCTTGGGCTTCCTAGCCCGAATCGTTCGGTCACCAGACGTGCGCGGAAGTGATACGAGACAGCCGCCGGAACGACTTTCTGCTGATATCACCACATCGGCGACCGCGTCCGCAATAGCGGACGACGTGGTGGAACGGTTACCTGAAATAATCATTAATCAACAACCCGGCAACGCATTGTGCCATAGCCGCAATCAACGCACTGGACATGGACAAGGACGGCATTGAGAGCCTCCGGCAGAGGCGCGACGTCTGGGAGCGGCACGAAAGAGGGGACCCGTTCTCCGCGCGAGACGGGATCCGCCAGATTCACTGCAGACTCGACGTATGAGAAGACGATGGAGAGATGACGATGCATGCAAAGCAGAACGGTGCGTCGGATGCACTGGTTCACCAACCAGTTCCGACTGCGGCCACGTTGGAAGGCGCCGATCACGCCTTGATTGTCGCTGTGAACGAGGATCGACGCATTCCGAACGCCCGCGCGTTCGACCTGCCGAATAGCGAGCTCTACCGCAATGGCCTCGCCCCACCCGATGTTGCCGCCAGGGGATGCATTCCAACCCGAGAGCCAGCGCCAGCCTGCGAAGCGAGAGTCGATGACCACACCGACGCCCCAATCAGTGGATGCATCTACCCATATGTTGAGAGCAGAGCGCGGTCCAGGAGGTGCAAGGGAACGGATGCGAGGGCCCTCGCGCAATTCGTTGAGCCACCAACGCAAGTCGGACCATACAGACGACTTGGCGTAGCGTTGAAGAGCACGCGCGCTCGACATCGTGTTGAATTCGGTGATGAAAGACGCAAGGGATGTGAGATAGGCGCGTCCGTGCGGGTACACAAATGCAGCATGGTTCAACGAGCCGTTGAGACGCTGCACTTCCTTCAAGGGGACAGGACGACCTTCGAAGGAGGTGATGAAAACAATGATCTTCTGAATAAGGCGAGCAAGCTTTACATCAGCAATCTGGACAGTCTTGGCCGGGATGTTCCAAGAGAAGCCAACATATAAAACGACAAAGCCAAACTCCTGACCCTTCGAGGGATGCCAGGGAATCTGCAGTGCCGCAATGAGAGCCTTGGCGCCCTCACGATCGTACGCGTATTCGTGAATCCACTCGCCAGACGAATCGAGGAAAGACGAGATGGGAAAACGCAGGATCGTGACATCGTCGACCCATTTCTCCGAGGGGCCCACTCCAACCTCAGTCCAGATATCCAGCGTCGCATCAGCGACCTCCCCCTGAAGACCCGAAGCAGTCGCGAGACCGAAAGGCGCGTCGTGATCGAGCCAAAAGAGTTCCCGATGCGCCACCACGAGGAACTTCTTGTCCTCGGGCTTGATCGGAATGGTTCGATATGCCTTTTCGATGTCAAGCGTGGCTGCTTGCGCACCAACGGGAGCGCTCGCGATCTAGGAACGCGCATGTCAGCGCGCGTGTCATGGGAAAGACGACCCATGTGCGCGCCAGCGAAAGGACAAGAAATGCAGAAACGACTGAATGATACATGGCGCACGTAGTGCCGCCGTGCAGAGTGCCCACGGCGGCAAACAAACCGCGATCCCCCTCGACGAGATCGCAGTAGTCACGAGACAAAGGAGCCCCGCGAGCCCGATTCTCAGGAGCTCCGTGCGCCATGCACATCCATGCTCAATAACCCTCGAGCTCCGCGCTTGACAACGCATCCGCACTCGGAAGAGACAGAGCTCCGTGCGCGACGCGCACATCCGCACTCGACGGCATCAAGAGCCGCCATGGCACCCCGATCCTTGTGAAGCCATGGGCTCCGTATGTCTACGCATACATCCACACCCGAGGGAAATGAATAACAGGAAAGGCGCGCAGCGGATCCTCAAGATCATGCGAGCGAGTGTCGAAAGACAGATAGAATGAAGAATAAATCTAGAGAGGACATAAGCCGAAGAAACGAGAGATGAAGACTCACGATATTTGCCATTTTTTCTGCTGTACCCCATCGTGTGGGGAAGTCGTCTGAATCGACGAGATCGTTCGCAGCATAACCAGCATCTCCCTTGTGCGAGATGTTGCGAACGATACGCCTCTTTATCTGCCCGTTCTCGTCCACCGAGATAACCACGTGAACGGGACACGCTGCAAATACGCCTCCGCATATATCCTCCATCTCGCTGCGCGAGAAAGGGCCGCTCATTCGGTGCGCTTTTACTTCGTCCGCGAGATATTCGTCGATGAGAGTGTCGTCGTCAGATGGGTGATACGGGGGAATTATTGCATCGGCGAGAATAGAGTCGGGAACACCGATGGAAAAGCCATTGCGAAGACTGTGTACAAGGTGTGGATACTGATTTTGAAGGCCGAAGTGTGATAGGAAAAAATCGAAAGCCTCAGGATTGTATGGAGTGACAACGCGATCGAGAAGAGAGTCCGAAAGATTAGAGACACGAGAAGTACGCGGCGGAATTGATTCTATGCCCGCCGGAGGCGCGAGCGTGCAAGAAGGTCAGGCATGTGGGGTGTCAAGCAGAGACAGAGCAGCCTCCTGCATGGTGGCTGTGGTCGCCGCAAATCGAGCATGCATGTTTGACGTTGGTGCCGTGGGAGCCGGGGCGACACTTGTCGGGACCTCCGACGTTGAAGGCGATACAGAACTGGAGTTTATCGTCTTTGGCGCCGACGAGAACGTGGTGGAGATTCTTGTCAAATCGGGCGACGACGGGGCGATGACCGGCGGTAATCTTCTGGTTGCAATCCCGTGCGTGATGTCCCGACCTCCCGCAGATGAGGCAGGACCCCGAGGCCGAGGAGCGGGGTTTGCCTGATGGAAAGGGCTGAGCACGTTCTCGACCATAGGGAGCGAACCGCGACGATGCGTTGGAAGATGAAGCCGCTCGGTCGCGAGCAACATTCCCGGTATCACGTCTCGAAGCGTCCTGTAGGCGCCGATTAAACTCGAAATCACGATACGTGGCCATCTCAGTTAGAAAGCGCAGATTCCATTGAGTGTCATCAAAGCTGAACTGTTGTTCATTGTATGCGCGTCTTTCGGCTATGTCGAAGGCAAGTATGGCTGGAAACGCGTGTGCGCGTTCTTCTTTGGAGCATAGAGATTGATGGTGTTGACGCCAACGTGCTTGAACCGCGGCGTCCGCGCGTGTTTCGAGGAAGATTAAGTAGTTCGCCCAGGCCTCAATCCAGTAGGCAAGCGTCAGATCCGTCTCCTTGCCTAGAGCCGGATGTCCTACATCCAGAAGCTGAGCGTTGCCGTTGCCGATCCGATGCTTCTTCATCATTGTGCTTCGGTTCTCGGTGATAAAACGGAGATTAGCTCGGGTAAACAGATGGATCGGGAGGTACATTCCCTCTTGAAAAAGAGTGCCAATCTCTTGCGGTATCGAGATCGGTCGCTCGATGGTCGTCAAAGAGGTCTCATCAGCTTCTTTGAAAATCCTGAGTGCCGGCGTGGGAGAAGGGGCAACGGTCGCGGGAGCTTGTGACACTGAGAATGCAGATCCCATAGCACCAGGAGTTGATAGCATGGTCAGCCGCTCGGCAGCCATGTGGGCGGCTAAAATATTGACGAGATTCTGTTGGTCGGGAGGGAGATTACTAAAAAGTTGTGTGAGTGGCGTCGAAGAAGAAGATCCGGCTCCACCGGGTATGGAAGCTCCTGAGAGCGTGCTAGTTGCTGTCGGATTGGGATTAGTCGAAACGGGCGTCTGCCGGTTGCTGGTCACCGGCGTTGTCGGACGCGACTGTCGCGACGGTGATCTGGATGGAGATCTGGAAGATCTCTCCTGCGGATTTTGACCGTCGATCTCGATGGTGGTTCCTTCCGGCATTCTGAATGTATTGCGAGATTGATCGAAGTAATCGTGTGTGTGTAAAAGGGAGAAATGAAAAAAGTCGGGTGCAGCACCGCGACACGAGGCAGGAGGAGGAGTGAAGGAGCGTGGGAACTCTCTCCCTGCGCGTCCCGCTCTTTCCTCCTCCTACGGGCGTCGGCCTATCACGGGCCGCCCAGTTTGCTTCACTCTACTCTGCCTTAGCTAGCCCTCGCAAAAATCTCCGTCTCGCTGCGCTCGACTGGATTTTTGCAGCAATAAGCTACATAGCTCCCATAGCATAGAGTATAAGATATCATAGCTGCCATAGCTATTGTAGTATAGGATGGCTATAGAAGCTATGCCAATTATATGTTATATGTCCATCATTATATCATATCTAGCTAGTAAGATTCCTATATACCCTAGATCACATCTATTAAATATATTATTCCAGCATATTATGGGTCCAATAATCTTATCTTACAAACATGGAAAATAAAAGACATTATATTTTTCATATAATGTCATTATATGACATTGCTTCTAAGACTACAAAAACTACTACATATATAAAATAACAAACTTACAATGATGATGAGATGCAAAAATATAAATGAGAAACAAGTTATTAGTATTAGAAGATAACAAAGATAACACATAAAAGATTAACATGTCACCAAAAAAGCGAAAACTTACACAAGACAATATGAAGACATCAGTACAAGACACAACTGAGCTTACCTAGTAAGGCTGCAATAGTAGCGTAGTGTAAAGACATTAGCAATTTATAATATAACTAAGAATAAAGGCTTACCATTGACAGCAAAGAGAAGAACGACGAGCGAACAAACAACGACGACGAGCGAGCGAGCGACGATGACGAGCAAGCAACGGCGACGAAGGCATCGACGTGGCAAGGGATTGTGGGGGTAAAGAGCAAGAGGCAACGCGCGTTGAGCGCGCCTTATATACGAATCCCGGGCGGAGCCGGGATTTGTGGCAGCCGGGCGCTTGCCGAGCGTCGCGTCAGAGACTGGGCGCCAGACTTTACTAACGAGATCTTGCTGCCCAGGGATGCAATGGATAGTAAATGACTACCAGTCTCATTAATACAGGTTGTATGTACAGTAGATAGCCGTTTACTTTTTTTATTCAATTTACGCAAATTTATTAGATATGTGAGGGCTCGAGAACTAAAGCTTCGCTCGTTCGGTGGCTGAAGCACCGAACTCGCGTCGAAGTTCGACTCACTTCGTACCGTCACTGAGTACTCCCCTCCAGTGCACTGTCTCCTCTCCTCTCCTCTCCTCCTGCTTCCCTCTCTCTCGTCAAACCGAAAGGCCGAAGGAGGGTCATAGGAGGCTGAGGGGCTCGTAGGTAAGTAAGACAACATTCTATTGCGTTTATTCGTACTAACGTAGAGAGCATCGCTCGTTCGAGCGATGCTCTCGACTTCCATTCCCTTCGCCACCCGCCGCCGCCTCCCACATCGACCTATCCCCCGACATCGCCACCATATCCGCAGGGCCTGGCACGCCGTCTCCAACGGCCACGACCGCGTGCGTTGGCGCACGCCCGCCGCCGGGCAACGCGCACACGAGCCCGCCGCCTCGTGTACGGGCTCCGTCTCTCCCGCATGGCCCTGCCGTCCAGCGTACGGCCCTGCTGCCTGGCCCGTGCGCGAGGCACGCTGTGCGCGGCCTCCTCGCGTCGCGCACGGGCCCACACGTTGCGCGCGACTCTGCCATGGTGTGTGTGCACTGCCCGGCCAGCACACACACGGCCAGGGGTTGCCCACAGCCGCGCGGGACGCCTGCACGCGCGATGTGCGCGCGACTGGCTTGGGAAGGCCAGTGCAGCACGAGATGGGACCGGCACGCACGCACGCACATCGCGCGTGGCCGTGCGCAGGCGCGTCGCAGCCCGACGCTTCGCATGCGGGCCCCGCACCTCGCGCTCGCCCCGCCCTCCTGCACGCGGCCAGTGCGCCTCGCGCACAGGCTTGCCACGTCGTGTGTGGGCCATGGACGTCCCCAGCGTGCCTCGCAACTCCGGCACGCAGGCCTGCTGCGTCGCGCGCGGGCTTGCCGTGTCCCCATAGCCTCCGCGCCCCGTCCCGGCGTCCTGCCCCTCGCGCACAGGCTCCGGCCCTCGCGCACGCCTGCAACGCATCGTGCATGGGCCCGGAACCCGGCACTGCGCACCGCCCGATCCTCGCGCACAACCGCCGCGCCCCCGCCGTCCCTCGCGCCTTGCGCACGGGCCCGCCGCCCGCCGCTCCTTGCGCACACTCCCCGTGCCTCGCGTACGCGCCCGCGGCAGCAAGGCGTCCCGCGCACGGGCCTCTGCGCCTCGCGTGTGCCCCATCGCCTCGCGCATGGCCCCGCATGAGCCCGCGTTCAGCCCAATGCCTCGCGCACGGGCACCCCGTTTCCCGCGTGCAGCCCGCGCTATTGCGCGTTGGTCCCGCCAGCACGCTCACTCCCGCGTACGGGCCCGGGCGTCGCACGTGGCTGTCACGTCTCGCACGTAGACCTGCGGCGTTGCGCACACCAGCCGCGCCCTCGTGTGTGTGCGCACCTTGTCGTGCCGCCGTGTGCCTGCGCACACCATGTGTGACATACTGTAGTGTACTTGATTGTATTAGTAACTACATTGAATATAATTAATTTTCACCTGGACTCTTTCGGACCTATGCCTGACTTGACATAGTATCAATAGTAATCATAGCTCACCTGCTAGGTATGATAATGCTATATATTTCAAACTACTAACTATGGAAGCTATGATAACATCATATAGCTAGCACTACTAGCTATGGAAGCTATGGAAGCTCTCATAGCTCTCCTAGCTCTACATAGCTGGATAAGCAAACTTCATAGACTCTGGTAGCTCAATGATAGCACCCATAATATAACCTGCAGCTATATAAAATTCAGTTTTCTCAGATGAAGCCGTCTTTAGCTGCAGGCACAGACGTCGAACGAGGCTTCTCTCGTGGTGGTCTGATGGTGACGAAATTGCATCACAATCTGTCTGATGAATCAACACATGCTGCAACAGTCCTTAACTCTTGGGCCAAGATAGACGGGCTGATACCTGAGAAGGAAATAGCTCAGATCTTCAAGGACAAGTGTCAGCGGCCAAAACGTGAGGCAGTAGTTGGCAGCATTGATCTTACAGAGCAGGAGGATGATGTGTAAATTAAAGCAGTCATATACTACTGCTCCATAAAATAAAAATATAAACCACAAGTCATTACAGGTAACTTGCGGGTCAATGCATTTTGGTAAAGCTGTGACCTGGATCCACATGGGTCTCAGCCACCAGGTGATCTGGATCCATGGGTCAAAGACCTGCAGGTCAATTTCACAGGTTTACCTGTGTTGATCTGCAGGTGACTCTGACTCATGTCCCTCCCTAGGCAACAGCAGTCCTTTCAAACCATTCAAGGATGCGGTGTTTGGCAGCACCTCGAGTACCTCGGAGATCACCTGGACCAATCCATCATGGGATTCAACGACATCGATTGGGTCATACGAGATATTGGACATCGCAATGAAGAGCTGGTCATCTGGTATGCCGCCGGACGACCTGCTTCGCAGCCCAACCCCATTCGACCTGACGGCAGTGGACACTTTGTTCATCCCCAACCCCTTCAGTGGGCCATACTCAACCCCGGACCTGCCGACACTACCCACCACGACCTCGCCGCCAATACTCCCCACATCAATGGACCCCCGCGACCTCGAGGACGTATCCCTCACCCCCTTTTCCTGAATCTATTCGCAAATGAGTCTCCGTCAGTAACTGACATGACGCCCGTGACATCTACCGTGACGTGTTCCAATCCCACCTCCGATGACTCAAGTCCACTACAATGGGTAATAGCGCCCTCAGGAGAAAAACTTCGACGGACCAATGCGGCATGGAAGGAGAAAGGAGTACTCATCAGGTGCACCAACTGCACACAGGCTCACCGGAATTGCTTCGGTACGCCACCTTGTGAAGCCTGCCAGGGTGCCAAGCAGCACGACACCTGTGACAAGACGGACTTCCAGAACCTACGACTCACCACCAAGACCACCATTGGCAGATGGCGCCATTCCTGTTCGCAATGCTACGCCACCCAACGGCATTGCAAAGGGAGAGAAGGGAGGCCCTGCAATCACTGCTTCATGGTTCGCATGGAAGATTCTTGTGACAGGATGTTTTGGGTGCAGAGAAGTCAGGACGACTTGACACCTAGACGAGGGGTGATGTTATGACCGTATTTTCTTTTCTCATTTTACAAGGACTTATCATTTCTTTTCTTCTGCGATGACGCCCTCCAACCATCTATCGATCCATTGATCTATCACTTACTGTCATCGCTTCCTCCATTTACTGCTTACCTAAGACTCCGTTTAGGATATCCAGTGCCTCTTACTCGATGGATTTCCAGTTGGATATCCAGAAGGCTTTCTACCAGGATATCCAACTTCATCTGAGAAAATCCACATGGCTATAGAGCTCTATATAGGCTTCATATCTGTCATATGTCCATAGCTATGCCCCTATGTTTATAGCTGGCCATAGAAGCAAGCCAGCTATAGAGTGCTATGAAGTTACTTAGGACAGCTATAGAGTGCTATGGCAGCTATAGAGCTATAAGACATAGCTATAACAGCTATGAAGCCATAAGGGACAGCTATGAAGCCATAAGAGATGGCTATGGAGTCATGAGGATAACTATAATGGCTACATGAGATATATTCACTACAGATGCTGTAGATGATCTGATAGCTTTAATTAGCAGGATACTTTATAAATTGTTGATAGACTACATTGTTATGACTTTAATTCATAATCTTACTAGACCTGATAAGAGGCTACAAATTTCTCTTCACTGATAGCAATAACTATTGATAAAATAAATCACACTCAAGATAAAAGAGCAAAAATATATTTTATTAAAGAGCCAATATAGACTAGACTACAACCAAATACTACAACTACATAATACTATAAAAGACTACAATCATAAGTTACTATAGTATCAAAAAAGCGAAAATCTACAAAGAATAACAGGTATTAGTAGAAGAATATAACAGAAGACAACACATCAATGCTTGCCAAACTATCAAAAAAGCGAAAGTCTCTCAAAAAGACATTAGCATCACAACATAACAAACATAACAAAGGCTTACCTGAGCTTAAAAGCGAAAATCTAATCAAGTCTACAAAGAAGAGCTTACCAAACTATTAAAGACATTAGCAAAGGGCATAAGAGACTAATAAATAAAAGCTTACCTTAAGAGTGACGACAACTAACGAGTGACGACGGAGGGAGCAACAGCGAACGAGTAGAGGACGATGACGACGAGAGCAGAGGACGACGACGACGAGCGAGCAGAGGACGACGACGACGAGCGAGCAGAGGACGACGACGAAGGCGTCGACGTGGCAGGGGATGGTGGGAGTTAAGGAGCAAGAAGAACGCGCGTCGCGCAAGCCTTATATACGAATCCCGGGCGAAGCCGAGAATCGTGGCTGCCGGGCGCTGCCGAGGGCCGCATCAGGGACTGGGCTGACAGACTTTGCTACGCTGATGCTGTTGCTGAGAGATTCATGGTGCAGTAGATACATAGCGTTCTCATAGTATCTGATTCAATATATGATCTCTCATTGTATCCTTTTTTTCTGATTTTATTGTATTTTATTTGATTTGTTAGAGCTTGAGCAACTTAGCTTCGCTCGTTCGGTGGCTGAAGCACCGAACCCGCGTCGACTTACACTGTTTGTTTGTCGCTCTCACTCTCCTGTTCCTCCTGCTTCCTCGCTGCCTCCTCACTCATTCGCCCGATCGTCCTCAAACTCGAAGGTGTAGAAGCTTAGGGAGCAGGCAGAAGGCAAACAGGTAAGTAAAATTGAGTTATTGTTCTAGTTTCTTCACTAACAAAGAGAGTATCACTCAGTTTTTCGAGCGATACTCTCGATACGTTTCTTGGCGTCCACTCTCCACGACCCTCCGCGCCCTCCACGACCCTCCGCGCCCTCCACGACCCTAACGCCCTCCACGACCCCTACGCGCCCTCCACGACCCCTACGTGCCCTCCACGACCCCTACGTGCCCTCCACGACCCCTACGCACCCTCCATGACCCCTACGCGCCCTCTACGACCCCTCCATCCCTTCCCACCCGCTCTCACACCATGCCCACCCCTTCCGCGCAGCTCCCGCGCTGCGCGCACAACTCCAACACCCTACGACACCCCTACGCGACCTCAAACGGCACCCGCTCCGCCTTTCGCACACACCAACGTGCGTAGGGCCGCGAGCTACATACGCACGCACCAGCCGCGCCCTCTGCACGTCGTCAACGACGTGCGCACGGCCACGTCACTGCCCCTCGACAGGCCGCGAGCTATGTACGCGCGCACCAGCCGCGCCCTCTGCACGTCGTCAACGACGTGCGCACGGCCACGTCACTGCCCCTCGACGTCCGCACGCCCCACGACCTCCCTGTCTCGCGCACGGGCCACAGGTTGTGCACGACCCCGTCGTGATCCGTGCGCCGGCGCGCCACAGCCCGACGCCTCACACGCAGGCCCTGCACCTCGTGCCCGCGCCACCCTGCTGCGTGTGGCAGCGACGTCCCCCGCGTGCCTCGCGCCTCCAGCGCGTAGGCGTGCTGCGTCGCACACGGCCGCTGCGCCCTGTGTCAGCCTGCTGCACCTCGCGCATGGACCCCGCGCCTCGTGCCCACCCGCCATAGCCTGCGCACCCCCTCTCAACGCGTCGTGCACGGGCCCGGCACCCGGTTACCGCTTTCTGCATGCCGCACGCGCCTCAAGCACCCGCGCCGCGCGCCTTGTGCCTCACGCACGGGCTGGCCGCGCCGCGTGCCTTGCCCACACGCCTCTTGTCTCATTTACGCGCCCACGGCAGCACGGCGCCTCGCGCACGGCAGCACGGCGCCTCGCGCATGGCAGCACGGTGCCTCGCGCACGGGCCCCACCAGCACGCGCACTCCGTGTACGGGCCCAGGGCTTCGCACGCGGCTGTGACGCCCTGCGCCCGCGCGGGTACTCGACGTCCCTTCCACCTGCGCAAGATCTCATGCACCCGCATAGCATCTTCGCGCCCGTGCAACAGCCTGCATGCCCACTCGACACTCCGCATGCCCGCATGGGTGCCCGTCTTAATGGTGCCCGTGGCCTATGCCTATTCTCAATGCAGTTATAATTAGATTTTTTTGTCTTTGTAATTAGTTAGCATTAAAATTATATTTATTGATTCAAGTAATACCCTGGTGTGACTAATATTGTATATATCCTCTTTATAATGGGTATAGCTACTAGATATATCATAGATACCATAGCATATAGCTAACACTTATAAGTTTATATAGGTGGCATAGGATACATAGGTTCTATAGCAAGTAAGAACATGTCCATAGCTTTCATAGCTGTGGTTGCTTGCTATATAGGACTACATAGATGGCATATAAGGCTATATAGTCTATATAGCTACCATAGACCTATATACCTGTGTAAGGCTTGTATATAGCTTTCCATAGCTTAGATAATTGTGACTGGTAGCTATATAAATTTGGATTATTTCAGATGTTCCACTTTCGTAAAGGATATCCTACCGTACCTACACATATATAAACCCCATGTACACGGACCTGTAATACTAAGTTTATCCTCTTGTATACCTTGTATCTCGACTTGCAATACAGTCGCTTGATTCGCTCCTCTCATCTGCGCTCCTCTACCTCCTCAACCATCCTCTATCTCTCTTCGCTAAAGGACGGGCCTTAGTGTCATACTCTTCGAGACCACTAGCAGCATCACCGCTCTAGTGACGGACTTGGCGCCATGTTGACACTGCTGTACAACTTGGGAACGACACAGGTTCCGAACCTGGTCAGAACAAGTTGAACTAATGACAAAATAGTGGTCACATGCAACAGCGAGCCTGACCAGGGTCGCTGTCTCATGTGACTTCTCAAAAATTATGTTTGCATTGAAGAAGTGCATCAGTGCAGCATTTGAAAGTCCATTGACTATTCCATACTGCTTAAAATGATTTTCTTTTTATGTTGTAGGGGCCTCATACTCAATTTTTTAGCTATGAGCACAAACTCAAGTGTTTCTAAATTGTGATATGGAGGGCTATATGTTTGTGATTTTTACTGATTTTTTGCACTACACAGTATGTGTGTATTCTCAGATGATTTGAAGTGTTTCTCCAAGAAGTAAATGATTTTTTCGATTTTTTGTTGCTTATAAATCGCTTATGTAATCCGCAGCGCGTGCACTATGACGTCTTCCTGTCCCGCTGGGACAGGAAGACGTCATAGGGCGATGCTGTGGAATATATAAACCTCAAAAAACTCCGGAAATAGTCAAATAGGAGGTTTTGTAGTAATTCCAGCATATCCTTTCGCATAGTAGTGCTATTATTGCTCCCCAAATGGCATTAGAATGTCCTACATCATACCTTTCCAATGGTGCTAGATACATCATGATGGGATCAGTAGATAAAAAGATATGGCCTCAACAAGTTTCCCCCTATCTCCAACATTGACCCTTTAGTAATCGCAATCGCCTTTTCTCGATACTTGTCCGATTGTCTCGTGCAGTATACCTTTGGAAAGATATGAATCACACCTTTCCAATGATATCTTGAGCGTGTCAATAGCACCAGCCGTTGCGTCGCTACAAGGCGATTACTATGACCTTCTCCTCAAGAGCATCTTCAAAAGCTCATATTTCCATCATTTCTGGACCTATTGTCATGAAACAAACTGTTCTGGGGAAGTCAGATTCACTCTTCTCACATTGTTACATAGCACACCTATTTACCTCAATGCAGACTCTAGTATGAAGGACACTTGTCAGTTGTTTTAGTAAGTTTGCACTTTTTCAAGCTTAAAAATTTTATTTCTGCAAAGACTTGCATCAATTTATATGTGTATATAGTGGAACAATGATTGAATGTAATATCGAAGACTGATGTCTTGAAAACATTCAAGATCACAAGAATGATGAATGGCAGACTCGAACCTACAACCTCACTTGAAAGTGTGAGAAATTATTACTCTAAAAGGCATTACATTGGCTAGGTGTCCAACTTTTTGCATTGAAAAGCAGGTTAGAGTAAACGATTCTAAGGAATCGTAATGTATGATCAATATGATATTGATCATACATTACGATTCCTTAGAATGATTAGATATTGTACAGTTAAATAACTTGAAAGCAAATGGCCAATCATGTGATCAATAGCAGATCTTGTTTGGCCGCACAAGGTCTGGTGGATGTGCTTAACTTATGTCAGCAGTAGTTGATGTTGCGCTCTCTACTCTCTGTTCTTTTCTTCAGATAGTTTTGAAGTCAGTGTGATACTAATAGTAGTGCACACTGACTACAAGGCTTGGACATGCCCAGAGCCCTTCTGCAGTGAGTTGTGCCTGAGGTATTCAATGATGGTGTAGGGCCATCACCAACTTTCTGGATCTTTTCTGATGATATGGCATAGAGATTGCGCCATAGCACTCTCAATACCACATCAATCAGAATGAATGAAAGCTTGTTGCAATCAGATTTAGAATAGCTTTAAAATAGTGCCATATACATCACGATAGCGTAGCTGTATGCTGAGCTATTGGACTATATGTTCATGATGATGTGGCACACTGATCACTTAATAGCTCTGCCAATACTGCACCAATCATGCTATATGAGGGCTTATTGAAAGTGGATTTACAGTAGCTTTCTAACAGTATAGTTTACAACATTATAGCACCATTGGTAGTTGAGATAGGAGACAATATTGTTCTGCTGATATAGCACAGAGATTGAGAAATATCTCAGCTTGCAGTGATTTGATTTTCATAATCTAAATTGGATTGGAAAGATGTGATCTAGGATATTGAAACGCAATTTACTGTTTGTCAATTGATGGCTTCGTTGTTAAGCTATAAAGCAATCACTGTATACAGTGTATTGGCTCTCTAGGCCACTTATGCTTATGTAAGCAGGCACTAAGACCTTGTTCGGCCACACAAAGTTCCTGTGGGATCACATGACCGAGTTTCAGGACCCATTGATATCGATAAATTGCATTTTTTGCTCATTATATCAATAAATAGCATGTACATTTGTTTGCTGTGTATCATTTTAGTGGTTGTATCTTTTTGTAAACAGTAAATTGTGTTGGAGACCAATTTTTTGATAGACTGGGGCACATTTAAGAACAAGTGAATCAGTTGAGTACTGATTAAGTTAGCTGGGGTTCAAGCATTCTAAAGGGAAAATGCAAAAACAATTTGCATTCTGTCAAGACTGGGATCAAGGGGACAGTGGGACCATCCAAGTCACCCCAAGGGGTCAAAGGTCAAAGAGCAGAGGATAGCATAGAGAGTAAAGACAGCAGGGTACAAGGGGACTGGGTTATCAAGTGGACAAATTGAGGAAGCCAGTCAGAAAGGTAGCCCTATATATACTGGAAGGGTAACCCAAAGGGGAACAAGGGATAGCCCAAAGAGAAACAAAGGGAAAGGGAACAAGGGATGTCCCAAAGGGGAACAAGGGATATCCTAATAGGGAACAAGGGATATCCTAATTGGGAACAAGGGGAGGGAACAAAGGGAATGAAGAGGACCAAAGGGCTGATTCATGACACATTCTGCGAGTTTTGCACCGATCCTGACACATGAGGTACCATAAAAAAGCTATGAATGAGAGATTCTGATGCACTTTAGAACAAGTGAATCAGTGGAGAACTAACCAAGTTAGCTAGGATTCAAACATTGGAGGAGGAAAAACAAAGAAACACTTTGCATTCTGCGAGTCCTTGACTGATTTAGACAACTAAAGTGTGTCTAAAAAGCTATAAAAAGTGGATTCAAACACATTTGAGAATGAGTAAATTGGTTGAGAATTGACTGAGTTAGCTCAAGTTCAAGTATTGTAGGAGAAAAATGTAGGAATTCATTGTACTCTATGAGTTCTGCACAAATCAGGATGCAAAAAATACTGCCAGAAAGTGATAAATGAGTATATCGAGATGCATTTGAGAACAGGTGAATTGGTTGAGAACTGATTAAGTTACATTAAATTAAATGTACTGACCAGAGCTAAAATTGAACCTGCAAACTCATCAGATCGGTGATCTTGCAATTAGATAGGCCAACTGCTAAATAGGGGTAGTGGTCGTTTGAGGTGTCATTTTCGATAGAAAACCTGGTATAGAGTAAACAATTCTGAGGAATTGTAACTACTTTTTGCCTATGGGCAGAAATGCAAAGATGCTGATGATGGAGGGTATGATGCAACGGGAGAGTGCACCCATGTTATCTCATTTGGTGGGCAAAGTAACAATAAGTTGCTCAGTCTGTGCAATGTTGTATATCCTGTATGTAGGGATCTTCACTTTTGTAACGAGTACACTTTTTCTTATGACTTCACACCTGAGCTGAACAGGATCCATGTTACCCGAAGGGGTAGGGATGGATTGCACGATACAGGTATGGATGTCGTAGATGAAAAAGCTAAAGAGACAGCGCTGGCAATGCTGGCGCTGTGGGTCCGATGTATCCAAATATGTACAATCGATCCTTCTGACGCATGATACAATGTCCTTGGGCCCGCTCTGGTCCATCGTGTCCTTGCCCTGCCTAAGTCCCATCCCGGCGCGCGCCTAACTGTGCGTGTCGTAAGGTGCCGCCTTACACCCTCCCTCACTGGACTGAGCTCGCAGTCCACAATTAATGATATGCGATACTGCCGAGGTGGTTGCTATTCACCATGCACACTCAACGGTGGGCTACGGAATTATTCGTAGTCGATGAAGTCATCCTCGTTCCCCCCGGGTGTGGGCGCAGTGGCGGGGGTATCGTCTGACCTATACAGGCCAGACGACTCCCCATCTCCACTTGGGTTTGTGTCATCGACAGGTGACGAGGGGGAGGCCAGGAGACGCGTGATGATGTTGTCGTGGTGCGGCGAAGTGATGGCAGGCGGTGTGGCCTGGAAGGCAGTAGATGACGATGTGGTGGGCATCGTGATGGGGTTGTGTGGGGGCGGCATAGCTGCTGCAGGTGCAGATGGGTCCGTCGGGACCATATTATTGGTGCGGATGTCCATGATGTCATCGGGCGATGGTATGGGCAGGTGCGGACCCACGAGTGCTGTGTGCGCAGTTGGCTCCTCGTCCCAGTCACTATTGTCGTCATGGGGGCACTTTGTTTGGATGTTGCAATGGATGTGGCAGATGTCCTTGAGGGTCAGGATCATCCTGAGGGCAATGCCGTTCCGGCGGAGATGCACGACGATCTGGGGCATGGATAGGTTCTCCATGTCTCCTTCGTATGGTATGACTACTGACGGCATGCTGGTAGCAGGCTGGGTACTAATGTCGTACAGTCGGCGGAACCAGCCTGGGATGAAAAAGAGGTCCGTGACTTGGTCATTCCATCGCCAATGCCAGGTGGCGCTGTGTTCGTGCGATGAGGATGGGCCACTGTTTGTGACGAATATCCATGCCTCCACGTTGCGGACATTGAAGAATCTATGAGATCCTTCAACACCCATGGGCACAAGCTCCGGGTGCGCCTGCCAGTGGGCTGCGATTTCCTCGAGCAACCTGTCATTGTGTGTAATTAACAGGTCAGGGTTTCGAGGAAGTTGGGACAGTGGCACGACAGCGTCCCTTCCTCCCCAGGAGTCAACGGTGCTCGCCGACGGGTTGAGATCATGTGTTGTGCCCACGGGTGCATCGGCTGGCGGGGAACCTCGGGCATGGGTGCACGGGGGCTCACCCGCGTCGTCCGCTGCCTTATGCTTGGCGGCGGGCACAGCGTCAAGTGGCGTGAGGGTGGGAGGCAGGAGACCTTGTTCCCGAGCCCAGCGGACACTGCCCGCGTGCGCCCAGAGGCAAACAAGGTGGCGGTCCAGGATTGTGCAGTTGGCAGGCGGGGTCAAGTTCGCACCGTGGACGAGGTGGCGAATATGTTCCAGGCCGAACGATTGTGGCCGGAGGCCTCAATGAGGCGATTAATATTGGCCTCGTTGTGAACCTCCGTCTGCGACCAGTCACGGCCTCGTCCGCGTGGTTGTTGTGCAGCCACCGGGGCAGTGCCGATGGTGCTACCAGTGTGGAGCACCGACTGGAAAGATGACCCAAACGTGCCAATGAATGGTGACGGAGTCAGCGGGGTGGGTGCAGTAGGCGCAGCAGGCATGGGGATGGTTGAGGAAGGCGGCCATGCATCGCCCCACGCGCCAGCAGGGGGGTTCGGGGTGGAGCCCCATGGCGTCTTGCAGAATTCTGCCAACGTGCATGCCATGGACTCCTCTCCCCTGGCCTCATCAAATTTGCGGACCTCTTCTGCGTGAGCCTTGGTCCACGCACGCTGGTCCTGCTGCTTCTGTTTGACCACCTCGGTCTCAGCCCATTCGATGTTATCATCCTCGAGCAGGTCCCAGTTGTCGCCCCATTCGAACGCACGCATCAAGTCGCCGGTCATGGCATTGCTTTCCCGAGGTGGTGCGGCAGTGCGATGGGGCCGAGCGGCCACAGCTGGCATAGCAACTGCAGCTGGTGGAATGGTGGGTTCGCGGTGGGCAGTCGTACGGGAACCGGACACGCGCAGCAGTGGGGGAGCCACCGTGTGACGTGGGGAGCATGATCGAGGTGGCATGCGCAGGCGAGATGATCGTGCTGGCGGCAGTGATCGATCGTGATGAGGGGCAACCTCTGTGCAAGAGGTGGAGTTGCGTGACACGCAGTCAGACGGTCGAGCGGCCACCTGAGCAGCACTCTGGGGGCGCTGGTGTTGGATGAGGACGTCGCGCAGCTCCTTCTGTGTGCGTTCTTCTGACTCGCAGGTGCGGTCGCACTCGAGGCAGTAAGCCTCGGCGTCAGCTTCTGCCTGAGCAATGCGGAGGCGCAAGTCCTCATTCTCTGCGTCATGACGATGGATGCGACCCCACGCTTGATGCCGGCCAGTCTCGACAAGCTGGCACTCATAGGCGGTGCGCATGCGGGCAGCAACGATGAACATGGTGTCGTCGTCGATGAGGTGCGCACGATATGCACGACACACCTCGCAGACGTCATCCTCGTGGACGATGGCATGGACGGAGGGGTCATACGCCCAACCGTTGTAGCTGGGCAGCGACGACTCAGGGTTGCTGCACGGGCTCTGAGGTGCTAGGACCTCAGAGTCGACATGCATGGCCGTGGAGTCCACTGGGAACTCCCGCTGAGTCGTCAAAGACGACTCAGTGCCGTCGGCCGACAGCAGGGACGACGATATGTTCTTGGGGGTGGTGTTGTTGTTGCTGGAGGTAGACATGGTGGTGGTCTGAGGGAAAGGGAGAAAAACGATTGAAGTCCCCGCTTAGCTTGATTGCCAGGCACAACCATATACCTACAATAACAAATGAAAAGTTTATTTGCTGACATAAGTGACCCCCAAATGAGTGCGCAGTGGCGGTGTGCGTTCTCAGTTACTGCCGAGTTGAGCAGCACTTCGGAGTTTGCTGCATACGAGTGGATGGTGCAGCCACTTATCATGACTTCGACTTTACCACGGTATTGCGGCGCGAGAGGGACTGCCAGTCGGCAGCCCCTTGAAGCTCTAGATATTTATCTAGGGCTTCCAGATCCTGGCAGACCTCAAGGGTCTCCCAGGTGTGGTCGCCTAGCAACCACCGGACATGGAGTTGGAGACCGTTGGTTGCCCATTGGTGACCAACGATCTCATCGACATACCATTCTTCCTCGGTGGGTTGGCCGAAGTCATAAAACAACTTTGTCTCTCGCTGTGGGAATAGTAGGTTGTTGTTGGGTTCGTGGCGACGGAGTAGCGAAGTGTGAAATACGGGATGTATTCAGCACTGTCGGAGCTCGTCCGGCAGTTTCAGCTTGTAGGTGGAGGTGGCAGGATTGCTCTCCAGTACCGGGAATGGGCCTATGTACTTAGGGACAAGTTTTGATGCTCGTCCCTTAGGCATGTTTATGTTTTTTATGGATGGATACACCAGGTCGCCGACCTTGTGTGCGATCTTGGGAGTTCACCATAAATTAGCATAGTAAGCTTGATTCACGTGACTCTCGATGATGGCGTCATGTGCTATAGCTAGGTCCATGTGTGCTTGCTATGCAAATTCCTGCACTCCCTTATACATGGTCGATGTGATGGGTTGTTGACCCATCGTAGGCATATAGCCATAATTGAGTTCAAACGGGGCAAACCCTGAGCTCGAGCTCACGTTGGAGTTCAGTGCGAACTCGACCATCGGAATGCGGACGACCCAGTCATCCTGACTGGGTAGCACACTATTGCGCAACACCTGCGATATGGACTGAATGACATATTCGGATGCACCATCCGTTTGCGGGTGAAACAAAGTGGACATTAGTAACTTTGTGCCTGTGAGGCAGTGAAGTTCCCATCAGAATGTGGATGTGAATTTAGTGTCTCGGTCAGACATGATAGACGCAGGCACGCCATGTAGTCTGACTATCTCCTAATAGTGCAGGTGTGTTAGTTCTGACGCCTTGGTCTGCATTGTGATGGGTAACAGGTGTACCATTGACGTGAGCTGGCAGATGACAACCCACAGGTAGTCTTTGCCGAGTGATTTGGGGAAGGGACCCACAAAGTCCATTCCTATTGATGCCCAGGGGTGAGTGGGTATCGGCATACTATGGAGGAGTCCTGCAGGAGGCTGGTTGTTGGTCTTGGTCATTTGACATGACCTGCAGCTCGCACAGAATTTCTCCAAGTCACGTCCAATCCGGGGCTACCAGTACCATCGGCACATGTATTTAGAAGTCTTTTGGCATCCAAAGTGGCCAATGGTCGTGTGAGCCACATCCAGGATGACTTCTCAAATGCTGCATCCTTTAAGTCTGGCTTGGGGAACGCATAGCACATCTTGTTCTGCACGTGTCTTGGACCAGAGCAGTCCTTCGTCCAGAGTGAACGTAGGGAAATTCTCTAGTCCCGATAATACTTTACCAAAGAATGGATCATCCCTGTATCCAGACTTCAGTAGATTGGTCCAATCATTGTTGCCCTCAACACGTTCACGCAATGGGGGCCCGTTGGTGGCGATGTTCGCCACCGTTGGGTCTGGTGTGGGCGTTACTGGGCTGGGGGTACGTGGTTCATCGGATGCTCGTTGGCGGTTGAGTTCTGCTGCTTTGCTGTCACATTCTGCAGGTCTTTCTTGTACAATTCGCGGACGGAGCTGCATGGCGTGCATCTCCTCGATGCGTGTGCATCTGAAAAAGTTACCACTATTATATAGAGCTATGTCAGCTACATAGCTCTGATAGGTCCATAGCAGTGTCCTTTTATATATAGCCTAGCCATAGAAGGGGGTCATCTATATAGAGTCATCATAGCTGCCATAGCCACCATAGCCCAAGGGTGCAGCTATCATAGCTACCATAGCATAAAGGGACATCTATGTCAGCTATATATGCTATTTTGTTATATAGACCTATCAAAGCTATGTCAATTATCTACACTATATCTCCTCTCCTTCATATATGCATTATATATTCTATAAATTGATCTTAATATGCTAAAGCATTGCATAGGCTCAATAATCTCTACAACTTTCCATCATAAAATGCACAAAAATGTTAACATTTGCTTTCAAATTTATCTCAATGTATATAATGATTACATCCATTACATCCAAGATTACACTATAGGAAGAACTACTCAAAGAAGGAAAAAAGCGAAGATAAATAACTCTACAAAAACATATTAGAACAAATCATAAATGAAAGCATAACAAACTTACAAGGAAGTATACAAAACATAAAGATATCTATACAAGATCATCATATCAGTGATGAGAAGAACATGATGACATAGCAGACTTACCGAATATTATCAAATGTCGGAGAGAATGTGTCAAGAAAAGCTCAAGGAAAGGAGATGAGAGTGGTTGAGAGGAAAGACACTGGGTGCAAAATCTCATAATCTCGGACGAGATTGTGAGAAAATATGGAAAAAGAAGTACTGCTGATCTCAGCATAATCGGAGCGGAAAATCGAAAAATCGTTCTGAATAGCTATAGCATGTACAAGCCCAGACATCAAGAAAGATTTGTAAATAATACATCAATATTTTCTACATGATCAACATATCTTTAGCATAAAGCTGGTCACAAAGAAGGTATGATGGTTGTATTCAAGATTCTCCAATGGATTATTGTGCCCAGAATATGTGAATGGTATTCCTAATAATTTTCACTATTTCTCGCTCTAATTATGCAGAAATCAGTAGTACTGATCTTTCCATATTTTCTCACTAACTTCGACCGGGTTATTGAGTTCTGCACCCAGTGAGAGAGGTCGCGCGCCGCACGCACCTTATGTAGACGTGGCGAGCAGAGCTCGAAATGTCGCTGGCGCGACCCGGCCCGGGCACTGCCGGACGCTGCGTCGGAGGCTAAGGCAGCAGACTTCACTAAGTTGATGTTGCTGTCCAGTAGCTTTTAGAACAGTAACCACATATCTACAGTCGACTATCTCATAATGCATCACCTCGGTTCCCACTTTTCACCATGCATTATCATGTCTTATGCATCACTGCATATGTGACAGAGGTGACATACTCATGATTCTTACTAAATTTGGATATTTTTCAGTCCAAAAATGTCTGTCATGCTACAAATTGAATAATTGAAGGCTTTTTAGGTCCAAACTCTCATAATTTTGCACACAAGATATGTATATAGAGCATAGATTTGGCAGAAATGACATATTATGCATGAAAATTTCACAAATTTCATGAGTCTATACTGTATCATAATGCATATCCCCCTATAAAGTGTGTCGGAGGCCCTCAAAAGGCTATGTATTATGCAATAGGACATTTTTTGCATAAATATGCTAGGACCAACTTGGTTCCCAGTGCTATCCATGCATTATGATAACTTATGCATTAGGACCTGATGCAGTATCAAAAATTCGACTGTACCTGATTCAATTGCATTGTATTTATAAATCCTAGCTATAGTCTTTTTTCTAGATTTTAATCTATTTTATATGATTTTCTAAGTTCGAAACATTCGAACTCGCGCGAGTTCGGTGGCTGAACCGTCCGAAACGTGCGTCGATGTTCGTCTCTCTCGCTGTCCCTACCACTACACTGCTCCCTCCCCTGCCTCCTCTTCTTTCTTTCTCTCTGACTCGTCGAACCGAATGCGGGAGGGGCTCAATAGGATGCAGAGGGCATAGTAGGTGAGTAAAAAAGCTTTTTTTTCTTGTTTATTCGTACTAACTCGAGAGTATCGCTCAAACGAGCGATACTCTCGATACTTTTTCGCCTCGCCACGCCTCGCCGCTCCCCACACACCCCTCTGCCATCGCCGACACGTTGGCACGTCCGGCGTGCGCGCCATCTCCGACAAGTACAGCCGCGTGCGCTGGTGCAGGTGCACGGTTGGCCACGACACCGAGGGCCCTCAACGACCACGACACCCCCGCCGACGACAGAACCGAACACGGGAGGGGCTCAGTAGGGTGCAGAGGGCATAAAAGGTGAGTAACAAAAACTAAATCCCTTGCTCTTTCGTGCTAACTCGAGAGTATCACTCGTTTGAGCGATACTCTCGATCTCTTCCCCTCCCCTTGCCGCTCCCCATGTCCCACACCCCTCTTCCGCCATCGTCGACACGTCGCCGCACTCGGCTCGTCGCCTCCGACGTCCACAACTGCATGCGCTGGCACACGCGCACGGTTGGCCACGACACCGGCGCCCGCAACAACCACGGCCACCCGCTGGCGACGCGCGCGCGCCAGCATCCGAGCCGCGCCGCTCCGCGCACAGGCTAGGACCGAGGATGCCGGCGCACGGCCAGATCACAGCGCGCACGGCCCCTGCGCTCCGCCCACGGGCCTGCCGCACCACGCACAGGCCCGTGGCAGCCCCGCACGTCACCACGTCCCCCGCGCCCCGTCTCCCGTTGCACCTCGCATGCGACCCCTCCACCTTCCCTCCGCCGCCATCGTGCCTCACGCCAGCGGCCGCCGTCTTGCACGGCCGTTGTGCCGCGCCCGCATGGCCGCTGCGCGCCACGCCACACGGCCGCCACGCCTCACGCCCACGGCTGTCGCGCCCGGCGCACGACCCGCCCCGCCCGCACGGCCACTGCACGCGCACGCCACACCCACGGCCCACCACGCCTCGTGCGCAAGGCCATCCCGTCCAGCCCCGACAGCTGCGGCATCCCCGCCCTGCCGCGCGCGCCGCGCACCAGCCCCGCGCGCCCCGACGCGATGCCGCACCTGCACGGCTGCCACGCGCCATGCCACGGCCGCCGTCACGCCTTGGGCGCATAGCCGCGACGCCTCGCGTGCACGGCCGGCATGTGCCACGTGCTACTATCCCTACCGATGCATGTTACATATTATTAGGATTGTAGTACTACTAACTGTACTAGTAGTAGGATATAAAATATAAGTAATCTTCACATAAAATCTCTCATTACTTTGTCCCTTTGACATAGTAATAATAGTCTTCATAGTGGCCATAGCTTATCTGGTAAATATGATAGCACTATATAGTTCATACTACTAGCTATAGAAACTATGGTAACACTACATAGCTGGTACCACTAGCTATAGAAGCTATGATAGCTCTCATAGTGCTACATAGCCAGATGAGCAAGCTATATAGCTTACATAGCTCTGCAATAGCACCTATAACATAACCTGGAGCTATATAAAATTTAGTTTTTTTCAGATGTGGGTGACGAATCCTCACCTTCCGGGTCAAGGAGTATGTCAATATTGACATACTCTGTACTAGGGAGTTCATCGGTGATGGACTTGTAGTAGCGCGAGAAGCTATCTGCTACCTTGTTGAGCTTTCCCTCAACGTATTGTATCTTGAGATCATATTTGGACAAGAATTCTATCCATCGCGTCTGTCGCAGGGATAAATTCTTTTGAGTCTCAAGGAATTCTAATGCTTTGTGGTCGGTGACCACCACGATCCTTCGCCCAATGAGCTTGTCAGACCACTTAGACAGTGCCTCCAGAATGGCAATGGTCTCTTGTTTGAATGTGCGGTAATTCCGCTGTGCATTCAAGAACTTCTTGGACATGAATCCTGCTGGTCGGCAGGTTTCCCAAGTTGGCCCCATCTGAAAAAAATCAAAATTTACATAGCAGAGAGCCAAAGCTATGGTGGCTATTGGAGGGCTATGGAGGCTATGAAGTTTCACTATTCACCTATGTAGGACTATGAGAGCTATCATAGCTTCCATAGCAGACAGTATGAGATACATAGCCTCTATAGCTAGCAGTATGAAATACATAGTGCTATCCAGCTTGAAAGGGGAGCTATGCTTCCTATGCTACATCAGATAGGCCTTCAAATTTTGATGTCAAATTTTATTATATTCATGGAAGTATCTACAGTTTTTTTTTACTACATTATCCCAACAAAGTAATTAACACTGTGGGCAAGGTCCCATGGGAGTTTTGGGAATATGTTGATATCATCATGATTTTCTGGATAAAAATGAAAAGCATGGATTTATACAACAATATTTGTTTCAAATTGCTTATGTCCTCTGCAATGTCTTCAACATGGGTCTATCGGACAACATGGTATTTACTCTATGATTACATGCATGTTTGGCATGTAATCCATGATCACATTGCCATGTTCACATGCATCAAATGGGAGTTCTCATTTTTGAGTGAATTAGATATAAATTCCAGGTTTAGTCATTTCTCTCCTTATATAAGTCTTTGTCCAGAAATTCAGTCATAAATCAGAGTTAAGCCATGAATTTCATAGGTCCTTGCCCGCAGTGTAAATGGTGTTGGCACGTCATTGGCAGCATTAGGGCACATGCCGCGCATTCGCGCGTCATTGGCGGGTGCGTTTGGCACATTGGCAGTGCTGCAACGGCGCATTGGCGGTGCTGCGACAGCACGTTGGCAGCATTGATGTGACGCCTTGGTGGCATTGGTGCGATGCGGTGACGGCGTCGGCGTAAGCGGTGCAGGCGTGGCATAAGCGGTGCGGGAATGGCATAAGCGGTGCAGGCACGGCGTGGGCAGCAGTGACGCGGCACGTGGGGCATGACAGTGCGGTGTGTGGGGCGTCGTTGGTGGCACTGGAGCGCGCGGCATGTTGGCACGTCGTTGACGGCGTTGGTGCGGCGCATGGGGCGCGTGGGGCGTCGTTAGTGCCGCTAACAACATGCATCGTCAGCAGCACTGGCGTGTGCGCAGTATTGGCGCATCATTGGCGCAACATGTTGGCGGTGCTGGCACGGCGCGTTGGCGGCATTGGCGTGAACGGTGCTGGCACGGCATGAATGGTGCTGGCATGGCGTGGGCGACGGTGATGCGGTGTGAGCGGTGGCACCATACGTGCCACATGGGGGGGCATGTGCGCAGTGCAGGAGGCATTGGCAGGGCGCATGGGGCTTGCACGAGGCATGGGGCACGTGCATGAGGCATGTGGTGTGTGCGTGGGGTGCTGGCACCATGTGCGGGGTGCGGGGGACATGGGCGGGGCATGGGGGCGTTGGCGGGGTGCTGGTGGCAAGCGCGAGGCATTGGCGGGCACTGACAGCGAGCGCGAGGCATGAGGGGGATGTGCAAGGTGCTGGCAGCGAGGGCGAGGAGCGGGGGGCGTTGGCAGGGTGCTGGTGGCAAGCACGAGGCATTGGCGGGGCGCTGACAGCAAGCACGAGGCATGGGAGGGATGTGCAAGGTGCTGGTGGCGAGGGCAGGGAGTGGGGGGCATTGGCGAGGCATTGGCGGCGTACGCTCGGCGCGAAGGGTGTTGATGGGGTGTTGGGGGCGTGGATGAGGCCTTGGGCAGCTGCGAGCCCATGCATGACGTGCACAACATGCGCGACGTGTGCAGCATGTGTGCGTGCATGCACTGGCGTGCCCGTCCCGGGTCGTGGTCAACCGGGGTGGCCGTGGTCACTGGAGGCGACATGGCGGCGAGGCGGCGAAGGCGACGAGGTCAGAGGGGGGTCGAATGACAAAGCAGGGACGGGGGTGAAGAGAGGGGCCCGGGCTGGCCCCAGGGGTAGAAGCAAGTCGAGAGTATCGCTTGTTCGAGCGATACTCTCGATGTTAGTACGAGCAAACAAAAAAGAGAACTTTTTTACGCACCTGAGATGCCCCCGGCATCCTCGCACCCCTCCGGCATTCGGTTTGGTGGCGTTGGAAGAGAGAGGAAGGGGAAGGGGAAGGGGAGTGAGGGGAGTAGTGAGTAAGAGATGAACTTCGACGCGTTTTGGTGCTTCAGCCACCAAACTTGTGCGAGTTCGAATGATTTGAGCTTTGTAAATCAAATAAAATCGTTATAATTTTGAAAAAAAGCTATTGGCCTGCGTTTATACATTTAATTCGATTGTATGATACACAAATCTATCTACTATATCCTATGTTACTCAACAGCAGCATGAACTTAGTGAAGTCTGCCAGTTAGTCTCCGGCGTGGATTTCTGGCAATTCCTGGCTGCCGGATTTGGAGCTCTGCAATGCGCTGGCCATATAAGGCCCGTGCGACGCGCGACTCCTCTTTCCTCTCAACCACTATCATCTCTCATCGTCTCCCCTCTCTGGTTTCCTCAACCTTTTTCTTCGTGGTAAGTACTATTATTGTATTGTCTTTGTAATCATGTGTTGATACTAATATGTAATCTTTTGTAGACTTTAATTTTGCTTTTTGTTATCTTTTGTTTTGTTATCTTTTGATATGTGCTTTTATCTATTGTTGTTAACTTCTGCTGATGAGGTGGCAATTGTAGTAGTTTATTTTCGCTTTTATCAATTCTAGCCAAGTTTTTTTTGTTATATGTTTAATCTACTGTACCATTTGAAACGGTTCGTCGGTCACGCGTCACAGAGCCCTCTGACGAGACGAAATCTGACCCATGTCACTGGTCACAGCCTGGCCTGACAAAATGGTTTTTCGTGTGACCAAAATCAGAAAAATGGGTGAGGCCAATCTGGCGTCCAAAGTGGCCCAGATTATCGATTTTTTTTTGCTCACAGAGAGTTGACTTCTCATTTACAGTGTACATCCCGATAATTCTAACCCCCATGGTCCAAACTGCACCTAGAGTACCCCCGACGAAAGGTATCTGCTGATGAAATTTGGCTGATGTCACGGTCACCATACCCACCTGACGAATCCGATATTTCGTTAGGCCCATCACAGTCACAAGTAGGTGACGAACCGTTTCAAATGGTACAGTGATCTGCTGATCATCTTTATAGATTCATATTATGTTATCCTTGTAGTTTACTGTAGTAATGTTTTGTATTAAGCTTTGTTGAATGAAAATCTTTTTTACTTTTTAATCTTTAAGTAATCTCAGATATAAGCTGTTGAGCCTATACAGTCCTTTTAATATTTTTGATGCTTGGATAGCATGATTAGGTCATATAGTAATTAGAGTTGGCATAAACCAGATAGTAATCTTAATTGGTTAGACATGGTATGATAGTGGTTATAGCATACATAGCTATTATAGCTCCTATAGATATCATAACTATCATAGGAATGAGGATCAGCTATCATAGCTCTCATAGCTGTCCATAGCTATCCCGCCAGACTACATAGCTTGCCATAGACAACCCTGCAGCTATCAGAGCCCTATGTATAAAAGGGGACTGCTATAGTTCTAGAAGCTCTATATAAACTACATAGCTCAATATAGTGGTGGTATTTTTTTCAGATGCCCTTGGCTGTACATGGTCCCAACGCCATATGTAGAGGCATCGCAGATAACCCAGATTGTCTCTGGGTTTCTGGGGTCGATTGGTTTAAGGATAGGCATCTTGCAAGCCATGGCCTTGATCAGGTCCAGGCATTGCTGGTGAATTGCCCTCCATTTGAACGATCTCCCATTCCTCACCATTCCAGATAGTGGTGAGGTATATAATGAGAGGTCCAGCATGAATTGGGCGAGGTACTGGACCAGCTCTAAGAATTGCTGGACTTCGTTGAAGCTACGGGGGGTTGGCCAGTTCCGAATCTTGGCCATCTTATCACAATCTGCATGTAATCTGCGGTCGTCGATAACGTGGCCAAGACAGTCCATCTTATCCGAGTAAATGTCGCACTTCTCCTAGCTCAGAAACATGTTATTGTTTCTGAGTTGGTCGAGTACCATCTTGAGGTGTTTTACATGTTCTTCCATCATATCAGAGAATATGAAGATGTCATCCAGATACACATGTACGAATATTTCGATGAAGTCACAGAATATGGCCGTCATGAGTCGTTGGAATGTAGCGGGGGCATTACAATTCCCTTGCTGCATGATATGGCTCACAAATGTCCTGTATACTGTAGCAAAGGCGGTTTTCCAAATATCTTCAGGTTCGATGTATATTTGTTCATATGCGTCACTCATATCGATTTTGGATCTGTACTTTGCACGGGTGACGTCCATTCTAATCTGATCTTGGTCAGGGAATGGCGTCACGTCCTTCCTCGTGTTGTTGTTGTGCTTCCATGCGTCAACAACGGTACGGAGCTTACCCGACTTCTTTGGTATACAAAAGAGAGGGGCTACTTGGGAAACAGTCTTGGATTCCCACCATCCGGCATCTGAGTAAAGCTGTATCTTCCTCATGAGCTCGGGCTTTAAAGCCTCAGGGCATTTGGGGAGATGATAGCGGTCTTCCTTGGTGTCATCCACTAGTGGGATGTGATGGTTCACCTCGCAGAATGGGGGTAGTTCAGATGGTACGGGGCACATGATGTCCCTCGCATATTCGTACCAGGTGTCTCTCAGTTTCGGAACATTGTCTTGTTCCGACTGTAGGTGTTGGTTGGGGAATATGTCATCTGACGATTCCCCGATCCTCTGTTGTGTTGTTTTTTTATTGTTGTTGCCCATATTTCTTATCGGTTCTGCGACCGATGAGTGCAGTGTGGGATTACTGGGAATCCCTATTTGCGTTGTCCGGCCACCTAAGGATGAGTGTCGGTTACCTCGTCTCGTTGAGGTTGCAGGTTCGACTATTGTCGATCCCGCATCCTCGATTCAGTTGGATTTTATGTTTTCACCCAGTTGTGCTGATCGCACAGCGGGGTAGGAGGCGGCTCGCCATTGCTTGGCTCGGTATCGTATCTCCTTCTCTTCTTCGGTGGTCATTGCTTGGATGACCTTGTTCCCGACCTGAATAGTTTGGGTACCAAAGTCAAGAACCACTTTATGGGCTGTCAGAAACGGTGTTCCCAGGATGAGGTCATACTGGTCAATATTCGCGATGTCGATGTAACAGTCCATGGACTGTTCTGCGATGTTGATGCGAGCATTTGTCTCGTATGATATATGGGACTTAATCCTGACACATCCCAACTATAGGGTCATAGGCTCGTGCAGTTCGAATATGTCGGCTTTCGTCAGTTGTGCGCTCTCGGGGCTCATGCCATTCGTGGTGCTCCCTGAGTCAAATAGTGTGAATAGGTGTTTGCCATTCATGATGACCTCGGCCACAAGGGTCTGGGTTTTATGCCGGTCCCTCTTGGGTTGTTCCGAACTAGAGGCGTGTCGTATATTTGCGTCATATAGCCAGTGTTGCAGTCAGGGTCCCTCCCTCATTTTGGTGGAGTCCATAGCACAGCAGCGGATTATCGCCGAGTCATCTGGGTGTAGCACCAACCCTTGGCGAGCACATTCACGGATAGTAATCATGTGTTTGTCCTCAATTTCTTGAATCGAGGGGCGACAAGGGGTGGTCAGGGTGGTCACGATATCACTGGCGGTGTGCATGGTGATGTCTGTGGTTTGCGTGGCCGTGGACCACAGTGGTCCTAACTGGTTGACCACGTCATCGCAACACAGGGTACTGCGCAGGAGGCTATTGATGGCTTTGATGGCCTCTTGTAGTCCGTCATTCAGCACAGCTTCGTAGTGGGAAGCGGGGTGTTGTCAGACAGTGTGTGTGACGATAGCACTGGCTGTAGCCAGGGCTGCATTATAGCCTTGGGAGTACTTTTGCCTCCCAATGTCTGCTTGGTGGAACTCGGCTAGTTCATACCCTTGGTGGTCAACATTGCGAGCAGATTTCCAATGCAGCACGTATTGTAGGCAAGTGCTGCAGCCTTGGGCGTGAAGGATCCCATAATTAGGGTCCCACATTCAGTCATTAGGGTGTGCGGGCATGCGGCCCATTATGCGCATTGTGTGCTGGCAGTCGTAGACATATTGTTGGCAGATATCTATGACTTGGCCACACCAGTCATGAGGTAGTGCCTCAGCGATTGTCATATGGGGCATGACCTCATTCCCATGATCATCATGGAGGTCAGAATCCGTGAATGGTGTCTCACGTCCGTTCATCGTGGCAGTTTCACGGTGTAGGGTTGGTTGAGAGAAGTGCCTAATGCCCCCAGTCGTCCCTTGGTGCAGGGTATATTGTCACGAATTGCTCCATTTCTCTCTGCTCTGCTCTCCTCCATCCGGGCAGCACGTCCGGCCTCCCTTCCTCAGACCGGACCTCGCATCCAGTACATGCGCCTATGACCGGACCATGATCCTGTCATGCCGCCCTAGACCCAACCAGGTCCTTCACAGCAACCACCAGATGCCCCTCGGAGACCACCGGGTTCCTCGGGCTTTCCCCGGAGGTCACCAGACCTCCCATGACACCCCTCGGCCATTCCTCGGATCTTCCTCGGCACTCACCACAAGTCTCCTCCCTTATTTCATCTCTTATCTATACTCGCCCATCTTGTACCTATCTGATACTCACCGGCCCGCAGGTCCGACCTGCTATCCAGATCCCATCATCTTTCGGACCTCCGTTCCCCTTGTACCTATCGAATACGCACCGGACCGTAGCTCCTGATCTCGGTATCGGATTATCATCCTCCTCTGCCATCATCGATCTCCCTCGTCCTTATAGTCTCTCGGTCGTTTACCTGTTCCCTAAGACTGTCCACTTTGTCTGTACCGTACTGTACCTGCTATCCAGGGCACTGCGCTGCTTGCCATCGTTCTCACTCTCGTTTCCTTTCCTCCTGAGCACCCGGTTCGCATAACCGGTTGGTGACTTGGGCGGCTCTTCTGCTGTCTTCGACCGAGTCTTGACATATATTCTAGGGCAGCAGTGCTCGACCTCTCGGTCGAGTCTACACCTGGGCATCGAGACCGGGGTGGAGAATTGTCCCCGATGTCCTCATCATCAGAGGAGTCGTCGCAGTCTGTCAGGTGTGGCATATCGGCATACTCTGATGAGGAATCAGGTAGCTCTGTGAGTCACATTGCATGCAGTCTCATGCTCGCTAGTTGTACATGGTTGGCATTATCGTCGTCTGTACTCAGATCATGTTCGTAGTCCTCTGCATACTCAGCGCCTGAGGACTCGTAAGTATGGTCCAGTATGATCAATTCATCAGAGGATGGGGCATCCTCTGGTGTATGGTATGTCTGTTCCGGGTCGACTTGGAACTCGCATCTGAGATATTCCCCATAGATATATAGAGCTATATAGGCTCTATATCTTTCCTAGGGCCATAGCTATCCCCCCTATTATATAGCTAGCCATAGCAAGGGCATTGCTATGGCCAGCTATATAGTGCTATAGAGTTGCTAGGGACAGCTATGGAATGCTATATAGCCATCCTTTGTTGGCATATAGCTATGATAGCTATAGTAGCCATAGGTTATCAGAGATAGCTATATAGGCTAAGTCTATTATGGATACTATAGAGATTATAACACCTACATGCAACAACTTATTCTATATATCTCTAATAGACTACAAGATAAGTAACTCAATCCATAGCTTTACTAGACTTACTACAAGTCTACATATTTATATTCAATAACTAGTACATGCTAAAATCACATCAAAAAATGAAGAATAACAAATTTTATTGATCATGTACTACTACATTACAAACAACCACTGTAAGACTACAAAGTACTATACAAAAAAGCGAAAATCTAGTAAGAATAATAAACATCAGTATTAGAACATTAGAAAGATTACAAAAAGCTCACCACTGTATTAGAAAAGCGAAAATTACTAAGAACATAAGCCTTTTATTATAAGACATCAAAGATAACAAATTAAAAACTTACCAAAGTGTTACAAAAGCGAAAATAACCCCAAAGATAACAAAAAGATCATACAAAAAAAGCTTATCAGACTACAAAAAAGCGCCAGTCTACAAGTGTTATAAGAAAACATAATAAAGATAACAAGAAAAAGCTTACCTGACTATTAAAAAAGCGAAAATACAGTTAGAGAATAGAAAAGATTAATGTAGAAGCATAACAAAGATAAGAAATGAAGACTTACCTTAGGAATCAAAGACGACGTGGCAGACGAGGTAGTGGTTGGAGAGAAGAAGACGACGCGCGTCGTGCGCGCATTATATAGCTGCGCGCGGGTTTGCCCGGCGGAGTCGCAATTGTGGCTGCCGGCGGATGCCGGAAAGTCGCGTCAAAGGCTAAGAGCCAGACTTCACTAACTTTACATAGTTGTCCAGTAGTGTATAGCAGAGCATCCAGAAATGTATTTGATTAGATTGAATGCTACTATTAAGCCAAATTTGTAGCCTTTTTATCTACATTTTACTGATTTTATTTGATTTGCAAAGCTCGAAATCGTTTGCATATGTGCGTGTTTGGCTGTGGCTGAAGCGCCGAACGTTGAACGCACATCGAGTCTTGCTGTTCCCCACTAACTCACACACTCCCCCTCGTCCTTCAACCTATTTCCACCCTCCTCTCCGGTATTCTCATTTGACTTGGAGGCCGGGCAGCTTGGACATGGTGAAGAGGATTCCAGAGTGAGTAGAAAAACAGTCGTCTTCGATTGTTTTTTGTACTAACGTGGGGTCTCGCTCGTTATCGAGCGAGACCCGCTGTTTATCAATTTTCCCTCGGCCACAGTCCCCCACCACCTACGCTTCATCCCCGTGGCCCCGCCGTCGCCCTCGGTTCCGCGCCATCGCCCTCGTTTCCCCGCCCCTGCCTCCCTACCTTCGCCTTCGTGACCCCAAAGCAATGTCTGCGGGCCCGACACCTCCCGCGACTCGTACATCCACCCCCGCTCGCCTTCCCCGACCTGTGCACTTCACGCGAGGGTGTCGGGTGTTCAACGTCCACGACAATGCCCCCGTGACGCCCTCAACAGCCTGCACGAGCCCCAACAGCTCGTGCGGGTTTGCCATGTCACCTCCGCCTCTGCCACCCAACTCTTAGTCCCTGCGCGCTTGCCCCGACCCGCGCGTGGACCGCACCTCGATACACGAGGATGGTGGGTGGCCAGCACTCGCGACAATGCCTGCACAACACACTCAAATGCCCGCACAACATACTCAACAGCCTGCACGAGCCCCAACAGCTCGTGCGGCTGTGCCACATCACCTCTGCCTCCGCTGCACAGCCCGCAGCGCCCGCGCACCAATCTCGACCTGACTTGCGGATCCCGCTGTGTCACGCGAGCTCAACAACTCGTGCGAGGACGCTGGTCGCCTACCACCAAGCACGACCAAGCCCGCATGAGCCACGAACAGCTCGTGCGGGACTCGACTCTCATTGCCACGGCGACGAGGCTCGGTTGTCCGGCTCCCTCGATGCTGGCACTCGCACGAGCCCGCAAAAGCTCGTGCGGGTGTGCTACATCACTCTGCACGCCTGTTTCGACCCGCGCAGGGATCCTGCCATGCCACACGAGCTCAACAGCTCGTGCGAGGATCCCGGGCGCGTGCCCAATAACCACAACATCCCCATACGAGCCCCGAACAGCTCGCGCGGGACATGTCGAGTCTTGTTGCCCTGACAACGAGACTCGAACTAGGCCGTCGATGATGTGCGCGTGGCAGGTGTCTTGTTTGAATCTGCTGCGATGTTCATGTTTAGTAGTGTAATTTAGATCTTGTAGACCCTTGTAGTTAACAATAAACCTGTTGCTGACTTGGCCTTATAATATATAACTTGTAGTGAATGAATGCATGATTGCTGGCACCTAGGATAGAAAGTATAGAGACTATAGAATAGTGAAGACACATGGGCTATATCACTTACATAGCTTATATAGCATGCATAGCCTACATAGAAGGCTACTATAGATATATAGCATATATAGCTATGTCACTTAGCTATATAGTGCTATATATCTGACATCTGTTGCTATATAGTCTATATAGGCTACATAGATCTATATATCAACAATAGACAAATATATAGCCATTATAGCTTATGTATTTCTTAGTGATGGCTATATAAATTTGGGTTTTCTCAGATGCGTGCTCAGGTGACTCCTGGTCCGACCGATCGTCAAGTATCCGTGCGGCAAACACGTGTTGTTTTTTGCAGTTGCTAGTATGGTTCTGGCCGTATTTGGGGCACTTGGGGTCATTAGCGAAGTGATTCGCTGAAGTGCAACTGAAACACTGCAGAGGTTCCTTGTTTGTGGATCAGGAGCTGTTTGGACGGCTGTCCGTGCCTATAGGTTTTGACGATGGCAGTGGACGTGTAATATTATGGTCCATCAATGTCGTGGAATTATGTCTTTGACCTGAGTTCATCGGTGGCTGTGCCTCCGGGTTACTGCGTGACCCTTGTGGGGTGAATCGCACCCTAGGGCAGTCGCGAGCTGTAGACTCCATTCAGCATGCGCTACTCGGCGCTGTGGTTGTATTCTGGTGGCTATTACCAGTTCAGCTGGTCTGTGCCTCGCGATGGGCACGTACTAATGCCTGTGCTTCCTCAATGCATAGAGCCACGTTGAGGAGCTCCTGGACAGAACTATGTTCTGCAGATACTTCGCGATTGATGAATATGGCGGTAACAATTTCTTCAGGGAGATTCCCCAGGAATTGTTTCTTGAATGTATAATCACTGGGGGCTTCGATTAACCTAGAAGCCCTCAGCCTCATTTTGTTGAAGAATGCAGCTACTCCTCATTTACGGGAGTACCTGCATTGGATCCAGCATTCGTACGCTTGGATTGCCGTTACCTTATGTATAAATCACATGTGTAGCGTGATGATAGCTTCTTCGAATGTCCAGTCGATCTTCGATCGATATGGATCCTCTACCTCGGTGGCATACCATATCACTGCTTTGCTGGCTAATACAGTGCCAAGGTAGTTCAGTCAGTAGACATCATTGGCAGCTCCTGTCATGTAGCTATTATGCATCCATTGGAGGAGCGATGCAAGCCATACATCAAATGCCTCGAGGTCATCTTGACCTTCATACTTCTCTGGTGTGGGAAGTTTGAGGTGTATGGCATGAGAGGGGATTACAGTAGGAGGTTCATTTCCTACCCTGTCTCGTATCATTTCAATGATGCAAGTTAGTACGCCTTGTTGCATGGGTGTCAACGCTATTGGCATCCCTTGGATTACAGCTTGTACTCTGGTTGGAGCCCCCATTGCACGGGGTGCATACCCGCCCACAGCGGGTACGGTCGTCTGATACGACTGATTGACCATAGACGGGTATCGGTGCTAGGAAATATTCCCCTGTCCGGCCGTCTGTGTCATCGACACGTTGGGTGTCTGTGATTGACAGGCCATAGATCCACCCCGGGAGCTCATTATGCCTGCCACCATCGATGCAATTGTCGGATGCATTAGTGGGGCGATGCTGCTCTGGCACGACATCTGTGGTGCCGCGCTACTGTGTTGCATTATCTGTGGGTTTATGGCCTCGTACTCGCGGGCGGTACGAGTGGCCTGGTGGACCCTATGCTGGTGTTGGCCCTTATAGTCTGCAGCATTGTAGCTACTGTCAGACTGAGGTTCTGTCCCAGCCAAACCTTTTAGTGTCTTGTATCCGACAGGGAGTCACTTTTCCTTGAAAGCACGCTCCACTTCTTCTTGGTGACTAACAATACGCCGTATGGCACTCAAGTGGTGCCCATACTGGCTGTTCGTCTCATCTTCTTGTTGGGGGCCATCGAGTGTTTCTACTGCGACACTGATGTTGGCATCTGCCTTCATCGTATTTACCGTGGTCTCCAGCTCATCGTGGGCATGGTGGGAGGGTCTGGCAGTCGGCTTGACTGCCCTTCCTTTTCCTTTGTCACGGATGGGTGATATCGCACATTCAGACATTGGCATGCAGCGATGGGCCGTCAAATTTTTTAGGAGGTTGCGCATGACGACCTTCTCTTCACCAAAGCACTTGAATACATTCATCGCTGCCTCTTCTACTTCTTGAATTCGCTCGAGATCCTTATAGATCTTGTCCACAAAGAATAAGAGGTCAATCGCGTGATCGTCATCCTTCTGAGTCGAGAGGCGACTGGTGAACTTATAGTCATCCTCATTGTTTTCAGGACGGCTATCCTCGTCTGTCCAGTCATGCTGGGCCACAGCCGGAGTGGACTGGGCAATATCCTTTAGGATTGCAAATGTTTCGTCTTCAGCCTCGTGCTCCTCGTTGGAGCGCGAGTGCTGTTGATTTTGATCACCTGGCAGTGCCGAGGCTAGGAATCCAGGCATAGCCTGAGTTCCTCCGGCAGGCATTACGATTCCTTAGAATCGTTTACTCTATATCGGGTTTTCCTATCAAAAACAACACCTTGAACGACCCCCTACCCCCATTTGGCAGTTGGCTTGTTTGCAGGTTCAACTCCAGCTCTGGCCGGACTTTTGTTTACATTTGTGTTAACGTAACTTGATCAGTTCTCAACCAATTTACCTGTTCTCAAATGCATCTGAATATATTCATTTATTGCTTTCTAGCAGTATTTTTTGCATCATGATCCATGCAGAACTCACATAGTGCAATGAATTCCAGTATTCTCCCCCTATAATACTTGAAACCAAGCTAACTCAGTCAATACTCCACCGATTTACTCGTTCTCAAATGCATCTAAATCTACACATTTGTAGCTTTCTAGCCATACCTCACACGTCTCAATCGGTCAAGAACTTGCAGAATGCGAAGCATTTCTTTGTGTTCCCCCCTAAGAAGTTTGAATCTGAGCTAACTTGATCAATTCTTCACCAATTTACTCGTTCTAAAGTGCATCTGAATCTACTCATTCATACGTTTTAGCCATGTCTTTTGCGTGAGGATCGGTGCAGAACTTGCAGAATGCGAAGCATTTCTTTGGTTTCCCCCCTAAAATGTTTGAATCCCAGCTAACTCAGTCAATTCTCCACCGATTTACTCGTTCTCAAATGCGTCGGAATCTACCTATTCATAGCTTTCTACTGATACCTTGTATGTCTCAATTGGTGAAGAACTCGCAGAATGCGAATTGTTTCTGTGATTCCCCCCTGGGAACCATGATTGCTTTGTAGCTCCACAATGAAGCTATCAATAGACAAACAGTAAATTGCATTTGGACAAGTCGAGTCACACATATCCAACATAATTTAGAATACAGAAATCGTATCACTAGAAAAAGAGATATCCTTTGGTTTATGTACCACATCAGCAAAACAATACTGTCTGGTATCTCAACAACCAGTGGTGCTATAGTGTTGCATACTATACTGTTAGAAAGCTATGATTCATAGCTTTCGAACACACCTAAATACAAGTCGATCTAACCAGCCGTTGGTCCGTAGCAAGACATTCTCTCCTCCTGGTAAAGCGAAATTCACCTTTTAGCGAATTTGTCATATCTCGGTCAATATAGTATGTATCGATGACGTTTTAACAGTTTTGGAAAGCTCTGATTCATACCTTTCTAATAAGCCTACATACACGTCGATAGGATGAGGTAGCGCCACGCAACAGCAAGATCTCCTGGATGATGTGGCATAACATGTTTTGGCCATATCTTGGGATATATTGTACATATCACAGCTCTCTTAGGCTCGTCTGAAAGCTATTGTAAATCTGGTTCCAACAAGCCCTCATGCATTATAGTTGGTGCAATATTGACAGAGCTATAAAGAAATTAGTCCGCCACATCATCAAAAACATATAGTCCAATAGCTCACTATATGATTGTGCTGTCATAATAAATAGGCCATCATTTGAAAGCTATTGTTAATCTAGTTTCAATAAGTGTTTTCTCACCTAGATTTATACTACAGTATCGACTAAGCTATAGGAGAATCAGTCTGCTACTTCATTATAGAGAGATATGTACAGAATGACTGCCACAGCCATCAGGTAGACACCTTCTCTCGATCCGAGCATACATCCTCTTACTGCAGAGAATGGAGAAGAGTAGTCTGAAAGTGTTGCAGCCACTAGTAGAGGCACCACTGGCTTCAAGAACTATCTAAAGAAAAGTCTAACAGAGATGTTGCACTTCAAAACCGAGTTTTGATTATGTAATCAGTTCTCAGGACCATGGTACGGCCATACCATGGTTGAGCACAGCCACATACCTCTTAACGGCTGGCTTAGTCTGATGAGGTTGTAGGTTCAATTCCACCTCTGGACATTTTATTTGTTCTTATCTTTTAATTTATAATAAATGTATTTAATGCTTCACAACTAAATTTCAAACATTTATGATACAATATTACATGCAATAGATTTTTCCAATTAAAAATCTTGAATTAAATGATAAAAAAACTCGGTTTTGTATCAGAGGTTTACAGGATGTATGAAAAAACATATGGTAGATACTATCAATAGGGCTCAACATGAGTGCAATTGCAGGTGACCTGCCATATTCAAGTTGGAAAAGAGATTCGGTATAGTACTATGATGGAGCAACTATTGGAAGGCAATGTGAGTTTGAGGATATATTATCAGGATTTGATAATTTGCCACACAATACGGTGACTTTTGATGTAACCTACTAATATCATAGGATTGTTATCACTACTATGAAGCCTATTATACCATATTTAGACCCAGAAATATATTCAAGCATGGATATCCTAAGCCAAGGGAGAATAAGTAAAAACCTACAATACTAAAATGAAATAAATAAGATATCAAAACTTGCACAACACCAAAGCATGTGTGCACAAGGTACAGTAGGCATATACAAGGTGTCAGACAGGGCTACTACATGTGGTACAGGGCATGCAAGATGCCACCTGTATGCAAGCATGAGAGTGTGTACATGGGACGGTGGGCCTGTATGTGATACACAATGCACAGGCAAGAGTGTGGAGAATACACAGCAGGCGGCATGTCTATGCATCTCATATAACATCTGTGCACAGGGTAGCCAGACTGTGTATGACCACAGCTGACATATACAGGCATATAGAATGGTAGACATGTGATACATAGGGCAACAAGCCTATGTGCAAGATACAGCATGTGGGCAGGTGGCACAGGAGATGTATGGCAGACAGAGGGGACATATGGCAGGTAAGACATCCACACATGAGGTGCAGCATCTGCTTGTAATATGGCAGGACTGTATGTGGCCATGGCTGACATGCATGGCCACAACTCACATATAAAATATAGTACAAAAGTTGACATAGCCTTGATAATTGCCCATCATATGAATAGTATACATATAGTCTATGGCATGACTAGCATACATATAATATTCTATATAGTGGGCATAGTGCCTATAACTACCTTATACTATGATACCTATGTCTTGTACCATAAGGTAGCTATGATAGCTATGATAACTCTTCATAGCTGTCCTATTTGGCTCTATAGCTCTATATATTTGACCCTTAAGCTATATAGAGCTATAAAAAAAAGGAGACAGCTATCAAGCTATTAAAGCTATGTAGCCAATATAGTCATATATAGCTCTGGCAGATTTCTCAGATGAAGCAAGTTTACTCATTTATGCACCTTGATAGGAAAAAATAAAAGGAATTGTTTTGCCGTGTGAAGCATCGGCCCTCTTCCCCCAAGTAGACTCATCGGGGGAGGTTTTACCCAGCCTCACATGAGACTGCGACTGTAATGGGGCAGCACGGACGGGCCGGCTAGGCCGGGAGATGTGTCGTACGAAAAAGGAAGGAGTCTTCGTCAGGAACTCGGAGTTTCCCGAGCAGAGCTAGAACTGTATTTAAGCACGCCTGTAACACGTAGAATAGATCATCTTGAACAATCATCCTTCTAGTTTTTCTCAGTCTCTCATCTCTCGTCTCCTTTTCTCTTGTCTCTTGTCTCGTGCCTCGCTCATCTCGTCCCTCCTCCCTTTCTCTTTATCTCTCTCTCTCTCGCTCGCGTCGACTGTCCGGTACGAAGGTAAGTTTCGTCCTCAGACTCCTCTCGCGTGAGCCACGTCATGAAAGGTCTGCCTTCGAGACGTGCTCGGCCTCTAATGGAACACACTGCCGTAGGACCTTCGGGAGTGTCTTTCGACCCTTTTTTATGCTCCATCCCTTCCCTCCTCCGGACTCCCGAAAGGTCTTCCTTCGAGAGGTCCTACGTCAGTCCAGTTCTCTCGACACCAGCCCGCTTCGACCCGCGAGGTGTTTCCCCTACGTAGCGGATCTAGCATTACAAAGGTGGACTCATAGGGGACCACCATCCCCGAAGCCTTGCTGTTGTCAACATGGGAGACCACATCTCCAGATCCGGAGGGACCTCGAGGTCTGCCAACACTCCCTCCCTTGGAGGTCGCAAACCTTCGGGGACCATGCCTCCCTCTCCCCGAGCTCTCACGCGTGGACTTCAAGGAGGCACATCCTCTTCATCCAACCCTTCTTCGATGTCATCCCTGCAGCCCTCCTCATCTTCTTCGTCCAAATCGGCTCCCGCTCCCGATCTCAGCTCTGCTGAAGACTTGGCACTGCGCAGCAGAAAGAAGACTCTTCGTCGAAGCAGGATGCCGCTTCTTTGTCGAGGATCCCTGCGAACTCCTCACAAGGACAACTGGGCGTCCAGCTACCAGAAATGTACCCCATCGATGCTTCCCGCCTTCCAGAAGCCTTCCTGAATTCGGTGACGGGACTCGTCTTCTGACGATTGGTCCACCTCGGGTCCGAGGGAGCGCCTTCCATGTATCACAAAGCCATACTCCTCGCCAACAAAACCTTCCCGGAGGAGAGAATCATCATGATACGTGAAGAATCTCACCAGGAAGGAGCCCTGTACACCCTCAACGCGGACTTAAAAATCATTTTACGGCGAACCATATCCAAATTCTAACCCATCCTCGATTCCTTCCTCTCGAGCAATGTCGCGGATGCAGCACTGGAAAGCTACGAACTAGACCCGTGGAAGAAGCTAGTCAAAATCATTGACGGGGCGACCTCCTTGTTCGACTTGCGCATGGCCTGGGACCTTCTTAGAACCCAAGCCTCGCGAGCAATAGCCCATGTCCATGCTAAACTCGACATGGAACTGCACACTCACTTCTACGAAGGGGTTAACATGCCATTACATACCAGCCCCACCTTAACCGACGCGCTCAGGGAAGTGAACTCCCCTAAGGCAATTCTACAAGGACACTACCAGTCTCACACCATCAAGGACTTGGATGTGGTCACAGCGTTCAGGTCCCAAGGGCAACTGTCCGCGCTTCAGCTCTCCTTAGGCGAAGAGCGCCCCCTTCTGCAGCTACCGGTCGTCCGACCCCTAGACCTGGAACAGAACCTGGATGATGGGCGTGGATTCGTCGAGTTCAATATGGGCAAGGGAAAACAATCTGTCGTTATCCGCGACGCTGACGACACCCCTGGAGCGGACTATCTGCCTTCTCAGAAGACCTTCTACCGCCTTTCTCGAAGGCCTCGATCGTGATTCTCTCCTTCGCCCTCCTCTTCCCCCTTGCGCGAAGAGGGAGAAGGTTATACGTCCTCGCCAGCAGAACGGCGCTGCTCATCCATGTTCACTGCGGCCTTTTCCACTCCGGCTCAGGAGCGTCGTCAAGCTGAGCATTGGAACGCACCTCCGTATACAGCCTCCTCTACGCAGTACTCGGACACGCACGCCAGTACGAACACCTCCTGGACCATCAGAATGGCAGCTGGAGTGGGTGGAGGTGGGGATAATGACGGAAGCCATCATAGCGACGACGATTCCAGCCCTCGCCAAGGGAACAACCACCCGGGTGGGAATGGGCACGGAGCAGCTAGAAACGGTGGACACCCACCTCCTATTTCTCCCCGGCCCCCGCACCACTTTCAACCGCCACAACAGCCACAATGCCCTCAGTATCAGCCACACCTTATGAACCCAGGACCCGCATATCATAGAGGTGGAGGCGGAGGCGGCAGTGGAGGAGGCGGCGGCGGCGGCGGCGGAGGACCTCCAAAAGGCGGCTACATGGGGATAGGTGTTCCTCCCTACAATGCTGCAGCCCGGATTAACAAACCCCGGCTCAAACTCGAGATCAAAAGAGAAGACCTCCCAACCTGGGATGGGGAGAAGAAAACGGCGATAGATTTCTTCTTCAAAGTCCTTAACATAGCCCGAGCAGGCGAACGACTTCTCGTGGAAATCCCTATCCTTCTTCCCCTCAACTTCAGGCCCAACTCCAAGATAGCCAGATGGTATCGTCTCCTTCCCGATGACGTGTGAAACCACATGAGTCACCATCTTGACAACTTCCTCGACACCATAAGAGACCGTTACCTCGGACCAAAATGGGCCTACATGCAGTGCTCAGTATATGATGAGATGATCTTCCGTCAGGTCGGCTTCCAAAAGGAAAGGCCAATAGACTTCGTACAATGCAAGGCCACCTTGGCCCACATGCTCGGTCTCAGCAATGAGTGAAGTCCCCGGGAAGTTCGTATCCTCCTCAGCACTTTCCCCGTGTACTGGAAAACTATCATCAATGAATGCGACATCTATGACTTCTCCGATCTATGGCTCAGGGTGACGGAATGGGAAAATGAGCTCATCTACCTCTGGGAACAACACCAGAAGATCGAAAAGGCGGAGACTCGCTCCAGGCCATACTACCGACCTAACTGTAGCACGTACGTCTCCGAGGAAGTCGACCCCAAGGCTGACCCCGCTCCCGGAGAACTAACTGACCCCATCCTTGCCTCAGCCTATGCCGTGATACAGCAGAAAACATGCATCTGACCTCCGCCAAAAGAAGGATACCGCTTCCCCAAGGAGGACAATACAGTGTCGAAGGTTAGGTTGCCACCTTCACCCTGTAAAGTCTGTGGGAGCAGAAATCATTGGGATAAGGAATGTCCTCGCTATCAGGAATGGGTAAAGCAAAAAGAGGTGCGACGGGTAGAGTGGAACTCGTACGATAGGGAGGATTAGGAGGAAGTCGAATACGAATCCCTGTACCAAGCCCTGCTTATCAAAAAGGCCCTTGAACAGTATGACCCGCTCCTACTCCCTTCAGAGGAGTATACGCTTGAAAAACAGGTATTCCTATCCAAGGCTTTCAACTCCCCGTCGGACAAAGGAAAAGGTAGCCTTTCCTCTGCCGAAGGGCGGTCGATGCCCGTAGACATCACTTCCCAAACTCCTACCTCGATGCCAACCATAAACGTCCCTCCTAGCCGACAGACGTGGCCGGGATTTGCGGCAAAGGATGTCTCGGTCCTTGCAGTTCAAGGACACGTCGGAGGCAGACACACGCCGCTCACCGACGTTCGACTGGACTCCTGCGCTGATGTGACTCTCATATCATCGGATTTCTATAGCTCTCTCCCTCAACCGCCCAAGCTCAGGAAAGAGATATGCATACAACTTTCCCAGCTCATGGCGCACGGCAACGCAGAAGTGGAAGGCTACGCCAGGATTCCCATACTATTTCCCTCAAAGGACGGCCCGCTACTGCATGTCATGACCGAAGCCTACGTAGTCCCGGACATGACTGTGCCAATTCTGCTCAGAGAAGACTTCCAACAGACCTACGAACTATCGGTCCAGTGCAGCATAATGCAAGGGACGACTGTCAACTTCCGCAACTGCCCCTTCGACCTGCAGGCCGTGCCCGTCCAGCCCTACAGGGTTCCGACAATGCATAGAAACATGTTCGGGGTTCAGAGCTGGGTAAAAGCCAAAGAGCATAGCCGTGCCAAAGTCCAAAGACAGCGCCACAGAAATAAAGCCCGTCAGTATGACCGCAAAATTTGGGCGGCTCATGACTATTGTATCCTTCCCGACACCGTTAAGAGCATCAAAATCCAAGGACAATTCCTAGACGACAGGGAATGGCTCGTCCAGCGTTCGCTTCTCTCATCAGGAAAAGACGACTTCTTCATCATGCCCAATACGCTTTTTTCAGCCAAAGAGCCATTACTTCCTGTAACCAATCATTCCACACGACCTTGTTTTATCTGCAAAGGAGACATTGTAGGAACAGTCGTAAATCCTAGAACGTTTTTTGACGCCCCGCAAGACCTTCAGGAGCTAGAACAGTTAATTACAAAAGCAGCCTCAGTCGCCCAGTTGATCAAGAATCTAGCCGAACCTACGCCGGGACAAGATAAACCCCCCTCCGGAATCCAGCAAGGATTGCCTGCCAGATTCTGGAGGGCAAGAACCATCAACAAATCTGGAACCGGAAAGCGCAGGCGCAGAAGCCTCACCAGTGGGCCCCAAGATGGCGGAGCTGCCCGATCCTACATACTATCCTGCAGACAGGTTGCGTGAACTTTTAGACGTAGGAAGCTTACCAGAACACCTACGCAAACAAACATGGGACATGCTCGAACGAAGAATCAAAGCATTCAGTTTCGACAGAAGATTAGGACACCACCCCACTAAAGCTCGCATCCGTACGGACGAGACCCACCCCCCCATATTGGTGCCTATGTACGGCACATCTCCCAGGAAGCGGGAAGTCATCGAGGAACAGGTCCACCAATGGTTCGAGCAAGAAGTAATTGAGCCCTCCAAAAGCCCCTGGAGCGCACCAGTCGTCATAGCCTACTGCAACGGCAAAGCTCGATTCTGCGTTGACTACCGGAAGCTCAACGCAATCACTGTCCCAGACGAATTCCCCATCCCGCGCCAGTCGGAAATCCTCGGGTCACTCGCCAGAGCTCAGGTCCTCTCCTCCTTGGATGCCTTATCAGGATTCACGCAACTTGAAATGGACCTGGACGACATCGAAAAAACAGCCTTCTGCACCCATCTAGGCCACTTCCAGTTCAGACGAATGCCCTTCGGTCTGCGCAACGGCCCAGCAATATTCCAACGAGTTATGCAGACAGTTCTAGCATCCTATCTCTGGCTGTTCTGCTTAGTTTACATCGACGACATAGTCATATTTTCTAAAACATACGAAGAGCATATAGGCCATCTGGAGCTCGTACTCAAAGCTGTAGAAGACGCAGGCATTATGCTATTCCCTTCTAAGTGCCACCTCTTTTACTCGTCCATCATTCTACTCAGGCATAAAGTATCCCGCCTAGGTCTTTCCACACATCAAGCAAAGGTCGCGACGATCGCCAATCTGGATGTGCCCCAGTTGGCCGCCCAACTTCAATTCTTCCTCGGCATGGCGGTCTATTTTTCGGCATTCATACCATACTATGCGGATAAAGCCAGACCCCTGTTCGCGCTCACCCATAAAGGACAAGGATGGCACTGGCTCGCGGAACATCAGACCGCATTCGAAGACATCAGGGAGGCCCTGCAAAAGGCACCTGTCCTCGGACACCCAATCCAAGGGCTCCCATACAGGCTCTATACAGACACCTCGGCCGCAGCTCTAGGATGCGTGCTTCAGCAGGTTCAACCAATCTCCATCAAGGACCTCGAGGGCACAGCCGCATACACGAAATTGCGAGAAGCCTACGACACCAGCAAACCTCCACCAAAATTTGTCCTGTCACTAGACGAAGGATTCGATAAACACGTGTTGCTGAAAGATTGGTCTGCCTCTTTCGAAGACACAGTGATCCCTGTCGAACGAGTTATAGCCTATTGGTCACGAACCTTTAAAGCAGCCGAACTGAACTACTCTGTCACGGAGAAAGAAGCGCTCGCTGCAAAGGAGGCACTCGTCAAGTTTCAGCCTATCATCGAAGGAGAGCGCATCTTGCTAATCACAGATCATTCTGCACTACAATGGGCCAAAACTTACGAGCACACTAATCGGCACCTCGCATCATGGGGAGCAGTCTTCTCAGCGTACAAAGGAGGCCTCCGCATCATACACAGGCCAGGTCGCATCCACTCGAACGTAGATCCCTTATCCCGCCTACTGTCCACCCCGCCGGCCTACACCGCTCCAGTTGACGGCAGGGACCCCAGCTTACTCACCGACACGACTGCAGCAGCAAAGCTGGAGAAACTAGCAAGGAACAAACCGGCCAAGGTCTTCGTAGCATACTCCATCGAGGATTGTCTGGAAACAAGATCGGTGTTCATCACCACCCAATCGGCGGCCAACCATACGACAGCTAGCCCACCCAAAAGCCCCGGAAGGTCTTCCTCCCCGGCTCAGGGACTAGTGGCCCTGCCAGATCCCATTCCTGCCCTCGCACAGGAATCAGATACGCAGGAACAGAGTCGCAACACGCCGATGCCATCCTTCCTACTCATCACACTTCCGCCGGAAATAGTGACAGAATTCCAGCAAGCCTATCTGCTTGATCCCGCATTCAAAGCCAAATGGGTGCAACCCTTCGCACCTTACATTGATCACAGGCCAGGCCAGAGATTTTTCAAGGATGACCAAGGCCTGTTGTTCTTCGAGGATGCGGACTCTCACCTATGCCTTTGCGTTCCTCGTCGACTCCAACCACGCTTCCTCGAACTGGCACACGGTGTCGCAGGTGAAACTGCTCATGCCGGCGCAGAAAAACTGCATGCCTTTTTGGGGACGAAACTCTACTGGCCATGCATGAACGTAGACATTGAACGGTTCTGCACGACTTGCAACATATGCCAGAAGATCAAAACAAAAAACTTCAAAAAATATGGCCTCCTCATCCCCAACCCTATACCCTCCCGGCCCTTCCAGTCTATATCCATGGATCTGATAGTCGGATTACCCATGTCCAATGGCTTCAACGCCATTTTTGTAGTCGTCTGTCGCCTGTCCAAATATGCCCAGTTTATACCCACTATATCCAGCCTATCGGTGCGCGACTTCACCCACCTATTTGTCGACAAAATCTTCAGCCACTTCGGCTTGCCGGATTCCATCATATCGGACTGAGACCCACGCTGGACGTACGATTTCTGGAAACAAGTTAGCAAACGCCTCCGCCTTTCCATGCATTTATCATCGTCTCACCACCCTCAGCATGACGGCCAAACAGAGATAACCAACAGAGCGTTAGAAACGGCCCTCCAGGTGTATGTCGCCTCGGATCGGACCTCCTGGTCCTCCTGGCTCCCGTTGCTCGAATTTGCCCACAACTCTGCACAATCAACCACCACAGGCTATTTGCCAGCATTTCTTCTTTACGGATTTCAACCTACAGACGTCCTGGATGTCGTCATCCCCATGGACCACCACTGTGTACCCCACACCTCTGTGGCGGGCAACTTCCTATTGTCCCTGGACACTCACCGGAAAGCGGCTTACGACGCTATAGCAGAAGCTCAACACCGCCAAGCGTAGCAATTCAACAAAGGGCGGAAAGAACTCTCCTTCAATGAAGATGATCTGGTGCTCGTTAACCTCCATTCGCTAGAATGGAAGGAATCCAAAGGCGAAGGGGCCAAGCTCGTCCAGTGCTTCATCAGCCCATTTGAAGTCCAGCAAAAAATCAATGCTAACGTATACTGCCTTCGTATGGGCGACAATTTCCCCGGCTCTACAGTATTTAATGTACAACACTTGCAACTATACCACGCCTCCCCGCCAGAATTCGGCGACTGTCCCACGCTCTCAGACACCAGGAAAGAACACCCACCATCTGAAGAGTTTGAAGTCGAGAAAATCATAGTGCACCGACGAAACACTCGGACGGGCCAATGGGAATTCCTCGTCAGATGGTCAGAATATTTGCCCCTGTATGACATGTGGCTCTCTAGTCGTGATCTACGGAATGCTCCCCTGGAGCTGTATGCGTACAGATGGCAGCACGGCTTATAGCGGGCCGCCAGTTTTCCTGGCCCGACCCAGCCACAGTGAGTCGAGCCACAACTGTACAGTACCATGGGCGGCACTTCAATTTGTATAACCATGCTTCCCTTCTCTTCTGTCCGCTTCCTATACCCGCAACCCCACCTTCCCACCTGCGTCGAGAAAGGCTGCCTTCTCGTCGCAGTTAAACTTATGCCTTCTATCACTCGTGCTCGTCATCATAACACATCCTGGATCTGTATCTGGGACGAGCCTATTACTATATGCACCCTTCCTAATGTAGATGGCTCAACCCCGTTGTACAAGCCAGCCACCGGTCTCTTCGAACCCTAGGACTGGACCAAAGATCCTGACTGGGTCGACCCCACACATCCATCATCTGAGAAAATCCACATGGCTATAGAGCTCTATATAGGCTTCATATCTGTCATATGTCCATAGCTATGCCCCTATGTTTATAGCTGGCCATAGAAGCAAGCCAGCTATAGAGTGCTATGAAGCTACTTAGGACAGCTATAGAGTGCTATGGCAGCTATAGAGCTATAAGACATAGCTATAACAGCTATGAAGCCATAAGGGACAGCTATGAAGCCATAAGAGATGGCTATGGAGTCATGAGGGTAGCTATAATAGCTACATGAGATATATTCACTACAGATGCTGTAGATGATCTGATAGCTTTAATTAGCAGGATACTTTATAAATTGTTGATAGACTACATTGTTATGACTTTAATTCATAATCTTACTAGACTTAATAGGAGGCTACAAATTTCTCTTCACTGATAGCAATAACTATTGATAAAACAAATCACACTCAAGATAAAAGAGCAAAAATATATTTTATTAAAGAGCCAATATAGACTACACTGCAACCAAATACTACAACTACATAATACTATAAAAGACTACAATCATAAGTTACTATAGTAACAAAAAAGCGAAAATCTACAAAGAATCAAAGGTATTAGTATAAGAATACTTGGGGGAAGAGGGCCGATGCTTCACACGGCAAAACGATTCCTTTTATTTTTTCCTATCAAGGTGCATAAATGAGTAAACTTGCTTCTTGTTCCTTCAATTGCATAGTGCAACATCTGAGAAATCTGCCAGAGCTATATATGACTATATTGGCTATATAGCTTTAATAGCTTGATAGCTGTCTCCTTTTTTTCATAGCTCTATATAGCTTAAGGGTCAAATATATAGAGCTATAGAGCCAAATAGGACAGCTATGAAGAGCTATCATAGCTATCATAGCTACCTTATGGGTACAAGACATAGGTATCATAGTATAAGGTAGTTATAGGCACTATGCCCATTATGTAGAATATTATATGTATGCTAGTCATGCCATAGACTAGATGTATACTATTCATATGATGGGCAATTATCAAGGCTATGTCAACTTTCTGTACTATATTTTATATGTGAGTTGTGGCCATGCATGTCAGCCATGGCCACATACAGTCCTGCCATATTACAAGCAGACTCATGCTGCACCTCATGTGTGGATGTCTTACCTGCCATATGTCCCCTCTGTCTGCCATACATCTCCTGTGCCACCTGTCCACATGCTGTATCTTGCACATAGGCTTGTTGCCCTATGTATCACATGTCTATCATTCCATATGCCTGTATATGTCAGCTGTGGTCATACACAGTCTGGCTACCTTGTGCACAGATGTTATATGAGATGCATAGACATGCCGCCTGCTGTGTATCCTTAACACTCTTGCCTGTGCATTGTGTATCACATACAGGCCCACCGTCCCATGTACACACTCTCATGTCTTGCATACAGGGTGGCATCTTGCATGCCCTGTACCACATATAGTAGCCCTAGTCTGACACCTTGTATATGTCCTACTGTACCCTGTGCACACATGCTTTTGGTGTTGTGCAAGTTTTGATATCTTATTTATTTCATTTTTAGTATTGTAGGTTTTTACTTATTCTCCCTTGGCTTAGGATATCCATGCTTGAATATATTTCTGGGTCTAAATATGGTATAATAGGCTTCATAGTAGTGATAACAATCCTATGATATTAGTAGGTTACATCAAAAGTCACCGTATTGTGTGGCAAATTATCAAATCCTGATAATATATCCTCAAACTCACATTGCCTTCCAATAGTTGCTCCATCATAGTACTATACCGAATCTCTTTTCCCAACTTGAATATGGCAGGTCACCTGCAATTGCACTCATGTTGAGCCCTATTGATAGTATCTACCACATGTTTTCTTCATACATCCTGTAAACCTCTGATACAAAACCGAGTTTTTTATCATTTAATTCAAGATTTTTAATTAGAAAAATCTATTGCATGTAATATTGTATCATAAATGTTTGAAATTTAGTTGTGAAGCATTAAATACATTTATTATAAATTAAAAGATAAGAACAAATAAAATGTCCAGAGGTGGAATTGAACCTACAACCTCATCAGACTAAGCCAGCCGTTAAGAGGTATGTGGCTGTGCTCAACCATGGTATGGCCGTACCATGGTCCTGAGAACTGATTACATAATCAAAACTCGGTTTTGAAGTGCAACATCTCTCTGTTAGACTTTTCTTTAGATAGTTGTTGAAGCCAGTGGTGCCTCTACCAGTGGCTGCAACACTTTCAGACTACTCTTCTCCATCCTCTGCAGTGAGGGGATGTACACTCGGACCGAGAGAAGGTGTCTACCTGATGGCTGTAGCAGTCATCCTATATGTATCTCTCTATAATAAAGTAGCAGACTGATTCTCTTATAGCTTAGTCAATACTGTAGTATGAATCTAGGTGAGAAAACACTTATTGAAACTAGATTAACAATAGCTTTCAAATGATGGCCTATTTATTATGATAGCACAATCATATAGTGAGCTATTAGACTATATGTTTTTGATGATGTGGCGGACTAATTTCTTTATAGCTCTGTCAATATTGCACCAACTATAATGCATGAGGGCTTGTTGGAACCGGATTTACAATAGCTTTCAGACGAGCCTAAGAGCTGTGATACGTACAATATATCCCAAGATATGGCCAAAACATTATGCCACATCATCTAGGAGATCTTGCTGTTGCGTGGCGCTACCTCGTCCTATCGACATGTGTATGTAGGCTTATTAGAAAGGTATGAATCAGAGCTTTCCAAAACTGTTAAAACGTCATCGATACATATTATATTGACCGAGATATGACAAATTCGCTAAAAGGTGAATTTCGCTTTACCAGGAGGAGAGAATGTCTTGCTACGGACCAACGGCTGGTTGGATCGACTTGTATGTAGCTTGTTCGAAAGCTATGAATCATAGCTTTCTAACGGTATAGTATGCAACACTATAGCACCATTGGTTGTTGAGATACCAGACAGCATTGTTTTGCTGATGTGGTACGTAAACCAAAGGATATCTCTTTTTCTAGTGATACGATTTCTGTATTCTAAATTATTTTGGAAATGTGTGACTCGACTTGTCCGAATGCAATTTACTGTTTGTCTATTGATAGCTTCATTGTGGAGCTACAAAGCAATCATGGTTCCCAGGGGGAATCACAGAAACAATTCGCATTCTGCGAGTTCTCACCAATTGAGACACACAAGGTATCAGTAGAAAGCTATGAATAGGTAGATTCCGACGCATTTGAGAACGAGTAAATCGGTGGAGAATTGACTGAGTTAGCTGGGATTCAAACATTTTAGGGGAGAAACCAAAGAAATGCTTCGCATTCTGCAAGTTCTGCACCGATCCTCACGCAAAAGACATGGCTAAAACGTATGGATGAGTAGATTCAGATGCACTTTAGAACGAGTAAATTGGTGAAGAATTGATCAAGTTAGCTCAGATTCAAACTTCTTAGGGGGAACACAAAGAAATGCTTCGCATTTGCGAGTTCTTGACCGATTGAGACGTGTGAGGTATGGCTAGAAAGCTACAAATGTGTAGATTGATGCATTTGAGAACGAGTAAATCGGTGGAGTATTGACTGAGTTAGCCTTCTTTCAAGTATTATAGGGGGAGAATACTGGAATTCATTGCACTATGTGAGTTCTGCATGGATCATGATGCAAAAAATACTGCTAGAAAGCAATAAATGAGTAGATTCAGATGCATTTGAGAACAGGTGAATTGGTTGAGAAGTGATCAAGTTACATCAACACAAATGTAAACAAAAGTCCGGCCAGAGCTGGAGTTGAACCTGCAAACAAGCCAACTGCCAAATGGGGGTAGAGGGTTGTTCAAGGTGTCGTTTTTTATAGGAAAACCCGGTATAGAGTAAACGATTCTAAGGAATCGTAATATATCTGTATAGTGTATGTATATAGCTTCTCATAGCTTAGATAATGGTGGCTGATAGCTATATAAATTTGGATTATTTCAGATGATGGTGCCCTTATATCCCAGTCACACCCCCACCGCTCCTACCATGGACCTTGGATATGTGGTGGATGTATGCAGACAATCACACCAGCGAATACTCCCGTAATGGCCCCGACGGCGCAATCAGCGTATCTTCCGATGTAGCAGGCAGCTACGATAGGGTGAAAGGATGGCTAGAATCGAACGTCGAGTTCCTCTGCACGACATTCAACATCCCCACACCCCCTCCGGCACCCCTGCCCCTTGCCCTCACCTTTTTCACACACCAAGCCCCGTCCAGGGATGCCCTTTGCCCCTTCTTGTGGACTTACTGCCAGGCGCTCCTCGACTGGTTCGGCTACTTCTATTGGGTTATCATGAATATTTTGGGCGACTGGTCCAGCCACCTGAAAGCCCAGCAGTGGGACAGGTTCGCGGACTTCCTGGAGCGGTACATCGTCCAGTCAAGGAAACACGGTGTCTCCTTCTGCACCGCTACGTACCCGCATTGGCCTCAAACGTGGCACACCATCTTGCAGCACTGGCTCCGCCACAGCATCCCCATCAACTACACCTGGCAGCACTCCTACGCCTCTGACCCAGCCTTCGCATCCATCCACCCGACAGCATACAACCCCACAATATACTGCTACTCTCATAACACACCGGGCCAAACATGCGTGCTCGCAGAAAACCTCGATGCCACCTCTGGGACCATTGCCGTCGATAGGCCAGAAATACGCAAATGGCACGAGGCCTATTGGTACCAAGACTACGTGGACATCGAGGACTACCTCAACATCAAGGTCTTCTACTGTTGCGCCCGCCGCAGATACCTGACCTCAGACAGTGATGATCCCGACAGCGATGAGGACTACCCAAGGCCCTGGGGGCACACCCGCTACATGCTGACCTCGATCAAGTCCCTGCTACGGGACAGTCCAGGACTGGCGACTTGGAGGAGCCACAACCCTCCTCCTCCTCCATCCCATCCCCCGACGCCGCGCCCACTGACACCGCCCCAACCGGACACCACATCAGCACCACCCACGACCACGACGGGGCCACATGGCCCACAGCAAATGGCAATGGGCGCAGACACTGACAGGTTTGCTGTCAGTGTCTCCCCAGTTAGCCCACCGGCGGCACAATCACCGCTCCTTGCCCCCGTCGCCAAAGACGAGATCATGCTGCTCGCCCCTCCGCTCACGGAAGTCCCGCCCCAGGAGCCGAGTCCTGCACCGGCCGATATGCCAGCCCAGGACTTGGATCTCCCCCCTGCCAACCCTCAGCCCGCTCTCCCAGTCGCACAAGGTTTGCCTGTGCTTCTGGCAGAGCCCGCTGCCCAGCCGCTGGCTGCGATCACCATGAGCACGGTGGCTCAGGAAATTGCAGCAGCCGAGGAGGCTCCGACCGATGATGCAGGCAGCATGGACACGGAAGAGCCGCCCGCCACGATGCCCCAACTGTTCTCGCAATTCTGGGCGGACGTCACCACAGGCAGTGCGGAGCTGGCCGCCGTCAGCGACATCGTGCCCAACGTCTTTTTCGGCATCGATGCCTTCTTCCTCGTCAACATGCACGTATCGATCCCATCAGCCACCGAGGCCAGACTCATCCAAGCCCTGGAACGCGACACCCACATAGTACCGGTCAACCTACTGCGACTCATGCTCAGGTTCGGCATGAGGTTCCACGTCTCATGGGAACCATCATGGGGCCAAGCCTGGGCCATGGAACCGTCGACGAGGCAGTGCCGTCTTGCCCCCGCCGACGTACATCGCCGGTGCCCTGCACCCCCTCAGTTCCACCAATATCTCTAATCAGGACCTCTGCCGCGCCTACGCTGCCCACATGGACGACCTCATGCCCACCACCGGCATGGCCAGGTTCCTTCGGTATGGTGGCCTCATATGGCACCTGGCCATATACTACGGCGGCGTCCCTCTCGCCGAAGCCATCCTCGACGGTCCTGCATTGACCTACGTCTACAGTAATGTCCACTTCACGGTCGAAGGCGGATGGCACAGCGACACCCCGATGGACTGGCAGGACGATCCTCTCCTCCAGGAAATCCTGGGTGCATTCCCCAGCAATCCCGCCTCCACACTCTGGCCAGACCCAGATATGTGGGAGCGCAGCGGCTGGTGGGACGCTGGAACCCCGCGGCAGAGAAATGGTTCGCGAGCCACCTGAGCGAGATCACAGATCGGACCGCCCGCACGTACATGCCGAGCCAGTGGAAGCCGAAGGTCCGAGGCTTCAATAGCGGCATCCACATGAATGCCATCGAATGCCTTCGCCTTTCTGCGTACTTGCCAGGATGGTGTGAAACTGTCACGGACTACCTGAGGGACACGCCGCTAGCGGAACAAGGCCGTCTGCTTACAGTTCTCAACTCGCCTTTCTGACGAACCCTGGGGGGGCTATGTAATGGAGCAGCACGGACGGGCCGGCTAGGCCGGGAGACACGTCATACGAAAAAGGAAGGAGTCTTCGTCAGGAACTCGGAGTTTCCCGAGCGGAGCTAGAACTGTATTTAAGCATGCCTGTAACACGTAGAATAGATCATCTTGAACAATCATCCTTCTAGTTTTTCTCAGTCTCTCGTCTCTCGTCTCCTTTTCTCTTGTCTCTCGTCTCATGCCTCGCTCGTCTCGTCCCTCCTCCCTTTCTCTTTATCTCTCTTTCTCTCGCTCGCATTGACTGTCCGGTACGAAGGTAAGTTTCGTCCTCAGACTCCTCTCGCGTGAGCCACGTCACAAAAGGTCTGCCTTCGAGACGTGCTCGGCCTCTAACTGAACACACTGCCGTAGGACCTTCGGGAGTGTCTTTCGACCCTTTTTTATGCTCCATCCCTTCCCTCCTCTGGACTCCCAAAAGGTCTTCCTTCGAGAGGTCCTACGTCAGTCCAGTTCTCTCGACACCAGCCCACTTCAACCTGCGAGGTGTTTCCCCTACGTAGCAGATCTAGCGTTACAGTGACTGCATGTTGGGTTTGCTTGCCATTGATTCGAATTGCATTAGTTCTTGGGTAATTTGAAGCAGTGGTGTTGAAAAAAGTGTAACGAGTACACTTTTTCTTATGACTTCACACCTGAGCTGAGAAGGATCCACATTACCTGAAGGGGTAGGGATGGATTGCACGATACAGGTATGGATGTCGTTGATGAAAAAGCTAAAGAAACAGCACCAGCAATGCTGGCGCTGTGGGTCCGATGTATCCAAATATGTACAATCGATCCTTCTGATACGTGATACAATGTCCTTGGGCCTGCTCCGGTCTGTCATGTCCTCGCCCTACCTAAGTCCCATCTCAGTGCACGCCTAACTGCATGCGTCGTAAGGCGCCGCCTTACAACTTTTGAGTTGGGTTTCATCTCTAGGGTATATAGTGTAGTGACTGTAGTGTAGCCCATGTATTATTGAGAATATAAGCCTGTTTTTTTCAATTTAAGTATTGTCTCAAGTGCCTTCAAAGGCTCTCAAGGGCTCCCAAGAGCCTATGATTGCTGCATTACATGCTCTTCCAGATTTGAAATGACGTCTTGACATATCTTGCAAGTAACCTGCAAGTACTCAAAAAATGCAATCAAGCTTGACTGGAACTATCCAGAATATGAGGGTCCTTGAACATGACTTAGAATTTGTCTATCTGATTGCTATAGGCTGCAGCCATTCCTCAGGCCACTGTTTTGCATCTATGGGTGATGTGAGGTGTTTGCAGGTATGGTGTTAGCAGGTACAGTATCATGAGGTGGGCAATGTGAGGCAATCAACACAATATGTTGGTATTGGTATTTGCTAGCAATATAAAATATAGGCAAGCATAAACATGGCAATGCGAGTGATATGGTATAAAGGCAGAGAGGCAGGGCATCAGTGAGTGATACAATGCAATGTGGCCACAGTGATGCAAGGTGAGCACTAAGATCTAGTAGCAAATGTGCATATAAGAATAATGATAGTTATATTCAAGATGGTAGATTTATAAAATCAAATCTGATATACTTCAGACTCATTGAACATGATAGGTTGACAGAGGTGCTGACTAACAACATGATGCAGAGGCAGATTAAGAAGGCATCAAGCAACATTTGTAATGGTGACGGAGGTAGTGTGTGTATGTTAGAGACAGTAGAGATGACCAAAGAACCTACGCACTAAGACAGTGGGGCAAGAAATGGATTTTGATGGATTTTAGTGCTACAGAAGATGCTGCAATTGACTGCCCAATGTGGATGCATGTCCTAAGGGCAGCAGAAATTGAGTTTTTCATGGAACATGCTCCTTTGCCAGTAGAAGGCACCAGTCCAGCCAAAAGAACATATTTCATGGAGGCCTAAGGTCCTTTTTTTTATTGGGACATGCTGAGCAGCATGCCTCACAGAGTCTTTGACATAATGTGGACACAAACTTAAGTAAATAGATTAGACTCAGTAAAAATGGCAACTTGGACATGTTTTTGTGCCCTCTTCTTTGTGCAAAAAATCACATTTTTGTTAGCATGTAGCTACTTACTAGATCTACATTTTTGCTAAAAATCAGTGGCAGAAGGGGCATCAAATAACTTGTATCATGGACAACATCTGGAGGCAGTCACTGGGCATCTTGGGCAAACTCAGACTAGGGTCAAGACTCTGACTAACAGCATGTCCCAGTACATTTTAAATATAGCATACGTTCAATATATAATAATACATTAAGAAATCCTTTTAAAAAAGAAATCGTTCTGCCATGCAAAGCATTGGCCCTCTTCCCTCAAGTGGTGAGTTATATTGTCTCTATAATTGGGTCTTATTATTAACTTGTAGTCTTTTATAGACTTTTATTTTTGCTTTTTACCATCTTTGGGGTCAGTACTTTTGTTAATTGTTGTTGACTTGTGCTGATGATGTGTCACTTGTATAATAGTCTATTTTTGTTTTTTTTTAATGCTAGGTAGGGTTTTTTATTGATCATGCTTTCAGGTCTATGGTGTATTGTTATAAATAACTTAGTATAGTAATGTTTTGTATTAGATTATGAATAAAAATTTCTTCCTTACCTTTGAGTGATTTAAAGTGTACAGAGGCGTGCAAAAAAAATGCCCGCCCCCTTAATCACAATGGTTTTTGTATTTCTCGACAGTTTGCTTATAAATCACAATGCAAATAATTCTGAAATTATCTCATGCATGTTCTTTATCGTACATAAAAGAGTTTCAAACAATTTATAAAGAATTGCATACTACAGAAGTGTACAAAGTTGGTCAAATTTGGCTGACAGATTGTGAATTTGTTTTTTCAACAAAGAGACAATGACTTGCTCTGAAAATATTTGAGGACACTCATGGGGATGCTAAGGGTACATGGTAATTTATTGGGATTGATTTGATTAGCTCAAATATCTACAATTCCTGCTCCAATGAGGCCATTTTTGCTGTTTTGTTTGTAAAATAGTGTTGTTTGGCAAAAAGTGACCATCTTGTAGTAGAAATTGTAGACATTTGAGCTAATCAAATCAATCCCAATAAATTACCATGTACCCTTAGCATCCCCATGAGTGTCCTCAAATATTTTCAGAGCAAGTCATTGTCTCTTTGTTGAAAAAACAAATTTACAATCTGTCAGCCAAATTTGACCAACTTTGTACACTTCTGTAGTATGCAATTCTTTATAAATTGTTTGAAACTCTTTTATGTATGATAAAGAACATGCATGAGATAATTTCAGAATTATTTGCATTGTGATTTATAAGCAAACTGTCGAGAAATACAAAAAACATTGTGATTAAGGGGGCGGGCATTCTTTTTGCACGCCTCTGTAATCATTGTGTGATTTTGAATGTTGAGTTTCAAATTGTTGAGCTCAATTATGTTATAAATTTTACTTGTTTTTTTTTTTTTCAAATCTATATATTCAAGTATAGTATATATAGGCTATACAAAATAGACAAGTGATTATAGCTTATAAATTATATATATGTAACATATATAGCATCTATAGCTAACTTGGATTGCATAGCATATATAGTTATCTTTACAACTATATAGTATCTATAGTACTATATAGAACACCTCTCTCTATAGCCAAATATATGAGGAAAGGGATAGCTATAGAGTTATATAGAATATGTAGAGTATATAGTTCTAAATATCTATGTAGATTTTTCTAGATGACAATATCATATGATCGAAGTTTCAAGACATTTCAAAAAAGTCTAGTTCGTTTAACTTATGAAAGACCAAGGTCATGTTTGGGTTTTTTCCCAGACCCAGACAGTCCAGATCCAGGTTTCTGCAATTTCTGACCAATTCTAAACACGTCCAGGAAAAACCTGGACACTGACCACAAAAACACAAATGTGACATATAGCTACAGCCTTCAACCCATGGGGCCTACTACACCTGTGGCCTGCTATGTTCTCAGCTACAACCTTGCAGTCAGCTTTAGCTATGCACACAATCTATATTATGACCATAAAGATAAACTATTATTGAAGATTTCATAATTTTGGACTGGTTACCACAAACTTGCTTTTGCAGTCACACCGGTCATCAGTAAAACAGGCAAGTCCTTGAAGCATATTGCAAGAGGCTCAAGAGCCCAAGCATCTGATCATTGTATTACTATTTGTTAGTTGAAAAATGATATAAAATAAATTAGATCAATGTATAATTCTTATTTACACTTTTATTAGAACTATGATCAGATTTTTATCTTATTTATCTTCATTTGGACCTATATCATTATTTTAAAAAGATGTTGTTAGCAAGAGTTGAACTAATGACAAAATAGTGGTCACATGCGACAGCGAGCCTGATCAGGGTCGCTGTCTCACATGACTTCTCAAAAATTGTGTTTGCATTGAAGAAGTGCATCAGTGCAGCATTTGAAAGTCCATTGACTATTCCATAATGTTTGAAATGATTTTCTTTTTATGTTGTACATCTGAGAAAATCCACATGGCTATAGAGCTCTATATAGGCTTCATATCTGTCATATGTCCATAGCTATGCCCCTATGTTTCTAGCTGGCCATAGAAGCAGGCCAGCTATGGAGTGCTATGAAGTTACCTAGGACAGCTATGGAGTGCTATGAGAGCTATAGAGCTATAAGACATAGCTATAGCAGCTATGAAGTCATAAGGGTAGCTATAATAGCTACATAAGATATATTGACTACAGATGCTGTAGATGATCTGATAGCTTTAATAAGTAGGATACTTTACAAATTGTTGATAGACTACATTGTTATGACTTTAATTCATAATCTTACAATACTTGATGGGAGGCTACAAATTTATCTTCATTCATAACAATGACTATTGATTAAGAAAATTACACAAAAGATAGAAGATCAAAAAAATATTGTTATTCAAGAGCCAATACATACTGCATTACATTAAAAGATTACAACTACATGATACTATAAAAGACTACAATAATAAGTTACTATAATATCAAAAAAACAAAGATCCACAAAGAACAAAAGGTATTAATAGAAGAATATAACAAAAGATAAAACATTAGCATAGCAACATAACAAACATAGCAAAGACTTACCTAAGCTTAAAAGTGAAAATCTAACAAAGTCTACAAAGAGACTACCAAATTAAGAAAGATATTAGCAAAGGGTATAAGAAACTAATGGATAAAAATTTACCTTAAGTAACAATGGATAACGAGTGACAAACAATGACGAGAGAGCGAGCAACAGCGAGCAAGCAGAGGATGACGACGACGAGCAAGCAGGAGGACGATGATGAAGTCGTCGACGTGGCATGGGATGGTGGGGGTTAAAAGACAAGAGGTAACGTGTGTCGCGCAAGCTCTATATACGAATCCTGGGAGAAGCCGAGAGTCGTGGCTGCCGGGCACTGCCGAGCGCCGCGTCAGAGGCTAGGCTGACAGACTTTGCTACGCTGATGCTGTTGCTGAGAGATTCACGGTGCAGTAGATACATAGCATTCTCATAGTATCTAATTTGATATATTATCTCTCATTGTGGCCTTTTTTTCTGATTTTATTTGATTTTATTTGATTTGTTAGAGCTTGAGCAACTTAGCTTCGCTCGTTCGGTGGCTGAAGCACTGAACCCACATCGACTTATACTGTTTGTTTGTCGCTCTCACTCTCCTGTTCCTCCTGCTTCCTCGCTGCCTCCTCACTCATTTGCCCGATCATCCTCAAACTCGAAGGTGTAGAAGCTTAGGAAGCAGGCAGAAGGTAAGTAAAATTGAGTTATTGTTCTAGTTTCTTCGCTAACAAAGAGAGTATCGCTCGGGTTTTCGAGCGATACTCTCGATATGTTTCTTGACTCCACCCTCCACGATCCCTCCGCGCCCTCCAAGACCCCTTCGCATCATCCACGACCCCTTCGCACCCTCCACGCACCATCCATGTGATGCCCATGCCTCGCCCGCAGCTCCTACACCCTGCGTGCGACTCCAACATGCCACAACACTCAGCTGCAGCCCCAAACGACCTCCACGCCCCCTCCGCCTTTCACACGCACGAACATGCACAGGGTCACGGACTACGCACTCACGCCCCCTGCATGTCGTCTGCATGCCACCTACGTGCCGTCTGCATGCCATCAACGACGTGCGCACACGGGCCACGTCAGTGGGCGTCTGCCTCCGCTCTGCACAACACCCTGTCCCCATGCATCCACTTAAGGCCCTACGTGCATCCACGACACCTCACACGCCGCTCAACATCCCGCGCGCATGGACAATACCCAGCATGCCCGCTCACGCACCTCATCGCCCCGCGTGGGTCCTCGACGCCCTTGCGCCTGCGCGACATCTCATGCGCCCACGCAGCACCCCGCGCCCGTGCAACACCCCCGCACCCGTGCAGCACCCGCGCCTGTGCAACACCCCCGCGCCCGCACCATGCCCACATGCCCACTCAACACCCTGCGTGTCAGCACGGACACCCGTTCATGCACGCGCACGGCCCCGCATCTACACCATAAGCCCCTCGCCCGCGCGAAACACCTCCCCCGCCCACGCCACGCCCCACATGTGCGCCGTCGTGCTCAATGTCCCACGCACGCAGTTCAATGCCCTGCGCCTGCGCAGAACACACCGTATCCGTGTCCAATACCCCAGTCTTGTGTGCCCCGCCTTTGCGCGATCCACCCTGCATGCACACGTGCCTATGAACGGCCACTCGTGCGCCATCTGCACACCCTCTGCGTGCTCAATAGGTGCCGGCGCTTGATGGTACTTAATGGTGCCGGTGCCTGCGCTCAATGTAGTTATAATTAGATTCTTTTGTCTTTGTAATTAGTTATCATTAAAATCATATTTATTGATTTGAGTAATACTCTGGTGTGACTAATATAATATACATACTCTATACTCTATACTCTATATAATCGGTATAATTGCTAGATATACCATAGGTACTATAGCATATAGCTTACACTTATAAGGTTATATAGGTGGTATAGGATACATAGGTTCTATAGCAAGTAAAGATATGTCCATAGCTTTCATAGCTGTGGTTGCTTGCTACATAGGACTACATAGATGGCATATAAGGCTATATAGTCTATATAGCTACCATAGACCTATATATCTGTGTAAGGCTTGTATATAGCTTCTCATAGCTTAGATAACTGTGACTGATAGCTATATAAATTTAGATTATTTTAGATGTAGGGGCCTCATACTTTATTTTGGCTATATCTCTGTCAATTCTTTAGCTATGAACACAGAGCTAAGTGTTTCTAAATAGTGATATGAAGGACTATATGTTTATGATTTTTGCTGATTTGTTACACTGCACAGTATGTGTGTATTCTCAGATGATTTGAAGTGTTTCTCCAAGAAGTAAATGATTTTTTCAATTTTTTGTTGCTTATAAATCGCTTATTTAATCCGCAGCGCATGCACTATGACATCTTCCTGTCCCAGCGGGACAGGAAGACGTCATAGGGCGATGCTGTGGAATATATAAATCTCAAAAAACTCCGGAAATAGTCAAATAGAAGGTTTTGTAGTAATTTCAGTATATCTCCTCGCATAGTTGTGCTATTATTGCTCCCCAAATTGAGTCGGAATGCCCTACATCATACCTTTACAATGGTACTAGATACATCATGATTGGATGAGTAGATAAAAAGATATAGAATAAACAAGTTTGGCCCTGTCTCAATATTGACCCTTCAGTAATTGCAATTGCGGTTTCCCAATACTTGTCCGATTGTCTTGTGCAGTATACCGTTGGAAAGGTATGAATTACACCTTTCCAATGGTGTCTTGAGCGTGTGAATAGCTCCAGCCGTGGCGTCGCTACGAGGCGATTACTATGACCTTCTCCTCAAGAGCATCTTCAAAAGTGATTTGCTCATATTTCCATCATTTCTGGACCTATTGTCATGAAACAAACTGTTCTGGGGAAGTCAAATTCACTCTTCTCACATTGTTACATAGCACACCTATTTACCTCTATGCAAACTCTAGTATAAAGGACACTCATCAGTTATTTTAGCAAGTTTGCATTTTTTTCAAGCTTAAATTTTTATTTATGCTAAGACTGGCATCAATTCATATGTGTATATAATGGAACAATGATTGAATGTAATATTGAAGACTGATATCTTGAAAATATTCAAGATCACAAGAATGGTGAATGACAGACTCGAACCTACAACCTCACTTGAAAGTATGAGAAATTATTACTCTAAAAGGTATTACATTGGCTAGGTGTCCAACTTTTTGTGCTGAAAAGCGGGTTAGAGTAAACGATTCTAAGGAATCGTAACAAAAAAAGTCTTGAGGTAGCTGAAGAGGAACGATGAAGGGAGATGGTAGTAGTTGAGAGGAAGGAGGAGTTGCGCATCACGTGGGCCTTCATCTGAGAAAATCTAAATCTATATAGCCACTACTGAGAAATACATAAGCTATATGGTCTATATATGTGTTTATTCTTACAATATAGAACTATATAATCTATATATACTATATACATCAGGAAGGTTGACAACTTTCTGATTGACCTGACAATTTTTAACCCTACTGATAGCTCCTGATTGACCTGATCCACCTGAAAGCAATCTTGAGAAGCAAATATCTGATCAGACTTTTACATTCAAAAAAAGACATTTATTGTCAGATATAAAAGTTTTTAATCTCTAACTAATAGATATATCAGAATCTTTGATATCTAAAATTTTTCAAAATCTGAGAGTGTCTGATTCAAAACTTTTTTTAAATCTGGAGGTCAAATATCAGTCAGATAGATCAGACAGTGTCAGACATCATCAGATGCTCTCAAACAGTTGCAGATAATTTTCAGATATTTGACCTCCAGATTTGAAGAAATTCTCAGATCAGACACTCTCAGATTTAAAAAATTTCAGATATCAGAGTTTTTATTATATCTATTAGTTAGAGATTAAAAACTTATATATCTGACAATAAATGTCTTTACTTAAATGTAAAAGGTTAATCAGATATTTGCCTGTTAAGATTGCTTTCAGGTGGATCAGGTCAATCAGGAGCTGTCAGTAGGGTTAGAAATTGTCAGGTCAATCAGAAAGTTGTCAACCTTCCTGATGTAGCACCAAGCCTCAGATATATAGTGCTATATAGCCAGGTTATATGACTATATAGGCCATATAGTCCTAGTGGACCTCTATATAGGCTATATTAGTTATATAATCTATATAAGTTATATCAGTTATATACCTTGAACTTTCTATCTATCTTATGCCTTCTATTTCTACTACAATAGCACTTTTTTTTAAGTCAAGTATTTTTTTATATTCAGAGAAGTATCTACATTTTTTTTCAGACATTACCATAACAAAGTAATAAGGGCCTGTGCACAACATAGGAACCCCCTGCACCAACCATGTGTGGGTTGTGGCACCGGAGCAGTGTTGGCGGCACGGCACGTTCGGTGCCGTTGGTACTGGCACATTTTGGTGCGGCACGGCACATGGCGCTGGTGCGGTGCACTGTGTGGGGTGCAGTGCATTTGATGTGACAGCGTGACAGCACTAGAGTAGCACAGCAGGCCATCAACGACAGCTTACGCAGGAATCGTCACTTCATGGGGCATGCGACCGGCACTCTCACGCGACTGGCACTCTCACACGAGCTGAGGAGCTCGTGTAAGGTGGCGAGCTCGGCACGGTAATCGGGGCAGGTGTGCGAGTCGGGGCAGGTGCGAGCACGGGAGTGTGTGTGGCGCTGGACATGCAGACAGCTTGGCGGTAATGCGGAGGTGGCGGCAGGGATATAGAGTGTAATGCAAGGGATGCAGGGGTTGTGGCCAAGGGAAAAATGGGGAATCTCACTCAAAAAGTACTAAAATGAATGAAAAGAATTTTTGACTCACCTTCGAGCCCTCGTGTTTCCAAGAAACCTCTGCTAACTTCCACTGTAGCAAATATGACTGACACTAAAAAAAAAGGTGGGGGTGGGGCAGAGATAATGAAGAGAGATAGAGTAAAGACAAAAGTAGAGACAAACAATGTGCATTCGGTGGCTCAGCCACTGAATGCGTGAGTCATTGTTTCTTGTGACCTAACAAATCAAATAAAATTGAAACAATTTAGGAAAAAAGTAAGATGTCGTAGAGTATAATTTCAATGTATCTAATGAGCTACATATGTATCTACTGCACTATACAGTCTTGGACAGCACAGAGAATTTAGTGAAATCTAATGGTTAGCCTTTGATACGACTCTCAGCAATTCCTGGCAGCCACAATTTGAACTCCAATGCACCCACATATTGATTGCACACATTGCACGTCGTCTCTTTCTCTCAAACCACAACCATCCCTGCCACGTCATCTTTACTCGTGGCTCCTCAGGTTACTACTTCATTCATAATTTCTTTTATGTTGTCTTACATTCTTATGTTGATATCTTATGTTTTCTCGATAGATATATTTCGCTTTTTTAAGGTTTTGGTGAGTCTATCTTTTGGTCTTTTAGTATTAACTTACTAACTAGTCTTTGTGTGTTAGATTTTCGCTTTTCTGTTATTCTGGTAAGCTTTTCTTGTAGTCCTTGTAAGAATCAACTAATGTTCATCTTTTTGTAGTGTTTACTTATAGTCATTATATTATATTATATTTTGTTTGTAGTTACTGTTTGTACAGTTTTGAAATGAAATCATTTGATGTGTTCTCATCCACTATTGTGTGATTTTCAATGTTGTGCATGAGTTTCAAACTTTCCTTCTTATTTTGTAGTCTATGCATTCAAGTATAGTATATATATTGGCTACATAAGATAAAGAAGTGATTATAGCTTTAGAACATATAGAACATATATAGTATCTATAGCTGAGTTGAATTGCATAGCATATATAGTCATTCTTACATCTATATAGCATCTATAGCACTATATAGCTATCCCTAGTTGCTATATAGCACTATATAGAACACCTGTCTCTATAGCCAAATATATAGAAAAGAGGATAGCTATAGAATTATATAGATTATGTAGAATATATAGTTTTATATAGCTATGTGGATTTTCTCAGATGTTATATGGCCAGCGCATTGCGGAGCTCCAAATCTAGCACCCAAAAATTGCTGAAAGATGTGTCAGAGACTAACTAGCAGACTTCACTAAAGTTCTTCTGCTGTCGAGTAATGTAGGGTACAGTAGATAGATATGTGGCTCATACAATCAAATAAAATGTATGTTTCCAGGCCACTCCCTTTTTTTTGGAATTATAGTGATTTTATTTGATTTGCAAAGCTCGAATCGTTCGAACTCATGTGCGTTCAGTGGCTAACACACTGAAATGTGCATCAAAGTTCATCTCATTCTCCTTACCACCACTTTTCCCTTCTCTCCTCCACTTCCTCCTTCCTCTCTGTCCTGAACCCATCAAAGCAAATGCCGGAGGGTGACTAAGTAGGATGACAAGGGTATCTCAGGTGCGTAAAAACTGTTTTTTTTTGTTTGCTTGTACTAACATTAAGAGTATCACTCAAATAAGCAATACTCTTGACTTACTTTTCTCCCCCAGGCCTTTCCCTTCGCCCTCGCCCCCCACCACTGTCCCCTGCTGACCTTGCCGCCATGTCGCCACATTGCAGTGCTTGGCACACCTTCGCCATGCCGCCAATGCCACGCCAGTACTGCCAGCATGTCGCGTCAACATGCCGCCAACACACCACTGACGTGATGCTTGCAATGCCCCCATCATGCCCCCGTGCTGTCTGCCATGTCCCCATGATGCCCCGACGATGCCTGTGATGCCCTCGCACTGTCTGTCGTGCTCCCATGATGCCTGCGATGCCCCAGACGCCGCTGCAATGCCCCAAGTAACACCCACAATGCCTGCCATGATGCTTGCAATGCCCACAATGCCCCTGCGATGCCCCGATGCTGCTCCAAATGATGCCGGTGCTACCATCAATGATGCCCACCCCAGTGTGCGATGCTGCCGTGATGCCCACCACAATGCTTGCCATGATGCTTGCCATGAGCCACCATGACGCTCCACATGATGCCTACGATGCTGCCACAATGCCCCATGATGCCACTGCCACGAGCTGCAGTGCTACCCAGTGCTGCGAGATGTGCCCCAGCAACATCCCACGTGACGTCCCAAGCAACGCCACCACTGAGACGCCTCAAGCGACGCTGCCGCTGTGATGCTCCAGCGTTGCCCCACACGACGCACAGATGTGTCTCACATGATGCTCCATGCGATGCCACCACCACAAGCCGCAGTGCTGACCAGCAGTGCAAGATGTGCCCTAGCAACACCCTATGTGCGCCATCAATGATGCCCCAGCATTGTCTCATGCGACGCTGCACTAGCACCGTCAGCGATGCACTATGTGCCGCACCAGCGCAGCTGCCGATGCGCGCTCCACGCTGCATCACCACCACTCACGCTGTACTAGCACTGCTTGTGCAAAGGCCTTTCTGTATTGTGCATGGGTCTGCCTTGACTCATACAATTAATTTGTTGTAATAATGTTGTAAAAGAATTGTAGATACTTTTCTGAGTATAAAAAAAATTGACATCAAAACAGTGTCATTGTAGTGAAAATAGATGGCATAGAATAGATAGAAAGTTCAAGGTATATAACTGATATAACTTATATAGATTATATAACCAATATAGCCTACATAGAGGACCACTAGAATCATATAGCCTATATAGTCATTTAACCTAGCTATATAGCACTATATATCTGAGGCCTGGTGCTATATAGTCTATATAGTCTATATAGATCTATATAGTAAGGCTATACACATATATAGACTGTATAGCTTATGTATTTCTCAGTGGTGGCTATATAGATTTAGATTTTTTCAGATGTACCTTACCTCCTGCAGAGTCTCGGACAGCATATTCGACGGAGTTGTAATACATTCATTTGATGGCCTGAACCTGCAGAGTGACTGGAAAAATATTCATTGTGGGACAAGTAACAAAATAATCCCTGGTTACGATTCCTTAGAATCATTTACTCTATACCGGGTTTTTATATTGAAAATGACACCTCAAACGACCACTACCCCCATTTGGCAGTTATCTAATTGCAAGATCACCGATCTGATGAGTTTGCAGGTTCAACTCCAGCTCTGGCCAGACTTTTATGTACATTTGATTTAATGTAACTTGATCAGTTCTCAACCAATTCACCTGTTCTCAAATGCATCTGAATCTACTCATTTATCACTTTCTGGCAGTATTTTTTGCATCCTGATCCGTGCAGAACTCATAGAGTAAAATGAATTCCTACATTTATCTCCTGCAATACTTGAACTTGAGCTAACTCAGTCAATTCTTAACCGATTTACTTGTTCTCAAATGCATATGAATCCACTTATTCATGGCTTTCTAGTCATATCTTAGTTGTCTAAGTCGGTCAAGAACTCGCAGAATGCGAAGTGTTTCTTTGTTTTTCCCCCTAAAAAGTTTGAATCTGAACTAACTTGATCCATTCTCCACCGATTCACTCGTTCTCAAGTGCATTAAAATTTACTCATTAATAGCTTTCTGATGGTACCTCATGCGTCAGGATCGGTACAAAACTTGTAGAACGCAAATTGCTTCTGTATTTTCCCCCTAGAATGCTTGAATCCCAGCTAACTTAATCAGTACTCAACTGATTCACTTGTTCTCAAATACATCAGGATCTACTTGTTCATAGCTTTGTATTTATACCTTGTGTGTCTCGAGTGGTCAAGAACTCACAGAATGCAAATTGTTTCTGTGATTTCCCCTCTAGAACTCATGATTGCTTTGTAGCTTTACAACAAAGCCATCAATGGACAAACAGTAAATTGCATGCAGGCACTTTAAGTCACCCCTTTGCAACACAATTTAGAATGCAGAAATCGGATCACTGAAAAAAGAGATATCCTTTAGTTTATGTGCCATATCAGCAAAACAATATTGTCTGGTACCTCAACAACCAATAGTGCCATAGTGTTGCATACTATACTGTTAGAAAGCTATTGTAAATCTGGTTTCAACAAGCCCTCATGCATTATGATTGGTGCAATATTGACAGAGCTACAAAGAAATGAGTCTGCCACATCATCAAAAATATATAGTCTAATAGCTCACTATATGATTGTGCTGTCATAATGAATAGGCCACCATTTGAAAGCTATTGTTAGTTTAGTTTGAATCAGTGTTTTTTCACCTAGATTCATACAGTATTGACCAAGCTATAAGAGAATCAGTCTGCCACTTCATAATAGAGAGATACGTACAGGATGACTGCCACAGCCATCAGGTAGACACCTTCTCTCGGTCCGAGTGTACATCTTCTCACTGCAGAGGATGGAGAAGAGTAGCCTGAAAGTGTTGCAGCCACTGATAGAGGCACCACTGGCTTCAACAACTATCTAAAGAAAAGTCTAACAGAGAGATGTTGCACTTCAAAACTAAGTTTTGATTATGTAATCAGTTCTCAGGACCATGGTACGGCCATACCATGGTTGAGCACAGCCACATACCTCTTAACGGCTAGCTCAGTCTGATGAGGTTGTAGGTTCAATTTCACCTCTGGACATTTTGTTTGTTCTTATCTTTTAATTTATAATAAACATATTTAATGCTTGACAACTAAATTTCAAATATCTATGATATAATACTACATACAATAAAAATTTCCAACTGAAAATCTTGAATAAAATGATAAAAAGCTCGGTTTTGTACAAGAGGTTTGTAGGATGTATGAAGAAAATATACGGTAGATATATTAGTAAGATTGAATATGAGTGTAATTGCAGATAACCTAAATACAAATCTATATGTTATTAAGCAGATGCAGCCTAGATAGTAGCATGAACAGTGTAGTAGTAGATGGTCATGTAGGCATGATATACATCAGCAAAATGGTTAGAAACACCTAAAAATCTCAAGAGATTTCAAGGGCTTGAATATCTAAAAAAAAAATAGTTTTTTTCTAGAGAAACAGTTTTTTGATTGATAACTAGGGTCTTGTGATAGTAACGGCTATCAGCTAGTACAAATAAAAGACTCTTGAACTATGATTGTTGATGATTCAATATTGATAGAAGCATCTTGATATATAATACACAATCCAACTATAGTAGCATCTATAACAGTCATATTCAGAGGGGGGAAATCAAGTTATATATTCAAAATAAAGCTACCAGTTATATTATATTATGAGTCTACTTTACTGGAAGGCTATTATCTAGACAGCTAACATGGTAGATAAAACAGAAGAGCACCACGGCATAGATTCCAAGAGCTAAGTGAGAGAATACAGAATGGGAAAAAAAAGAAATGCAGTAAAGCAACCAAACACGTGATCTAAGTACTGGACATGCAGGTACAAACAAAAAACAACCAGTTGATGCATTGTGATTATGGAATGGAGTTACACCTTTTCTCACCAGAAGAAAGGATCTACAGGGTTAGAATGCACCATAGGACACTTGGTAAGGGCACAAGCCCAGTGAGCATGTGCAACTCCTCAGTGTAGATAGAGGGATCACAGCTCAGTGCAGGTGCAAGCATAAGAGAGGTGGTACAGGCATGTACAAGGTCATATGGGCATAGGGGAGATGGTGCAAGTGCAAGAGAAGCTGCATAAAAGTGTATAAAGTGGCATCAGCTTGTGCAAGACAGCATGGCAGCACAAACACATGAATACATCAGAGAAAATCTAAATCTATATAGCTACCACTTAGAAATATATAAGGTATATGGTCTATATATGTGTTTAATCTTACAATATAGCACTATATAGCCTATATAGCCTATATAGCACCAGGTACCAGATATATAGTGCTATATAGCTGGGTTGAATGACTATATAGGCTATATGGTCCTAGTGGACCTCTATGTAAGCTATATTAGTTATATAGGTTATATAAGTTATATACCTTGAGCTTGCTATCTATCCTATGCCTTCTATTTCCACTACATTGGCACTTTTTTGATGTCAAATTTTTTTTTATTCAGAGAAGTATCTACAATTTTTTTTACTACATTACCACAACAAAGGAATAAGGGCTTGTGCACAACACAGGAAGCCCCCGCACCATCCATGCGCGGGGTGTGGCACCGGGGCAGCGTTGGCGGCGCAGCGCCGTTGGCGCTGGCGCATTCTGATTGCGGTGCGGGCCGCTGGCGGCACGGCGCGTGGCGCACGTGCGGCGCACTGCGTGCGGCACAGCACGTCAGCGCGGCATTGGGTGGCGCTGGGACGGTGCGGCGCGTTGCACACGTCGGCGCGGTGGCACTGGGGTGGCGCGCGGGTTGGGCGCGCCATGAGCGTGGCGTGGGTGGGGTGCTGAGGGCGTGCACGGGGCGCGGGAGGCGGGCACCAGGCGTTGGCGGCGTTGGTGGGCCACTGGCGCCGTACGCGGGGATATGGGCGCGCATGGGGGGCGTTGGCGGGGCGCAGCGGATGTGCGCGAGGCTGGGGTGGAGGGCATTGGCACGGCGCGGAGGACGTTGGCACGCGCAGAGGCGTAGACGATGCGCGGGGGCCTCACACGAGCTCCGCAGCTCATGTGACGTGGTGTGCGAGGGCTGGCGGTTGGATGCCGGGGGCAGAGGTAGGAGCGGGGTGGCAGGCCGCACGAGCTGTTGCGGCTCGCGCGGGCTCCATCGTCGACGCGACGTCGAGCCTCGTTGCCATGGCAACGAGGTTCAACGTATCCCGTGCGAGCCCCAGACAGCTCGCGCGGGGTGTCGCGTTCGCGAGGCACCGCGCGAGCTGTCTGGCTCGCGCGGGACACACAATCGGTGCCCTCACACGAGCTGCTGGGCTCGTGTGACATGGCGGATCCCGCGCAGAGGTCGGGGCAGGCGCGCGGAGGGGAGGGAGTGCGAGCCGCAGGCGGCACAGACGGCGCAAACGGCGCTGTGGAGGCGGCGGTGGCGATGCAGTGGCGGCGATGGTGGCGGTGACGCGGAGGGGACGGTGGGGGCGCGAGGGTTGTGGCCGAGGGGAGAAGAGGGGAGGCTTGCTCGTTCTCGAGCGAGACTCCCCGAATTAGTACGAGAACGAATGAAAATACATTTTTACTCACCTTGCAGCCGCTCATCTTTCTAAAGAAACCCCCGCCGGCTTTGAAATGTAACGAAAATGAGGGCCAGGAGAGAGACCAGTGAGGGGAGGAGTAACAGATGAAAGGAGGAGAGACAAACGACGCGCGTTCGGTGCTGTAGCCACCGAACACGCGAGTCATTCTTTCTTGTGATGTAACAAATCGAATAAAATCTAATAAAATCAGAAAAAAAGGGAATCGTCATAGGACGTCATTAAAATCAATTGTATGAATTACAAATGTATCTACTGTACTCTACGATCCCGAACAACGCAAGGAACTTAGTGAAATCTAATGGTTAGCCTCCGACGCGACGCTCGGCAGTTCCCGGCAGCCACAATTCGAACTCCGATGCGTCTACGTATTTATCGCGCGCATCGCGCGTCGTCTCTTTCTCTCGTACCACAACCATCTCTGCCACGTTGTGACTACAGTAAGTGCTTTTCTTCTACAGTTGTCTTACATTCTTATATTGATGTCTTAAGTTGTTCTAATAGATTTCGCTTTTCTAATGTTTTGGTAAGTCTTATGTTGTAGTCTTTTAGTGTTAACTTACTAACTAGTCTTTGTTAAGGTGGTTAGATTTTCGCTTTTTTGTTATTCTGGTAAGCTTTTCTTGTAGTCTTTTGGAAGAATCTAACTATTGCTTATCTTTTTGTAGTATGTATACTTAGAGCTTTTATATTATATTATGATATACTTTGTTTGCAGTTATTGTGTATGTAGTTTTGAAATGAAATCATTTGATGTGTCCTGATCTAATATTGTGTGGTTTCAATGTTGAGTATTTGAGTTTCAAACTTTTGGGGCTCAATTATATTATGATTCTAACTTTTTATTTTGTAGTCTATGTATTCAAGTATAGTATATATAGGCTATATGAGATAGACAAGTGATTATAGCTTATAGAACTTATATAACTTATATAGTATCTATAGCAGAGTTAAATTGCATAGCATATATAGTTATCCTTACATCTATATAGCATCTATAGCACTATATAACTATCCCTAGTTGCTATATAGCACTATATAGAGCACCTCTCTCTATAGCCAAATATATAGAAAAGAGGATAGCTATGGAGTTATATAGGCTATGTAGAGTATATAGCTCTATATATCTATGTGGTTTTTCTCTGATGTAATAAGAGGGGCACATGAAAAGTGGCAACAGCACAGGGGAGATGCTGTAAGCAGGAGGCAATGTGGGTGTTGGATAGGCAATATGGGTACGGAGGAGGCTGCATAGGCATGCACAAAAAGATATGGATGTGCTAGAGACAATGCAGGCAGGTGGAAGATGGTGTAGACATGTGGAAAAGATGAGCGAACATGCATGAGGCAATATAGATGTATCAGAGGTGGCCAGCATGCAGAGAAGATGGTGCTAGTATGCATGAGATGGCATGGGCATGGAAGAGACAGCAAGAATGCACAGAAGTCAATGTAGACATGGGAAAAATGATACAGGCATGAAAAGATGATGCAGGCACATGGGAGGTGACACAGACAAGGCATGCAGGACATAGTGCAAACGTGTGAGAAGCAATGTGGACATATGAGAGATAGCACTAGTGTGTATGAGTAAACCATCAGGTGCATCACCCAAAGTGATGGAATCAAGAACACCATGTAAATCTTTTTTTTTTTTGCAAAAGAAGGTTCTCTATCATGAGTAGCATCCCACAAATCCATGAGATCATCATGATTATCTTCAGAAATTTGTACTCGACAGGATAGCAAATCTGCAGCCTAGAATTCAACTCGATTCCAAAATGGAGACCAATTATTTTTATCTTTAAGCAAAGGAAGATCACATAGCTCTACATTTGAATCAATATAATTTCTATTTTTATCACAAGGTCTGCCATCAAAAATAGGGTGTGTCTCAGTGCGCAATTGTCCGTCATCATGATTTTCAGCCATGTCAACATCAGAATCAGAGTCATTGTGTTGTGCAGCAGAGAAAGACGGGAATTCAGATGGCAGTGATGAGACTTGAGACTGAGAAGCAAAAGGTTGGACAGCATCAATATGTTGCTGAAGACCTGAGACATCTTGTTTGAACTACTGGCCATTTGGTGCACTTGCACTGGCCACTACTGCGGTATGTATATATTTTCTTTTGATTTTTTTAATCTGATTTATATGCAGGTTGAGTGTGCTTGGATTCGGTGGTTGCATCCTGACCCCAATGCACCTGATCCTCAACTTGAGGCCATGATCAAGAGTCGGTTCTCCTGCGGCATCTGGGGTAATGTCACCGATGACTATGCAGAAATCATTGCTGATTTTACTGAGAACAAGTAGAATGCTATTTTGAAGGCAGTCAAGACATTGCTTCAGCCAAGGCACAAGGTAACTGCTGCTCCTAGCAAGTCAGCCATTTTTGCTCGTCGTCATGGTCTCAAGGCTTTGGCCAACAAGTAAAGTTGGAGTGTTGCATTCATTGGTGGTTAGGCATGGTTCTGACTTGTTGCTTGGATGGTTTCTCATTATACCCCTGATCTTAATCTCTATTCAGTCTTGATTTTCCTCTAAGATGCATCCTGGTATGATCTCGATCTCCACTTAGTTCTGATTTCTCTTTTAGATACTTTTAATGTCTTCTTAAAGTATGTTTTTCTTTTTACTTCTAAAGTCTTTTAATGCTTTCTGATCTTATCCTTTTAACTTTTCTTCTATTTTTTTCCATCTGATTATACTTGTTTGTTTGATTGACTTTATTTAGTACATAATATAAAGCTGCATTTCTTGTATGTTGGTATGATTGTGATTTGAAAATCTGATCTGAGTTTAAATTCTGATCTAACTTGAAACTCTGATCTGAGTAGGGTTTTTGATCTGACCCTAAATTCTGATCTAACCAGGATTTCTGACCTGATGGGCTCATGTATGCCATTTTGCGACTCTCAATGACCTCTTCACCTACTTTGACACTGACTTCTCTCCCCTTGACACCACTACTGAGAACTGCGATGCCTTCCATAACCTCAAGATGGGCACATGACTGATGGTAGACTACATCACTGAATTTGAAACTCATGCCCCCTACACCGGTTACAACGACGAGGCCCTTATTCAGTGGTTCAAGGTGGGCCTTAACTCAGCACTGCTCAACAATTGTATGAGCACTTTTTCCATGCCCAAGACATTATCAGAGTGGAAAGAAAGGGTGCGTGACAGAAATGCAGCATTTATAGAATGTTCAAGGTTCCAAAAGAGTCACCCTTCAGCAAGGAAGCCACCGGTGAGCAACCGCTCTCCTCAGCCCACTTCTACTAGCCGACCTCGTACTGTGGCTGCTGCAGAGACCCGGCTTCCTTACCTTACTGAGCAAGACCAAGAGTGTCTTCGCTATGAAGGAGCATGCTTCTGGTGCTGCTGTAACCCTGCTCGTCGCAGATTACCCTTTTCGTACATTATGTCAGCACGTTCGTCTTACAGTCTCGCTCGTACGCCGCCGTTCTTTAGTCTTACCGTCACCTCACTTGTACACATTGTCCTGTTCCTCGACAATATACCGTGGTCATAACAGTTTTCTACGTGATCTCATCTCTCTAGTGTCGTCTGCTAGTGCAGGCTTCCAGCTGCCAGAAAGAACACGTGTCTTATGACTGTGTTGCCAACTCCACCCCCAGCATCAGAGCACTAAAAACTGGCCCAGTCCTGGGAGTAGCTCAACAAGACCAATCGGGAACTCTTGACATCCTGTCTGTCAACAGGTCTATCGCCGACCTGTCCGTGCAACTGCAGGCATTGAGTGCAAAAGAGAGAGAGGAGGCCCAGGCTGCATTAAAGGACATGGTAGCGGATTTTTGAGATGCCCCCCAGCAACGTCATCTAGTAGTGGCACAAGGACTTTCTTTGATCCATCAAATCATTTTTCTGTATTATCTAAACTCTGTGAGCAATTATATCCATCGTCCCTGCATATGTTCGCTATCACATCCAACCAACAGATACTGTCTATTATGCTTCAAGTCAAGATTATCTCAACTCTGATCAAGAAACAAATTGATGCTGAAGCACTTCTCGATAGTGGTGCTGAAGGTATTATTATGCACCCCGAGTTTATCAAGAAACATAGCTTTTTCCTCAAAAAGCTCCCCAACCCATTTCCTATCTATAATGTGGACAACTCTGAAAATATCATGAGCTAGGTATGACATCCAGCAACACAAAACATGCACATACATGCACAAAACTCAGACTCTTATCATGAAAAAACAGCTGAGTTCTATCTCATTGACATTGGCGATTATGACATTATCTTGGGAACAGACTGGCTTCAAGAGCATAATCCTGAGATTGATTGGATGGCCCAACGTGTTGACATGACACGATCCCCCCTCTTGCATACTACACAAGCCTCTTATCAAGAAGCTGTCATCTCGCACTGAACGATAACAACCAGCTGCTTAACCCTCTTCAGTCAGTATCTCGGCCTTGCTTGTTGCTCTACCTTGTCTCTCACCTCTCCTACATCCATAGAATCCCTTTGTCTCTGCCCCCATTCTAAAATATGTGGTCCCTGCTCGATGAGTTCAAGGTGTCTGCCTATGCTGAATCTGTTTACCTGCCATCCTCAAACAACTATTCACTGAGGATGATGATAATCACCCTTATGTTGATCACTCCTGGGTTGAGGAAGGCAGAGTCTTCATCAGAGAAAAACCACATAGATATATAGAGCTACATACTCTATATAGCCTATATAACCTGATAGCTATCCCCTTTTCTATATATTTGGCTATAGAGACAGGTGTTCTATATAGTGCTATATAGCAACTAGGGATAGCTATATAGTGCTATAGATGCTATATAGATGTAAGGATGACTATATATGCTATGCAATTTAACTCTGCTATAGATACTATATAAGTTATATAAGTTCTATAAGCTATAATCACTTGTCTATCTCATATAGCCTATATATACTATACTTGAATACATAGACTACAAAATAAGAAAGATTCATAGCATAATTGAGCCCAAAAAATTTGAAACTCAAATACTCAGCATTGAACATCACACAATAGTAGATAAAGACATATCAAATGATTTCATTTCAAAACTACACAAACAATAACTACAAACAAGGTATAATATAACATGATATAAAGGCTCTCTAAGTATACACACTACAAAAAAATAAGCAATAGTTAGATTCTTACAAAAGGCTACAAGAAAAGCTTACCAGAATAACAAAAAAGCGAAAATCTCACCACCTTAACAAAGACTACTTAGTAAGTTAACACTAAAAGACTACATCATAGACTTACCAAAACATTAGAAAAGCGAAATCTATTGAGACAACATAAGACATCAGCATAAGAATGTAAGACAACTGCAGAAGAACACTTACTGTGGCCACAAGTTAAGACAATGTGACAGAGATGGTTGTGGTACAAGAGAAAGAGATGATGCACGATGCGCGCAATAAATACGTGGATGCATCGGAGTTTGAATTGTGGCTGCCGGGGACTGCCGAGTGCCACGTCGGAGGCTAACCATTAGATTTCACTAAGTTCCTTGTGTTGTTCGAGATCGTAGAGTACAGTATATACATTCGTAGCTCATACAATTGATTCTAATGATGTTCTACGGCAATTATATTTTTTTCCTGATTTTATTTGATTTTATTTGATTTGTTATATCACAAGAAACAATGACTCGTGCATTCGGTGGCTACAGTGCCGAACGCACGTCGTTTGTCTCTGTTGTCATTCGTCTTCTACTCCCATTCCTCCCCTCACCATCTCTGCCCCATTGCCCCCTCCCGTTTCCCACTGGTTTCGCTACGTTTGAAAGCCGGCGGGGATTTTTTGAGATAGATGAGGCTTTAAAGGTAAGTAAAGTAATTCTTTTCATTCAATTTTCGTACTAACTCGGGGAGTCTCGCTCGTTCTCGAGCGAGATTCCCCTGTTTTCCCCTCGGTCACGACCCTCGCGCCCCCGCCATCCCCTCCGCGTCACCACCACCGTCGCCGCCATCGCATCACTGCCGCCATCGCATCGCGCCGCCCCCTCCACAGCCCCGTCAAGCCGTCTGCGCTGCCCGCGGCTCGCACCTCCTCCCCTCCGCGCGCCTGCCCCGACCCGCCGCGGAACCCGCCACGTCACACGAGCCGCCGAGCTCGTGTGAGGGTGGCCAATCGCGTGCCCCGCAAGAACGTCAACCCCGCGCGAGCTGTCTGGCTAGCACGGGACACGTTCGAGTCTCGTTGCCACGGCAACGAGGCTCGATAGCGCGTTGTTGACCGCCCACGCCAGCGCCGTCAACAACGCCCCACACGCCGCGCCCCCACGCGCTGCGTCACCGCCGCCTACATCGCGCCCACGCCACGCCGCCAACGCGCCGTGCACGCACAGCGACGCAGCGACACCCCATGTGCTGCCCCACACGCCGCGTCACCGCCGCCAAACGTCGTGCGTGCCGCGCCCGCGCCGCGCACGCGCCACGTCTCCGCGCCCCACGCGCCGCGTCTCCGCGCCCACGCGCCACGTCTCCGCGCCCCACGCGCCGCGTCTCCGTGCCCCACATCGTGCCCAGCCCCAGCGACGCCCACGTCGCGCCGCGCCAGCGCCACGCACGTCGCGCCATGCACGCCCCAGCGACGCCCATGTCGCGCCACGCCAGCGACACCAACGATGCACCACGCGTCGCGCCGCCAACGCAACGTGCGAGCGACACCAACGACGTACCACGCGCCGCGCCGCCAACGACGCCCTACGCGCCGCGCCCACAAGCCGCGTCACCGCCGCCAACGCGCCGCGTCACTCCGCGTCACCACCGCCAACGATGCTGCACACGCCGCATCGCTGCGGCTAACGACCCCGCCAACGCACGAAACATGCCATCTGTTTAATTACTTTATTCTGAAAGTGTAGTAGAAATATTTGTAGATACTCCTATGAATATAACAAAATTTGACATACAAAATTGGAGGCCTATCTGATAGCATAGTAGAAATTGCCATTGTAGTGGAAATAGAAGGCTTAGAATAGATAGAAGGTCCAAGGTATATGACTCCTATATAGCTTGTATAGTTTATATAACTAATATAGCCTACATAGAGAACCACTAGAATTATATAGCTTATATAGTCATTTAACCTAGCTATATAGCACTATATATCTGATATCTGGTGCTATATAGCCTATATAGCCTATATAGTGCTATATTGTAAGATTAGACACATATATAGACCATATACCTTATATACTTCTGAGTGGTAGCTATATAGATTTAGGTTTTCTCTGATGTTGCTGGCATCATTCCTGACACAAAACCTTCGGCTCCATCTAATGAAGACAAAACCTACCAAAAAACCATTCACATACGTCACTCCTTCACCAATGTTCAGGAGCTGGCCGAACATGTAGCAGCATGTGAAAAAGAGAAATCCTTCAATGACATGATCCCTCCCAATACCGCAACTTCAAACTGGTCTTCGATGAAGAGACCTCATAGCATCTTCTAGAACGACATCCTTGGGATCATGCAATTGATCTAAAGGATGGCTTTGAACCAAAGTCTTGCAAGATTTACCCTATGTCGCCTTCAGAACAGAAGGAACTCGACACCTTCCTTGATGACCATGTCAAGAAAGGTTATATTCGTCCCTCCAAATCTCCCATGGCAAGTTCTTTCTTCTTCATTAAAAAGAAGGACAGAAAATTACACCCTGTGCAGGACTATTGTGCTCTCAACAAGGGTACTATCAAGAACAAGTATCCATTGCCACTCATTCCTAAGTTGGTCGACAAGCTCAAGGGTGCTAAGGTGTTCTCCAAAATGGACATCTGTTGGGGTTACAACAATGTCTATATTAAGGATGGTGACAAATGGAAAGTGGCCTTCAAGACCAATCATGGCCTCTTTGAACCCATGGTGATGTTCTTTTAGCCTTATGAACTCCTCTGCCATGTTCCAAGCCATGACGAATGAGCTTTTTAAGGACCTCATTGACACCGGCAAAGTCGTCATCTACATGGACGACATTTTTATTTTCACTGAGACCATGGAAGAATACCACAAACTTTTCACCCTCATTTATAAGCCAGGAATTCATCACCAATCTGATGTCATGTCGAGGCGACCTGACTTTAGAGAAGAGGTGACAGAGGACAACTCAGACTGTGTCCTTCTTGATCCCAAGTTTTTCCAGATCCATGCTACATGCCCTGCCACAGTTCAGTCTATCGGCAACACTAACTTGCGGCAAAAGATCCACGACACCAAAACCTAAGACACTAAAGTTGCTCAGGCCCTTGAAATGATCCGTGCAAACAGGCTCTGTTCCCTAGCAAAGAACTTACAAGAGTAGAACTATGAAGATGGTATCATCCTCTTCCATGGAAAGGTCTATGTATCAGATTCTCGTAAGATATATTCAAGTCAGCGTAATCAATATGATTAAGTTTCAACCATTCCAAGGTATGAGCTACTATGTTTCTTCACATCAAAAAGGGGGTTCATTTGAATTCTTTCTTGGTAGGCTAAGTTTGTCCAATATAAACAAAAACCATGACTTCATCTAGCTTATCAAGGCTAGGTGAAAGCTTTGCATATATCTTTGGCATGGAAGTAGAGAAAAAAACAGCATTTGCAGACATTTTATATAAACCAGACTTGTAAACATGTACAATGCACTGGTTATAGCATACTCTAGAGATAAGTATTTTTTCTGTCGAACTCAGATTCTATAACTACTTTGGAACTTTATCTATCCAATTGCTATTGGCCAAAACATGCTTTGGTATTTTTTTCACTTTTAACTCCTTCAGACAACTGTTGCAAATACTCTTAAACTACACATCTATTATTGGTCCTTCAGATGACTTATACCTTTCTTGTCTTGCAACAAAAGTGTTATCACTTTCAAGAACAGACAAGTTTAGATTATGTTTATTGAGGTCTATCAACTGTTTTATAGGAGTAAGTAAACTACAAACTGAACATGAGCTCTCTAATATTATATTTGGTTCAATAGCTTTATAATATGCAGAAACAATGTCTTCAATGAGCTACTTTGAAGGAGGACTTGGAAAAAATAATTTAGTATTATTATTGTTTGACTTTTTATCTTTATTTTGATTTATTCTATATCTTTTCCATCTTGCACTATTTCTAATTTTACATGTTTTAAATACCATCATATATTTCTTACAGTTGTTAATCTTGTAACAATATTTATTCAATTTGGTCTGCAATTCATTCAAACCATCTTTACGATTTGCATTTATGTTATATTACAAATACAAATATACAAATACAGCTTTGTTAAGTTTTGTTAGCTTTAAAACTGGCATGATGGTTATCATATTGTTATTTGATATCAAAATAAGATTTAACTCATAACAAACAAATTGTAACAAATGGTTTGTCAGTTACTACTATAGTCTTCTACTTTCTTACTCTTTTCTATCTGGCCTACTTTTCGAGTTTTGCAGAGTTTCCTTGTTAGGATAGCTGAGTTTGAATCATGTACTTAGAGCAGATTTCCTTATTGGGAATAGACATCTATCTCAACCAATAACTCTCATCTCTCTGTTTCTGTCTCGGTATTTGCTGGTCTTCAGCCATCTGAAAGGTCTTTTCTTGAGATTCAGCCTCATTGGAAGGTGTCTGGCCCCCAACACCCTCATCAGGAGGGGTATCTCTGCCACTGGCCCTCTGAGGAGATGTCAGCTCATCACTTAGCTGCTTCGATCCTATTAGCTCTAGCTCTTTGTGAGGCTCTCTTCTGAGATCCAACCCTCATTAGAAGGTGTGTGGCCCCCAAACCCTCGTTAGAAGGTCTATCTCTACTACTGGCCCTTTGAAGAGGTGCCAGCTCACATTAAGAAACCTCTCTATATGCTTGTTGACCTTGTTTGCCTTTTTTTGGTCTGATATGTCTGGTTTTGACCTAGTTTGTCTGATTTTTGTCGAATTGTTTTTTTTTTTTTCAAAATTATGATCTGAGCTTTGTAATGCTAGTAATTCCAATGTTACACCCTTGCAGTACACACCATGTACATCAAAAATCACCTAAAACTACTTTTAAAAAATCTTAGACAGAAACCAGAGAAAAACCAGACAAACCAGATGAAAAAAAGGCAAACAAGGTCAATAAGTATATGGAGAGGTTTCCTAATGCATTGCGTATCTGCTTGACTGCAGGATTGAAGTATCCTCGATTTTGTTAACTCTAGCTTGTAGGCTTTCCCTAGGAGGTCTGCGACACCTTTATATCCCCCTTACTCGCTCACCTATCTTGGACTTCCCGGGCAGTAGCGGCTCGACCTCTATCATCTGTTACACAAATGTCTATGTCACATTTATGTCAAAATTTTTAGAACCTTGTATAAACTCAACAAGTTCATCATACATCCACATTGTATGTCTTAACTTACTAGTACCACTACGTTGACTTTAATTATTTAAAAAATGTTCATTATAACTCGTACTCTTACTGTCTTTACTTATATACTACCATTTTTAGTAACTATTACACATTATTAAAACCTATTTTCATCTTTATTTTACTTATCACTATCAATAAACATAAGACTATTGCTGTCACAACTACTGCATTATGTAGATATTTAGTCTCCTGAGATGTTGACTTCATAGCTACAATATATGTGTTCCTTAATACAGGCTCCTAAGCCAACTCAGATATGTTCTTTAATATGGATCCTTTGGTCAGGATTTGCTATAAAGTATAGACTTCAAAAGTAAACAATGTACCTTCAACACTATGTATTTGTATATGCATGTACTTTTGATCAACACTAGAAAAGGTGAGGTCTCTATCTTATTCATTACAATTCGTTGGAATTGTTTACTCTAACCCAGTTTTCAACTCAAAATGAGACACCCAGCTCATATAATGCCTTTTAGAGTAATAATTTCTCACACTTTAAATGGAAGTTATAGGTTCGAGTCTGTCATTTGCCATTCTTGTCATTTTGAATGTTTCTTGAAAATCAGTGTTGTAAATTACATTTAATCATTGTTTAACTCTGTGCCTATGCAAATTCATATCAGTCTCATCAAGACTGAAATTTTTAAGCTTGAAAAGGGCAAACTTGCTGAAACAACCTATATGCATTCTTAATATGACTAGTCTACATCTTTTGTCAAGGTGTATAAGTGTGTTGTGTGAAAATATAATCAAAGCAAACTCCATGAGAATAGGTCCAGAAATGATTGAAATATGAGCAAATCACTCTTGAAGATGCCCTTGAGGAAAAGGTGTTAGTAATCACATCATAGCTATGCAACAGCTAATGCTATTGATGCACTCAAGATACCGTTGGACAGGTGTGATTCATACCTTTCTAATGGTATACTGCACAAGACAATCGGACCAGTATTGAGAAAACACGATTGCAATTGCTAAAAGGTCAATGTTAGAGATAGGGGGAAACTTGTTTATTCTATATCGTTTTATCTACTCATTCAATCATGATGTATGTAGTACCACTGTAAAGGTATGATGTAGGGCATTCCAACGCAATTTGGAGAGCAACAATAGCACAACTATGCGATGAGATATACTGGAATTACTACAAAATGTCTTATTTGACTATTTTCGGAGTTTTTTGAGGTTTATATATTCCACAGCATTGCCCTATGATGTCTTCCTGTCCCAGCGGGACAGAAAGATGTCATAGTGCATGTGCTGTGGATTACATAAGTGATTTATAAGCAACAAAAAATCAAAAAAGTTTATTTACTTCTTGAAGAAAAATTTCAAATCATCTGAGAATATTCACATACTGTGTAGTGTAAAAAATTAGCAAAAATTATAGATATATAGCCCTTTATATCAATATTTAGGAACACTTGACTTTGTGTTCATAGCTAAAGAAATGACAGAGACATAGCCAAAATACAGTATGAGGCCCTTACAACATAAAAAGAAAATTATTTCAGGTAATATGAAATAGTCGATGGACTTTCAAATGCTGCACTGATGCACGTCTTCAATGCAAACACAATTTTTAAGAAGTCATGTGAGACAGCAACCCTGGTCGCAAAATCGGTCATAGTCAGTGTGATCGCCCGCCTGCGGGCTGCCGGGGTGATTTTGGGGCCGTCTCCGGTGGCTGGCCAGGGTTAGTCTCTAGTCGAGTCGAAACCCACTTACTTTTTGTGATGGGAAGATGCCTTCTGAGATCGGATCAAGCACCCGACTGACCAATAGGCTCGTCGCTTCACGGCTCATCGCTTCACGTACATGTCCATGTCTGCAGGTCGTTAGAAGTTCGATTCACAGTAAATTGAACAATGTGTGAGCCTGTCTACAGCAGTGCGCACGAAATACCAAATTTGGCTATACTGCGATCCTGTTTTAGTAAGTCTTGCGCACTGCAGACAGGAGTCAATCATAGTCTCTTTCTTGCCGCATTGTCGATTACCAGGACAAGCGGCACCTCCACATCTAAGCCAGCCTCTGGGCCAAGGACCTTGACACAGTATTATCACACTAATTTGCTGTTCGTTTTTTTTGATTTTTTTTCCCATTATTCTTCAGCTCCCCACTATTTCCCTCGAATCTGCATAGCTGTACATGGCTGTATTCTACTCTAGGCCCCTGGCCATTAATGTACATAATTTTTTTCGTGCTGGAGTATGCCCTCTGAGGCCGCTAACTCCCATTGTCGTCATCGTCGCCCGTCGTCGCCCGTCGCTGCCACCCCTGGAACCTGGCGCTGGGGTTGGCAGGGTTAGGAGGGAACCAGATCTGCCGTGAGGGGCCAGATCCAAAAAGTCACGTGACGCGCTGCGGATGCTGCGGCACGTGCACTTCCAATGGTCGAAAATCGGTCAAAACGGTCGACTGTTTGCGACTGTTCCGATCCTGGCCATGATGCAGCTGCCCCCTGGTCAGGCTCGCTGTCACATGTGACCATTATTTTGCCATTGGTTCAACTCTTGCTAGTAACATCTTTTTAAAATAATGATACAGGTCCAAATGAAGATAAATAAGATACAAATCTGATCATAGTTCTAAAAAAAGTGTAAGTAAGAATTATACATTGATCTAATTTATTTTATATCATTTTTCAACTAACAAATAGTAATACAATGATCAGATGACTTAAGATTTGTCCATCTGATTGTTATGAGCTGCAGCCATTCTTTAGGCCACTGTTTTGCATCTATGGATGATGTGAGATGTCTGCAAGTATAGTGTTAGCAGGCACAGTATCATGAGGTGGGCAATGTGAGGCAAGCAATACAATGCTAATATATTTGTATTAGCATCTGCTAGCAATGCAAGATATAAGTAGATATAAATATGGCAATATGAGTGACATGAGATAGAGGCAGAGAGGCAGGACATCAGTGAATGACACAATGCAATGTGGCCACAGTGATATAAGATGAGCACTAAGATCTAATAGCAAATATGCATATAAGTATAATGATAGCTATATTCAAAATGATAGATTTATAATATCAAATCTGTTATGCTTCAGACTCATAAAACATGATAGATCAGTAAGGGTGCTGACTAACAACATGATGCAGAGGCAGATCAAGAAGGCATCAAACAATATTCATAATGGTGATAGAGGCAGTGTACACATGTCAAAGACAGTGAAGATGACCAAAGAATTCAGACACTGAGGTAGCGGAGCAGAAAATGAAATTTGATAGATTTTAGTACTGCAAAAGATGCGAAGAGCAACTGTCCAATGTGGATGCATATCCCAAGGGCAGCAAAAATTAAGTTTTTCATGAGACATGCTTCTCTGCTAGCAGAAGACACCAGTCTAGCTAAAAGAGCATGTCTTATAGAGATCTAAGGTCTTGTTTTTTTATTGAGACATGCTTTAAGTTGATAGCATGCATCACAGAGTTTCTGACATAATATGGGCACAAATTTAGGTAAATGGATCAGACTCAGCAAAAATGACAACTCGGACATGTTTTTGTGTCCTCTTCTTTATGCAAAAAATTATAATTTTTGTTGGCATGTAGTTACTTATCAGATCCACATTTTTGCTAAAAAATTAGTAGCAGAAGGGGCATCAAACAACTTGTATCATGGACAATATCTGAAGGTAGTCATCAGATATCTTGGGCGAGCTCAGACTAGGGTTAGAATCTGACTAACAGCATGTTTCAGTACATTTTAAATATAGCATACTTTCAATATCCAATAATATATTAAAAAATTCTTTTTAAAAAAAATTGTTCTGCCATGCAAAACATTGGCCCTCTTTTTCCAAGTGACAAAGAGGAGGGTACAGAAGACGTAAAAGATTCTAAAAAAAGTAGTTTATAAGTCAAGAATTCTCACATACAATTTATATCAAAAAACAGCTTACTTCTTGTTTCAAGCATTTGTGTCTTGCTAGATGAGGTAGATGGCTCATCTCTCATGACGGTACAGAAGCATGTAAAAAGAATGCCTGCCCCTTTAATTACAATTTGTTTTATGTTTCTTGACAGTTTGCTTATAAATTGTAATGCAAATAATTTTGAAATTATCTCATACATGTCCTTTATCATACATAAAAGAGTTTGAAGCAATTCATAAAGAATTGCATGCTATAGAAGTGTACAAAATTGGTCAAATTTGGCTGACAGATTATGAATTTGTTTTTTCAACAAAGAGACAATGACTTGCTCTGAAAATATTTGAGGACACCCGTGGAGATACTAAGGGTACATGATAATTTATTGAGACTAATTTGATTAGCTCAAATGTCTACAATTCCTGCTGCAAAGAGGCCATTTTTGTTATTTTGTGTGCAAAATAGTATTGTTTAGCAAAAAGTGGGCATTTTGTACTAAGAATTGTAGACATTTGAGCCAATCAAATCAATTTCAATAAATTACCATGTACCCTTAGCATCTCAATGGGTGTCCTAAAATATTTTCAGAGCAAGTCATTGTCTCTTTGTTGAAAAAACAAATTTACATTTTGTCAGTCAAATTTGACCAACTTTGTACACTTCTGTAACATGCAATTCTTTATGAATTGCTTCGGGCTCTTTTATGTATGATAGAACATATGCATGAGATAATTTCAAAACTATTTGCATTGTGATTAAAAGGATAGGCATTCTTTTTGCATGCCTCTATAGTAAAAGAGATGTCACTGTCCACACAAAACAAGCTGAACTTGTTTTTATCAGACACAGCCCTATAAAAGGCCAGCATCTTCTCCCACTCCATGCTCAAAGGAAGGTTCTCATATGAAGTGTTCTTTTATTCAAGAATTAGCCTTAGAAACATAATATGGAAATTTACAAATTTACCTTTCTTCCTCACCTCTACCTTTTGCCACTTGACAAGATGTAACTTGACTACAAACCCTACCATGACAAACAAACATACTTTCCTACTCTCTTTTGACACAATACCTCTATACAATACATTATTGGCCTTAAACAACATAGGGTCCATATGGACAGAGTTGACCAAGTTGAGATTCATATTGCTGGTGAATGTTACGATTTGTATCAAAAAACTACCCAGAAAAAAGCTATTAGATTAGCTAAAATAAGATAGACATAAAAATTACTCACTTTATGGTAAGGTTGCCATACTCCTCTTCTGTCAGAAGACTTGCACCCAAAGTTCCTACATTGATACTGCCTCTGCTCAAAAAATAAGATAGCTAATATCACAAATTAGAACATCCAAGCTCTGTATAATAAGATAAAATATCACATACCAATAGCTGGGAAGACTTTGCTAAGTCTTTTTGAGAAAATCGTCCATCAGACAGACTTTAGTCACATTGCAGTTGTCAGAAATGCTATCAAAACAATACTTATCAGTCAATTCAAAGATTAGATAAGAAAACACACACAGATTATCATCATTGCCTATTCTTTTTTTTTGACACTCTTTGCCTTCACCATCTTCTTGATGGTGTACTCAACCTCTTCTTCCTCATCCTGCTCCTGCTCATCTTGCTCATCTACCTCATCTTGCTCATCTGTCTCATCTTGCATCATCTTATTCTTGATCTCTCCACTTTCCTGCTTTTGCTCTTCTTCTTGCTCTTTGTCTTTTATGTCTGCTCTCTCTATATCCATAGGGGCAGCCATGCTTTCATCATTGCTAGAATCAGATACAACCCTACACTTCTTACTATAAAAAATTCAGCATCATCTAATATATTACAAATATACATCAAGATGCTTAACACTTACATTTTTTGTTTTAGCTTCTCTGTTATGCGAAATAGGCTGCCCAATAAGATACAACTCAGCAAACACTAAAATAAAAACTTTAACACAAAAATAAGCACTTACTCATCATCAAAAGATCCATTTACTAGCAGATTAATAATAATTCTATATTTATATTAAAATTAGCAAATCTCAAGACAATATCAAAGCAAGATACACATACTTTTTGGTTTTCTTTTTGTCTGAACAGGCTCCTTTTTTCGAAATTCAAACTTATGCCAACATATGACGTAATTCAAAATGGGTGCGCGTGACCCTGATATGAGGTGATGCGTCGTGGCTCGTCCCACCTCGTCTTTCCTATCTACCCTCTCTTCGTAGTCCCTGCTGGCTATAACTACATTCATGATCTAACACCTTCAATTGCATGTATTCAGATGTATTCAAAATCAACCAAAAAGAAGGCACTTCCTTGGTGACCTTCAAGCATCAGCCCTTGAAGCTTGAAGAATGAGCATAGGACAGAAAATTCAAGGGTCCAGGGGGGAACTCTGATTGCTGCGACTGACGCTGCCAACTTTTGGTCAAAGATCATATATAATTCATTGCGTAGTTATACCATATATAGAACAAATCATGATAATGATTGACTTTTGATGCCGAGAATAGCTGCATGCAGCACGGAGGGATTTGGGAGAGAATGCCCCAATAGGGGTTCAAGAGGGGACCGCTGACACCGCAAACAATCTATGCCAAAAAAAAACATCCGTATTCTGCGCTACTGTATGCATACGAAATAACGCACACCTGTGCCGACTATAACAAATGCCTCGAGCTCAACTTCCAATGCATGGCATTATTGGCGGCACTTATGTCAGCCCACTTTCTTGTTATGGCCAATGTTGGCGTGGGTTTGATCTCCCCTTTCTTCTTGTCAAAGCTGGCAGTTCTAACAATGATGAGTAGAGAGATCTAGTAGAGGATATGATGCAAAAAAAAAAATTGTTGAACTTGATATGTCAAGGAGCAATAGTGTAACAAAATGCTGAAGAGCTCTGAATGTCTCTCTTCACCCTTGTATTTTGTCTGTGCCTTACATAATAACATTTTCTCAATATGTGTATGATTGTCTTATACAGTATATTATTGAAATAGTAAGAATTACACTTTTCTAACAATATCTTCAGCATATTAATAGCACTAGCAGTTGGGTCCATACATGTGATTTACTATGATCTTTTCTCTAAGAATATCTTTAAAAGTGATTTGTTTATATTTCTATTATTTTTGGATCTATTGTCATAAAATAAACTGTTCTGAAAAAATTTAATCTTCTTACATTATTATATAGTACATCTACTTACCTCAATACAGACTCTAGCATAACAATCATTCATCAGTTACTTTATTAAGTTATCACTTTTTCAAGCTTATTTTTTTTTATTTCTACTAAAACTAGTATTAATTTATAATGTATATAGTGGAACGATGATTAAATGTAATATTGAAGACTAATGTCTTGAAAATGTTTAACATCACAAAAATGGTAAATGTCAGACTTAAACCTACAACCTCACTTGAAAGTGTGAAAGATTATTACTTTAAAAGGCATTACATTAGCTAGATATCAAACTTTTTGTGTTGAAAAGTAGGTTAGAGTAAATAATTTCAAGGAATCATAACTTGTTTTTGATTATTAAAGTGCAGTATTTTACCCATACATCAATCCAGGTATATAGCCAAGCAACCTGGAGGAACTTGATATGTAAGAATCTAAAGACAGTGAGCATTTATTCTTTTTATGTACAACCACTTTGAACTGATGTTCACAAATAGTTTCATGCATTCCACTTCAGCATGGCTCTCAAGTTTCAGGATTTTTTCATTGCTTTCATTAGCCGTGATCAGGTCTTTCAGGTAGAAATTTATTTTGTAACTATCTTATTCATGCTAACACAATCACAATTTTGAATTAATCACATGTTACAGCACAAAACTGAGTGAGAAGGAGCAACTTAGGAGCACAAGGAGCGAATAGGGAAACACACGATCAATTAAATACTGCAGTCCAATGTGAGCAACTAGATACATGAGAAAGAAACATTGTAGTGCACCTACAGTCCGATGTGAGTGACTAAGGAGCTCACAAACGATGGGACTGCAGGTATATGATGCTCTATGGAAGTTGCCGGCGAGTGGCTTTGAAACTGTACAGTAGGCAAAACCAACAAGAAATGGCAACTGCCAGAAAAAGTGGCAGACTGCCTGAAATGAAGTAAGCAAGTAAGTAAGCCAGTCAGAAAGGGAATGGCAACGAAAGACTTAGAACTGCAACAACAACCTGTTGGCTAAGTGGTTAAGTGTGCTGTAAGACTGACCTTTCAAAGGGTCCCAGGTTCTAATCCTGGCCAGTGCATGAAAGCATAAAGTCATAGGATTAGCTCCCGGCCAGTGCACTAGTACTAAGCAAGAGACTCTTGGTCTGAATCCCGGAGACTACAAACTTTGTCACAAGTCCTAGGTTCGACTCCAGGTGACTGCATGCTTGCAGAAGGTCCTAGGATCGACCCTTGACTGTGTAGTGATTTTGCACTGGACATGTTGAGTCACAGACTTCAATACGACAATGGGCAAAAACCATAACTGAGTTTCTAGTACAGCACATCGACATCCTCCACAATTTTGTTGCATTTCAACAAAGCATGGTGGATTAGATGAAGTCCCATTGCTCTCAGAGTAGGACAAAGAGGAAGTTGTCTTCTCTGTCTATGCAACTATGTACAGAGCTCCTGTGCCATACTCTCCAATCTTTTCAGCTAATTTGGGGTGGCATTGGTGTTTATGTCACCTCTGAACTCATAGTGGCTGCTGGTATGTGATGCAATGCTCTAGTTCTGTTAGTCTTCATCTGGCAGAACAAGAAGTCTTTGACAACCCTTCATGCTGCACCCATTTGTGTAAAGCTCTGTACATATATAAACATATCACATATGAGGAGATATGGTACATATTTGGAGTCTTTTGTTTCGATCTCATATCACCTTGTAGGCCAAACATTGTAAAGCCCTGTATCCATAATGGCATCATTGTCCCGACAGATTTTCAGTACGAGGATTACACTTATTGGCTTTTGGTCTATGGCAAAGGCTGATCGTTCATCTCCTCTCAGCTTGCAATACTGATCGATGCATTCTAGGTTGGTTATTATTTTTGAAACTGCTCCATCTTCTATTATTGATAGATAGGCTCATATTGATGCAAGGAGTCCTGAGCTGGCATGTGATGCCTTTGAGCCAACTAACCTTTGATGTGGGCTCTCATTGGATGGCCACCTTGGAGAATTGATTTTTAGCACAGAAATATGGCAAGGTCACATTGCATCAGATGCAGCCTCAGCACGTAAAAGCCTTTTATATAATAAATATTATAAAGAACAAGGTGTGTTGTATTATTGTTGTGCGTTTCTTGTTGCCTAGACTATTTTGATCAGAACTGTTGGCTCAACCGACACATCTCTCATCTCATACCTATCAGATCTACCTTGCTGTAGCAGGCCTACTTTCCTGTACAAAGTTGAGAAAGCTGTTTGGTCTTTACTCCCCATTTTTAATCGAAAAGAGTAGGTCTGTTGGCACGAAATCCTCTGATACTTTAAGCCTCATAATCCAACAGCCCACGCTTGAGCAACCGTCAAACCTTTTACTGCAAAATTAAGCATACACGTGATGTGGCTGTTGGTCCATTGGAGTATTGTGCAAATGGAATCCACATGTGCAAGCTGAGAGGCAGAGGTGCCATGTAAGTCTATATGCTTTCTATGACTTTTATCTTAGCATGACTGATCCTTTTCCAGTACCCTCAGTTCACAAGGTGACACCAATCCAGATATTCCATGCTTTTATGTAGAGCATAGCATTCGGATATGAGCATGCAAAATATACAATTCTAAGGGAAAGCACAACACTGCATTTGATGTCTCTATCAAGCATGAACTGAAGCAGATCATGCAGGCCGCTGCTAATCTTCGCCAGCCTTCATCCTCTTCCAACGACGTTTACCCCTGTCTGCACCCTCTGCTTTCTGCCTCTACCCCGAAGACACAAGCAAACGTGGTCCCAGCACCAGTGGAACCAGCCAGACCTCGGAAAAGCATCGCAATATGGATTCCTTGATATCTTCTCAGGGTGAAGTACGTCTTTCGTCTCCTGTAAAGCATACTAGGTGGTCTACAGGAAGCTGTATGAAAGGTCATCCTGTAGATTCATATCTTCTATAGTCTTGAGGCAATGTGCCACTTTGTCTCGACAAGGATGAATATATATATTGGGATTTTATATGCTCTTTGATATTGAAACATAAGTCCACCACAGATCAGAATATGTGCGCATGGTCATTGGCCGGCGTAATGTGTGATATTATGCCATTACTGTCATGTCTCACTCACACCGCTACATACAAGATTTAGACTACATACAAGATTTAGACAATAGCACTCAGCAGTAGTGTACTCGGTCGATGGCTCTATCAGGCAGACACCTCTCATCGTGTACGTTGTCGAGCAATTGCCCTCAGCCATGATATACTCCGAAGGTACGCATATTTGCTGGTGGACATCATGTCCTCCTGTAACACTTTAGAAAACGATGAGTGGCAAGGTGTGTACTGGTCCATGACTACATATACATATCCTTTAGAGTGCTCACATCATCTTCATGGGTGGAATGGTTGTCCGAGTAGCAGTAGCTTGGATTGTCCTCATCTGGGTTGGTCGATGCCCCGGGGTACAACTACAATAGTACGACAATCTCTGCTTCCTGACATGAGCCGAAGTAACAAACCAGTACCAGTCACCGCTATTGGCATGTTAGACGAAAAGAACGCTCACCCATGAGACTACTTGAGAAGCATGCATCGTCCGAGACCGATCCTGAACCCGCCCATGCGAAGCTGCCATGCACCGCGATTATTGTAGCAACACAGCCCTCATGGCGACCGCGTCGCCTCTGCAGTTGGCGGAACAGTACACGCTATGGCGGCACACCACAAGAGGCGACATCCAGTTGTGCAGGCAGCGATCGCATGCGCATATGCGGCACGCGCAGCAGAAGTGTGTGCAGCAAAGGCACAGGCAAAGGGCATGGACCAGGGGGTAGAGGAGCAGAGTGCATAGGGGGTCGTGACCATGGCAGAAACCAGGGCCGAAGCAAAGGTGAGATGATGGTGACAGGGCCATGGGTATGGATAAGGTTAGGTGGTAAGGGCGAGGCACAGTGGTTGAAGATGAAGTCATGCACTTCACTATGAAGCAGGCACACTACACCGCCGATTTGGGCTTGCAGGCCGCGTCTGAGCAGTACTACATGGTGTCAGCTCTGCTTGGGAAAAACACAAGAAATTGGCCCAAGAAGATGGCGCAATTCGCACAGAGCGCCATGTTCTTCCATCCCGTGGCACGATGGTGAGGAATTCATGAATATGGCAGTCGTCGAGGGGTCCGATCAGCCCGCTCGCCAGGCCCGCCGTCCAGATGTCGAGCGACCATTGTCCGGATTGCCAGCGTAGTCGGCATCGGAATAGGCGGAGAAAAGCTCAGGCGAAGACCCAGAGGGACTACCATAGGCTAGCTTCAAGTCGAGCGTGCCCTTGAGATACTTGAGCAAATGCTGGACTGCCTTCCAGTGCGCCATACCAGGATTGGAGGTGAAGCGACAGAGGACCCCGACAGCATAAGCAATGTCTGGGCGCGTGCCACCTACGAGATAGAGAAGAGAACCGACTGCACTGATGTAGGGGATGTTCTCCATCTCCTCGCGCTCCTGGGACGTCTGCGGACTCATGGCCTTCGAAAGCTGCAACCCAGGCTCCATCGGCGTCGAGGGAGGCTTGCAATCGGCGTGATTGTCGTGGTCGAGCATGTCAAGGATGTACTGGCGCTGGGAGAGGAAGACGCGACGAGTAGAACGATCGCGGGACACGGCAACACCGAGCAGAAACGAGGTCTCACCCAAATCCCGAAGTTTGAAGTGAGTGGCTAGCTCCTTCAAGAGCTGGTCAAGCAGCGACTCGGAATTGGAAGCCATTGTCCCATCATCAACAAAGACAGGCACTATGACATGCACATCATCCTTCTGGAACACATAGATGCTGTTGTCCGAGTGGATGCAGGTGAAGCCCATCTTGTACACGAGGATCTTCGTCAACTTCTTCTTCCACAGCAGTGCGGCCTGCTTCAAGCCATAGATAGACTTTTGCAGCGCCGACACGTTGCCTGGATCACCCTCGAAAAACCCCTCCGGCTGCTTCATGTAGACCTCAGCATCGAGGTCGCCGTTGATGAAGGCATGGGAGATGTCGAAAGAACGAAGGGAGAGGTCCTCGATAGCTGCGAGAGCAAGGACAGTACGGATGGAAGAGAACTTGCATGTGAGAGCAAAGGTGTCGTTGAAGTCCATGCCCGGACGCTGGCTGAAGCCCTTGGCGACCAGTCGAGCCTTGTAACGCTCGACAGAGCCATCCGGGTTCCGCTTGATCTTGAAGACCCATCGCGACCCAATCGCAGTGCGACCAGGTGGAAGAGGACCTACAGACCAAGTGCCATTGCACCTGTGCACCTCCATCTCCTCCTGACATGCGAGAAGCCAGTCCTGCGCGTCAGGGCGCTGCATCGCCTCGCGAAAGGACATGGGCTCGGAATCAACAGAGGAGGCCATCGCACCTTCGGAGAAGAGGTCGAGCTCGTCAGGGCTATCCCCCTCCTGTTCCTCGGACTCTGAAGCATCGCCTGGAGTCTCCTCGACATCTCCATCGTCAGAGCCAGACCCAGAAGACGACACAGCAGGCGTCGCGGGCCTCATATATGGAGGGAGGCGGAGCCTTAGACTTGCCTACGGACTTGACCTTCGAGCCAGAGGGCTTCGGCTGAGGATCCGCTTTGGCAGTCTTCCACCACTGACCAGGTTGCTTCCGCTCTCGAGTTCCACGACGCTCTGCAGCAACAGGCGCGGTCCCTCGAGAAACAGAACGACCCCGGCGAGATGGTCCTGCTACAGGGGCAGCAGGCTCCGGCGTAGCCGAAGGTGCCGGTTCAACGTCGCGCTCCTGTTCTTCAGCCACAGGCTGTCGTCGGATCGACGGCTGAGAAGAGGGTGCGTCACCATCCCCCTCCAGAACCGGTACAATCGTCGGAGCAGAGTCCTGAGCCTCGGGCGAGGAAGCAAGCAAACGTGAAGAAGAAGAGGGTGCAGACGTCGATGGGGAGTTCCTAGAACGACTAGGAAAGTCACGCTCATCGAAAGTGGCACACTCACTGATAACAGACTTGCGAGTCTGCGGATTGTAGAATTTCCAACCCTTGTACCCCTCCGGATACCCGATGAAGATGCATTTCTCCATGTGTGGATCCAGGGACCTCCTCTTGTCCTTCTGCACGTGCACATAGGCCGCACACCCCCACATACGCAGGCGCGAGACATCAGGAGAGTTGATAGGGGGTGGCATTCTCGACAGCAGAGGTGCCTACACGGTTCCAGACGTGCACATAGGCCGCCAGACACTCTCCCCAGAATATCTTGGGCAGCCCAGACTCCGCCAGCATCGCAGTGACGCCCTCGTCCATCGTACGGTTCGCGCACTCCGCTACACCGTTCTGCTGCGGGCGATTGCACACAGTGTGTTGGCGAGTGATGCCTGCAGCCGTGGTGAAAGCGATGAACTCGGTCGACATGTACTCACCGCCCTTGTCATCCCGCAAGCCCTTGATCCACGAGTCAAGGCGATTCTCAGCATAAGCTTTGAATGCCTTGAACGCAGCAAAGGCGCCGTCCTTCGTGCGAAGCAGGTAGACGGTGCGGAAGCGGGAGTAGTCGTCGATGAAGCTGATCCAGTACCTGTAACCTCCGATAGACTGACCCGCGAGAGGGCCGTGAAGATCCGTATGGATGAGCTTCAAGGGAGCATCCGCGCGAGACTGGGAGGATGGGAAGGGATCTGCATGCATCTTGCCGGACAGACAAGCAATGCAGATCGGATCCGGCGTTGCAGATGACTGGAGATCGAGGCCTACGACGAGGTCTTCGCGGATGAGACGCTGGACACCTGCAATATGATGATGACAGAGTCGACGATGCCAGAGGGACATGTCGAGAGGGAGAGTCGAAGCAAGGCGAGCAAAGGCGATGGAGTGGACAGTATGACCCTCGAGGAAGGCAGAGTTCGAGCCATTGACCTTTGCAGTGAAGAACAGCTCACCAGCGCGCTCGAAACGCATGCAATCGCCTCTGATCACAACAGTGAAGCCTTTCGCTCGAGTGAGAAAGAGGACTGAGAGGAGATTATTGCGGAGATCAGGAACATGAAGGACTCGAGTAAACACAACCGGCTGCTGCTCTTTTCCTCCAATCACTGGCACAAACTGAACCGAGCCAACTCCTGCTGCATAGACGACCTTGTTGTCTGCGAGGCGAACAGGAACGACGTGAGGGGTGTAGTCGACGAACCAGTGGCAATGGGAGGTCATATGAGACGTGGCCCCAGTGTCTGCATTCCAGGCATCGTCAGCAACGAAGGAGGACAAGGCAGAGGCGGCAGAGGAGAGTGAGAGTGAGAGTGAAGTAGAAGGACTTGCACTTCCAGCAAACTCTTGAACGACAGATGCAGCGTGAGCTGCAGCTGCAGAGGCAGGGGCAGCCGTCGCAAAGGCAGATCCGGACGCCTTCTGCTTCTCATCCCAGGCCTTCCTGTGACACTGCTCCTCGCTGTGACCGCCTCTCTTGCAGTATGTGCACTTGATGCGCGGACCAGACGACGATGAGGACGTGTTCGACGATCCTGAGGGCCGACCACCGTTCCGCGGAGATCCGGAGAACGTCCGAAGCGCAGAGGCGCCATCCTGACCCGAGACATCCGCTGAGCGACGCGTCCGATTGATCTCCTCGTTGCGGAACGCAGCCTGGAGTGAGGAACGATCCATCTTCTCGAGCAAAAGCAAGGAAGAGGAGAAGGAGGCGTAGTCGGAGGGCAGAGAACGAATCATGGTCATGTAGACGAGCTCCTCGTCGAGCTTGGTGATGTCAAAGCTGTCTGGGCGCAGGTTCTGAGCGCGCAGGATCGCCTCATCGATCCGATTCATGAGGGAGGCGAGAGACTACTCCTCGCCCTTGCGGATGGAGAAGAGATCGTCGTAGGCGTTGAATCGAGCGCCGGGACGCTGCGAGAGGTAAATACCACGAAGGGTGGTCCAGAGAACAGGTGCGTCGTTCTTGCAGGCCTGGATGTGGATGCGCTGCTCAGGAGAAATCGCAAGAAACAGCGCAGCAAGGGCCTTATCGTGCCTCTCGAGCCAGTCCTGGAGCTTTTCAGCGTCCTTCGCGTCCGGCTTCTTCTCTGTCCCGCTGACAATCCTGTTGAAGTCTGTGACTCAACATGTCCGGTGCAAAATCACTACACAGTCAAGGTTCGATCCTAGGACCTTCTGCAAGCATGCAGTCACCTGGAGTCGAACCTAGGACTTGTGACAAGCTTGTAGTCTCCGGGATTCGAACCTAGAGTCTCCTGCTTAGTGTGCACTGCCCGGGAGCTAATCCTATGACCTTATGCTTTCATGTACTGGCCGGGATTAGAACCCGGGACCCTTTGAAAGGTCAGTCTCACAGCACACTTAACCACTTAGCCAACTGGTTGTTGTTGCAGTTCTAAGTCTTTCGTTGCCATTCCCTTTCTGACTGGCTTACTTACTTGCTTACTTCATTTTCGCTCTGTTAGGCAGTTTGCCGTTTTTTCCGGCAGTTGCCATTTCTTGTTGGTTTTGTCTACTGTACAGTTTCAAAGCCACTCGCCGGCAACTTCCGTAGAGCGTCGTATACCTGCAGTCCCATCGTCTGTGAGCTCCTTAGTCGCTCACATCGGACTGCAGTCTCTAATCGATCCCTGTGTCTCCCATTCGCTCCCTGCGCTCCTGAGTCGCTCCCTCTCGCTCAGTTTCGCACTTTGACAGGTTATGGGCCCTGCGCTCTAGCGAAATTTTCACATCTTCGATATCTGCACATCTACTCGTCCGATCTTGCCCGATCTTTCGCCAACGACGTCGCCTCTGCGTACCTTCGTTGCTCACAAATTTTCGCGCCGATTCGTTGAGCCATCGGGTCTATACATTGTTGAGTCTATCTGCCTCTATACCCCACCTCCCGATCCCTTCCGCTGCCAAAAAGCGTCGACCCATCCATTCATCGACTTTTATCGCCGCCTGCCCCCGCCTTTCGACGCTCAAGACCGCTACACTATAGTGCCTTACTATCCCTACTCGATCCGACTCTGTTATGTCGAGTCCTCTCTCAAAACTTATGGAGATTTCGCGACTTTCGTCGTCGAACTACGTCCAGTGGAGCGAGGAGGTCACCGCAGTGTTGAGGCTTAGAGGTCTCTGGGGGATTGTCAGCGGGACAGAGAAGAAGCCGGACGCGAAGGACGCTGAAAAGCTCCAGGACTGGCTCGAGAGGCACGATAAGGCCCTTGCTGCGCTGTTTCTTGCGATTTCTCCTGAGCAGCGCATCCACATCCAGGCCTGCAAGAACGACGCACCTGTTCTCTGGACCACCCTTCGTGGTATTTACCTCTCGCAGCGTCCCGGCGCTCGATTCAACGCCTACGACGATCTCTTCTCCATCCGCAAGGGCGAGGAGTAGTCTCTCGCCTCCCTCATGAATCGGATCGATGAGGCGATCCTGCGCGCTCAGAACCTGCGCCCAGACAGCTTTGACATCACCAAGCTCGACGAGGAGCTCGTCTACATGACCATGATTCGTTCTCTGCCCTCCGACTACGCCTCCTTCTCCTCTTCCTTGCTTTTGCTCGAGAAGATGGATCGTTCCTCACTCCAGGCTGCGTTCCGCAACGAGGAGATCAATCGGACGCGTCGCTCAGCAGATGTCTCGGGTCAGGATGGTGCCTCTGCGCTTCGGACGTTCTCCGGATCTCCGCGGAACGGTGGTCGGCCCTCAGGATCGTCGAACACGTCCTCATCGTCGTCTGGTCCGCGCATCAAGTGCACATACTGCAAGAGAGGCGGTCACAGCGAGGAGCAGTGTCACAGGAAGGCCTGGGATGAGAAGCAGAAGGCGTCCGGATCTGCCTTTGCGACGGCTGCCCCTGCCTCTGCAGCTGCAGCTCACGCTGCATCTGTCGTTCAAGAGTTTGCTGGAAGTGCAAGTCCTTCTACTTCACTCTCACTCTCACTCTCCTCTGCCGCCTCTGCCTTGTCCTCCTTCGTTGCTGACGATGCCTGGAATGCAGACACTGGGGCCACGTCTCATATGACCTCCCATCGCCATTGGTTCGTCGACTACACCCCTCACATTGTTCCTGTTCGTCTCGCAGACAACAAGGTCGTCTATGCAGCAGGAGTTGGCTCGGTTCAGTTTGTGCCAGTGATTGGAGGGAAAGAGCAGCAGCCGGTCGTGTTTACTCGAGTTCTTCATGTCCCTGATCTCCGCAATAATCTCCTCTCAGTCCTCTTTCTCACTCGAGCGAAAGGCTTCACTGTCGTGATCAGAGGCGATTGCATGCGTTTCGAGCGTGCTGGTGAGCTGTTCTTCACTGCCAAGGTCAATGCCTCGAACTCCGCCTTCCTCGAGGGTCACACTGTCCACTCCATCGCCTTTGCTCGCCTTGTTCGACTCTTCCTCTCGACATGTCCCTCTGGCATCGTCGACTCTGCCATCATCACATTGCAGGTGTCCAGCGTCTCATCCGCGAAGACCTCGTCGTAGGCCTCGATCTCCAGTCATCTGCAACGCCGGATCCGATCTGCATCGCTTGTCTATCCGGCAAGATGCATGCAGATCCCTTCCCACCCTCCCAGTCTCGCGCGGATGCTCCCTTGAAGCTCATCCATACGGATCTTCACGGCCCTCTCGCGGTTCAGTCCATCGGAGGTTACAGGTACTGGATCAGCTTCATCGACGACTACTCCCGCTTTCGCACTGTCTACCTGCTTCGCACGAAGGATGGCGCCTTTGCTGCGTTCAAGGTATTCAAAGCTTATGCTGAGAATCACCTTGACTCGCGGATCAAGGGCTTGCGGGATGACAAGGGCGGTGAGTACATGTCGACCGAGTTCATCGCTTTCACCACGGCTGCAGGCATCACTCGCCAACACACTGTGCGCAATCGCCCACAGCAGAACGGTGTAGCAGAGCGCGCGAACCGTACGATGGACGAAGGCGTCACTGCGATGCTGGCGGAGTCTGGGCTGCCCAAGACATTCTGGGGAGAGTGTCTGGCGGCCTATGTGCACGTCTGGAACCGTGTGGGCACCTCTGCTGTCGAGAATGCCACCCTCTATCAGCTCTGGCATCGTGCGAAGCCTGATGTCTCGCGCCTGCGTGTGTGGGGGTGTGCGGCCTATGTGCATGTGCAGAAGGACAAGAGGAGGTCCCTGGATCCACACATGGAGAAGTGCATCTTCATCGGGTATCCAGAGGGGTACAAGGGTTGGAAGGTCTACAATCCGCAGACTCGCAAGTCTGTTATCAGTGAGTGTGCCACTTTCGATGAGCGTGACTTTCCTAGTCGTTCTAGGAACTCCCCATCGACGTCTGCACCCTCTTCTTCTTCACGTTTGCTTGCTTCCTCGCCCGAGGCTCAGGACTCTGCTCCGACGATTGTACCGGTTCTGGAGGGGGATGGTGACGCACCCTCTTCTCAGCCGTCGATCCGACGACAGCCTGTGGCTGAAGAACAGGAGCGCAACGTTGAACCGGCACCTTCGCCTACGCCAGAGCCTGCTGCCCCTGTAGCAGGACCATCTCGCCGGGGTCGTTCTGTTTCTCGAGGGACCGCGCCTGTTGCTGCAGAGCGTCGTGGAACTCGAGAGCGGAAGCAACCTGGTCAGTGGTGGAAGACTGTCAAAGCGGATCCTCAGCCCAAGCCCTCTGGCTCGAAGGTCAAGTCTGCAGGCAAGTCCACAGCACCTCCTCCCTCCATCTACGAGGCCCGCGAGCCGACGCCTGCTGTGTCGTCCTCTGGGTCTGGCTCTGACGATGGAGACGTCGAGGAGACTCCAGGCGATGCTTCAGAGCCGAGGAACAGGAGGGGACAGCCCTGATGAGCTCGATCTCTTCTCCGAAGGTGCGATGGCTCCTCTGTTGATTCCGAGCCCATGTCCTTTCGCGAGGCGATGCAGCGCCCTGACGCGCAGGACTGGCTTCTCGCATGTCAGGAGGAGATGGAGGCGCACAGGCGCAATGGCACTTGGTCTGTAGGTCCTCTTCCACCCGGTCGCACTGCGATTGGGTCGATGGGTCTTCAAGATCAAGCGGAACCCGGATGGCTCTGTCGAGCGTTACAAGGCTCGACTGGTGCCAAGGGCTTCAGCCAGCGTCCGGGCATGGACTTCAACGACACCTTTGCTCCCACATGCAAGTTCTCTTCCATCCGCACTGTCCTTGCTCTCGCAGCTGTCGAGGACCTCTCCCTTCGTTCTTTCGATATCTCCATGCCTTCATCAACGGCGACCTCGATGCTGAGGTCTACATGAAGCAGCCGGAGGGTTTGTCGAGGGCATCCAGGCGATGTGTCGGCGCTGCAGAAGTCTATCTATGGCTTGAAGCAGGCCGCGCTACTGTGGAAGAAGAAGTTGACGAAGATCCTCGTGCACAAGATGGGCTTCACCTGCATCCACTCGGACAACAGCATCTATGTGTTCCAGAAGGATGATGTGCGTGTCATAGTGCCTGTCTTCGTCGATGATGGGACGATGGCTTCCAATTCCGAGTCGCTGCTTGACCAGCTCTTGAAGGAGCTAGCCACTCACTTCAAGCTTCGGGATTTGGGTGAGACCTCGTTTCTGCTCGGTGTTGCCGTGTCCCGCGATCGCTCTACTCGTCGTCTCTTCCTCTCCCAGCGCCAGTACATCCTCGACATGCTCGACCGCTACAATCACGCTGATTGCAAGCCTCTCTCGACGCCGATGGAGCCTGGGTTGCAGCTTTCGAAGGCCATGAGTCCGCAGACGTCCCAGGAGCGCGAGGAGATGGAGAACATCCCCTACATCAGTGCAGTCGGTTCTCTCCTCTATCTCGCAGGTGGCACGCGCCCCGACATTGCTTATGCTGTCGGTGTCCTCTGCCGCTTCACCTCCAATCCCGGCATGGCGCACTGGAAGGCAGTCCAGCATTTGCTCAAGTATCTGAAGGGCACGCTCGACTTGAAGCTGGCTTATGGTCCGAGTCCCTCTGGGTCTTCGCCTGAGCTCTTCTCCGCCTATTCCGATGCCGACCACGCTGGCAATCCGGACAACGGTCGTTCGACATCTGGGTACGTCCTCCGCATCGGTTCTGGTGCTGTCAGCTGGCGTTCGAGGCTGCAGACGATTGTGGCCACCTCCACGACGGAGGCGGAGTACATCGCTGCATTCGACGCTGGTCAGGAGGTCTGCTGGATGCGCAACCTGTTGTCTGAGTTTGGCTATGATGTCCTGTCGAGTCCGTCGACTCTGCACATGGACAATCAGTCTGCGATTGCGTCGTCGAAGCACCCGGAGCACCATGGGCGGATGAAGCACATGCAGCTTCGGTTCTACTGGTTGAGGGACCAGGTAGAATCCGGAGTGTTGCAGCCTGTGTTCCTTGGGACGGCGGAGATGCCTGCGGATGCACTGACGAAGGCCCTGGCGAGGGATCGCGTTGTGAAGTGCCGAGAGATGTTTGGATTGGTTGAAGGGTAGATGGTCGAGAGAGATTTGGGGGGAGCTGAGTGCTCCTGTGTTTTCTTTTTCTCTCTCTCTCTCTGTTTCTTTATGGTCTCTTTCTCGTTCGATGCACTTACTTTCTTTGTTTCTTTTGCTTCGAGACATGCCTCATCAGGGGGGAGTGTTGAAGTCTGTGACTCAACATGTCCGGTGCAAAATCACTACACAGTCAAGGGTCGATCCTAGGACCTTCTGCAAGCATGCAGTCACCTGGAGTTGAACTTAGGACTTGTGACAAAGTTTGTAGTCTCTGGGATTCGAACCTAGAGTCTCCTGCTTAGTGTGCACTGCCCGAGACCTGATCCTATAATCTTATGCTTTAATGCATTGGCCGGGATTAGAACCCGGGACCCTTTGAAAGGTCAGTCCTACAGCACACTTAACCACTTAGCCAACTGGTTGTTGTTGCAGTTCAAGTCTTTCATTGCTATTCCCTTTCTGACTGGCTTACTTACTTGCTTACTTCATTTTCGCTCCGTTAGGCAGTTGCCCGCTTTTTCCGGCAGTTGCCGTTTCTTGTTGGTTTTGTCTACTGTACAGTTTCAAAGCCACTCGCCGGCAACTTCCGTAGAGCGTCGTATACCTGCAGTCCCATCGTCTGTGAGCTCCTTAGTCGCTCACATCGGACTGCAGTCTCTAATCGATCCCTGTGTCTCCCATTCGCTCCCTGCGCTCCTGAGTCGCTCCCTCTCGCTCAGTTTCGCACTTTGACAAATCCCCCAGAGACCTCTAAGCCTCAACACTGCAGTGACCTCCTCGCTCCACTGGACATAGTTCGACGACGAAAGTCGCGAAATCTCCATGAGTTTTGAGAGAGGGCTCGACATAACAGAGTCGGATCGAGTACAGATAGCAAGGCACTATGGTGTAGCAGTCTTGAGCGTCGAAAGGCGGGGGCAGGCGGCGATAAAAGTCGATGAATGGATGGGTCGACGCTTTTTGGCAGCGGGAGGGATCGGGAGGTGGGGTATAGAGGTAGATAGACTCAACGATGTATAGACCCGATGGCTCAACGGATCGGCGCGCAAACTTGTGAGCAACGAAGGTACGCAGAGGCGACGTCGTTGGCGAAAGATCGGGCAAGATTGGACGGGTGGATGTGCAGATATCGAAGATGTGAAAATTTCGCTAGAGCGCAGGGCCCATAACCTGTCAAAGTGCGACTCTGAGCGAGAGGGAGCGACTCAGGAGCGCAGGGAGCGAATGGGAGACACAGGGATCGATTAGAGACTGCAGTGCGATGTGAGCGACTGCATACATGAGAAAGAAACACTGTAGCGCACCTGTAGTCCGATGTGAGCAACTAAGGAGCTCACAGACGATGGGACTGCAGGTATATGACGCTCTACGGAAGTTGCCGGCGAGTGGCTTTGAAACTGTACAGTAGACAAAACCAACAAGAAACGGCAACTGCCGGAAAAAGCGGGCAACTGCCTAACGGAGCGAAAATGAAGTAAGCAAGTAAGTAAGCCAGTCAGAAAGGGAATAGCAATGAAAGACTTGAACTGCAACAACAACCAGTTGGCTAAGTGGTTAAGTGTGCTGTAGGACTGACCTTTCAAAGGGTCCCGGGTTCTAATCCCGGCCAATGCATTAAAGCATAAGATTATAGGATCAGGTCTCGGGCAGTGCACACTAAGCAGGAGACTCTAGGTTCGAATCCCAGAGACTACAAACTTTGTCACAAGTCCTAAGTTCAACTCCAGGTGACTGCATGCTTGCAGAAGGTCCTAGGATTGAACCTTGACTGTGTAGTGATTTTGCACCGGACATGTTGAGTCACAGACTTCAACAAAGTCTGCCTCTGATGAGAGTAACTTGGCAATGATTGGTCGTTCCCAATCAAAGAGCAGAGCTGTATTCAAGGTGCTATTCTATTCCTCATTTGTCCATTATCACAATATTGCTCACATGATCCTTTACAGTGGTTCTTCACCTCCTTGGATAAGTGGGGCACCAAAGGATTTTATTTTATAAGCTAGAGCCCTCAAGCCTCATACTGCCACTGTGGTGTCACAAATCGCTCCATTTTTCTTCACTCTTCTCACTTTTATATGCACATCGCATCAATCACATGCTCCCATTGTCTCGTCACCTGTGCATTTCATCACATGACTCAGCTCGTCCCTTATCCATGCCCTATATCCTCTTCCCCTCTTGGCTGCTATTGTTCTCATTCCTATTATCTGACCCATCCTTGTGCCTATTGTCCTTTTCTCCATTGTTCTTCCAGTACTTATAGGCTCACTGTAGCTCATTTGTTTTCCTAAACTGTCCACTTCATCTGTACTGTACTGTACCTCCAATCCAGGGCACTGCATTACTTTCTGTCATTCTCACTCTCGTCTCCCTTCTCTTGTGTTTGGTTGGTGACTTGGGCAGCACTCTTGCAGTCTTCGACCAAGTCTTGACATCTGGACAGTCTTTCATACGCCCACCTCACCATTTCTTATCTGCCCATCATATCTTTCCAAATCCAATTACTCCTTGATGCTGACATCTTCACATAGTCCCAACACCTGCATCATCAGCTGCATCTCCCGTTTCTCATTGAAAGCACCATCAAAACAGATGTGCACTGCTGTATTCAATCCTACGTAGAGAAAGCAGGTTGGAAAGCTGATAGAGTTTGGTATCGATTGAAATCATGGAAGCCACATACAGGTGCTGTTTTCATTGCTCTATACGTGTGGATTAGAGTTGTCTTTCATGTCGACACCCAGACGTTCGTTGCTTGTGCTTCAGACATTATTTATCACCATCGACACCTTGGACACGGATGCCCACTCACCATTTCCCCTTTAATACCATTCTCTTTCCAAGCTCATGGACTCTTCACCCCAGAACCCTCCCCTGATCCTGTGTGGGCCTGTGAAAGAATAGGCAGATCCTTTCTTTGCACCCCATACGCTGCCAATACCTTGACCCCTCGACTCCTTGGCCGTTGCCCTGTTGCAGCGGACTTCTTCTAGACAACCACCATTGATCCCCCAGACCCCCGTTCTTTCCAAACCTCCAAGCCATTCTTACTAGGCATCTTTGAATCTCTCAGAGACTACTTTGGCTACATCCTTGCAAGAATCACCAAGGTCGATTTTGATCACCAGAACGACCACCCTAACCAGTGGTACTTCAATGAGCACAACAACTACCTATACTAGAATCAAGTAATTTTGACATCGTAGAATAAGAATACCACTGTCCACCCTGCTACACCACTGCTCCCACCCCAGGCTCCACCTATTGTTAACTTTCTCCCAACTCGCATTGAACCAGACTCAGTACCCTTAGGGATCGCCTACAACAACACAAATCAGAAGTACTGTGTATCATTAGGAACCCTTTTAACTTTCTGATGCATCTGAAACTATCTGAAAAATATCTGAAACTGTCTGATTGTCTGATGTATCTGATAAATTCTTAGTTTCTGATGAAAATTTTGTCAGATATATATCAGATCTATCAGATACATACCAAACACATTCAGGATTTGTAAAATTGATCAGATATCAATCAGATTCCTTTTATCAGATTTAAAGTATAGTGTCAGAGGAGTATCAGATTAATAACAGATCATTGCAGATTTTAAGCAAAATTTCAGAGTAAGATCAGATAAAATCAGAAATACTGACATATTTCAGACTATCATCAGATCAGATCAGAAATAATATCAACAATCAGATTCAGTTCAAACTATAGCCAGATATAATCAGAATTGTGACATTCTATCAGATGTAGCTCAGAAAGCAATCAGATTTCAATACTAATTTGAGACAAAATCAGAAGCTATCAGATTTGATTTTCATTATCAGATTTGATTTTCATTATCAGATTTAAATCAGACATAATCAGATTTTTACTTCATAAGTCAGATTTCATTCAGACTGGATTCAGATTTACTTCAGACCTATATGCTTGTGTCAAATCTGTATCAGACTTAATCAGATTCATTCTCATTTGTTTAAATCAAATCAGATCTCAATCAGATGTTAAACAAAAACTGATGGAAAATCAGAAACAGTTAGGTTATGTTCTAATGTTCAGACTGTAGTCAGATTTATACTTATATCTCAGACTAGAGTCAGACTCAGGTCAGATTGTTCTCAGAAATACATCTTGATCTCTGATTGTCACTATTGTTAGTAATGTATAAGATTGAAAGATACTCTACTAAAAAGCAATCTCATTTGCATGATAATCAGAAAATTTGTTAACATAGTAAGAGTGAAAAGCATCAAGAGTATAAGTATAATGAAAATCAGAAGGAAGATGTTCATTATCGTATACTCCGATCAAATGAGCACTTCGCAGTATGATGTCCAAGTGAACAACAGAGCATACTCTTTCACCATCTTTATCCACTTCTCTTTCAACAATCCACATTCTAGTGCCTTTATCTGGCTTATTGTCATGAATTGGTCCTTCATGACTTAGAAGTGTATATATACCGTGTACCGGATGTCAAGCCAAGCTTGACATTGCGCCCTTTTGGCGTAGGTGTTTGATTGTGGTACACCAGTCACTGTAAATCCTAACAAATGTCAAGCTTCCAGTGGTTGAGGGTTCGAATCCCGGTCGAGACAGTAATTGTTGAACGACTGAGAACACTCTTGGACATGATGTCACATGACATGAAAGTCACCTGATCTGCTCTGCCGTGGGAAAGCACAGTACATCACGGACACATGAATTGTGGCTGCTTGGCATGTTCCGAGACTTCTCATGAGACGGCAACTTACTTGAGATTGGGTCCTCCAGAATTCCTCCAAAGCCATCAAGGTTAAGCCTTAACCGGTAACCCTTGGGGCCAAGGTATAATATGCCTTCCACTCTGGGGCGAGTGTCCTTGAGGAGGGGATAATGTCATGAATTGGTCCTTCATGACTTAGAAGTGTATATATACTGTGTACCGGATGTCAAGCCAAGCTTGACATTGCGCCCTTTTGGCGTAGGTGTTTGATTGTGGTACACCAGTCACTGTAAATCCTAACACTTATCATCAACAGTAGTAAACCATGAGATAAGTGCATATGGATAAGTAACTTCTTTATGTACAAAAGAAAAAAAATAGCAAGACTTGGCCAACATAAAGCCCTTGCATTCCTGGCAAATCAGGATTGCTTTTCACAAATACACAATCACGTCGTGCAGGTCCATTGCACCATTTAGGATTTGATCGTATACAATGCTGATGGAATCCTGTTTGTCCAGATAAATCACTGGGTGAATAGTATGTAGCAACAGCTGAATGAAAAACATCAATTTTATGTGGTGCCTTTGGACATTTGGACAGTTCCACATCTGATCATGTTTTATCAGGTGTTGCTCTGAGCTAATCAAATAAAAAGTGACGAATTAATTCAGGAAGATCTGGCTGCTCAATGTCTCTCGAAAGCTTATTAAGCTTTCTAGGATAACTTTTCTCTCTTGACTTTGCCAATTTAACATTTGTCATAATCTTAGGGCCATCTGCTGGTCCACCATCTTGTAGGTATTTATAATTTTCTGCATCAACAGGCAACTGTGATATTTCAATTTCACTATTTTCTAAAGCTAAGTCATCATCAGAGTCTGACTTTGCGACTAATAGTTTGTTCAGCATCCCACAGTCAACAAAATCATTCCAACATACTGCTAATTTATCAAGCCTTTGATTTGTTATAAGCATTTGTCCAAGAGCATTAAATCAGCTGGATCGTCACCATGGTTCTTTTACAGCCCTGATATGTTTTGACTCTGTAATAGAAGAACATAATCCATTGGGAACTGCAAATTCTTCAATCCAGTGATGATAATACTTTAAAGAGTGTTGCCTAGGTAAAGAAATGCCATCTAGATATATTCCAGCTTCAACAAATATCTCTTGCTCTTTCCAAAAAATCTCTAAGGCATTTTCTATTTTATCTAGAGTATCTTCATCAATCATTGATCTCCGTACAAGATAACAGAAGTTCAAAAGTGCATGAACACAATGGACCATCCTCTGAGGAACAAGACCATCAATTGCAGGCAAGAACACTTTCATCAATGCCTTAGAGTCATCACCAGTTCACTGTTTAAAACCACATCTATCACAAAACTGACGCAACTCTGGAAATGCAGGCACAGCAGCAATTTTACGATCAATCTCAGCAAGCATTTTAGATCCATATTTGCCATACACTTTTTTCAGATATTTTCAACCCAAAGTACAATGTGATCATGAAATGTGCCTTTGATGATTTGATGCAGAAGACCAGGAGAAAGAAGTTTATAGATATTAGCATGGAAAAAGGATGCTGTAAATGGCTAAACAAAACATTAGACAAACTCCATAACAAGATATGTATCGTTGTAAGTACTAATCATTATATCTGGCACTATGCCATATTCAGACCATAGTTCTTGATGAGTTTTGGTCTCCATCAATTCACATGTGTCTTCATGACTTCTTGGTCCACGATCAGGATCATCATCAAGTCGATTTGGTCTGCATTTGCATGTGAAACACCAATTTTTAACAATAGCAGACAGATCAACTTGCTCAGGATAATCTCCAATATAAGGACCAAGACTATAAATGATATGGCGCAAATGTCCATTAGAACAGCGAAGTACTTTTGATGTAGTGATACCAGGTCGCAGATATCTTAAAATGGCTTTCAATGACTCATGCAAAAGGTGCTGCTTGAATCTGCAAAATGCAATACTTTTTTTACTTTTACGATCTGCCCTTGCAACAGAAAGAAAGCCCATAACTGTCAATGCATCACGATGAGCACGCCGAACATTATTATGCACATTGCCTATTGATGCATAAAGTGGATAATATTCATTGTTGCCTGTGCCAACTGAAACTGTAGTCTTATCACTTCCCATGATCAGAGGCACAAACATAGCACCATGAGTTTTGGGATCTTCAGCAATCTTATCAGCTTGACGCCATGCTCAGTTTTCTGACATAAAGTCAGTCCAGCATCTTTTGTTATTTTTGAACTGGTGTTTTGGAGCATAGTCAATTTCACCCTTAAAGTCAAGATTGGCCAGCTGATTCTTTATCACTGTATGTGGGTCTCGATACCACACTTCATATGTAGCCAACATCCATTTAGGAGGATTTTTCTTTAAAATTTTTCTAGTGTAATTTACAGTGAAACAGAACCATGGTGCATCACCCAAAGTGATGGAATCAAGAACACCATGTAAATCTTTTTGGTTTGCAAAAGGAGGCTCTCCATCATGAGTAGCAGCCCACAAATCCATGAGATCATCATGATTATCCTCAGAAATTTCAACTTGATGAAAGAGCAAATCAGCAACCTGGAATTCAACTTGATTCCGAAATGGAGACTAATCATTTTTATCCTTAGGCAAAGAAAGATCACATGGCTCTGCATTTGAATCAACATAATTTCCATTTTTATCACAAGGTCTGCCATCAAGAATAAGATGTGTCTCAGTGTGCAATTGTTCATCATCATGATTTTCAGCCATGTCAACATCAGAATCAGAGTCATTGTGTTGTGCAGCAAAGAGAGACGGGAATTCAAGTGGTGGTGATAAGACTCGAGACCGAGAAGCAAAAGGATGAACAGCATCAATATGCTATCAAAGACCCTAAGGCGTCCTAAACCCATGGCGACAAGAGGTAGAAGTTGGCATTGGACAAGCAATTGTCCACAGACAGTGGACACTTCGAGCCATTACAACAGAGCGAAGTCAAAAAGCCAAGTCAATTATGCACCAAGTCAATTTATACTGGAGACAAGGCTCAGTAGTACCCTTCAGAGACAGACAGGTCTAGTGCAGAGGACTTGTAGCCACTCCAAGCAACAGGTGACGAATAAGGAAATCTTGCAAGCCTGTCGGCAGAGTCCCATCGGCAGAGTCCTGTCGGCAAGAGTTGTCTGGTCACAGTACTGTCACCCTTAGCAAGCACCTTTTTCTCTACTACTGCCAGCTCACAACTTGACCTATACTTCCTCTTTCAGTCAGTATACCTTCACAGTCTCGAAAGCGTAACCGGGACCCTCACCAGTTCTCTGTTCTTGCTGCTGTTGCCTCCTCAGATGGCGAAGACCAGGACAAGGTGCTACGTAAGCGATGTTGATCCGAGCTCAAGCTGCTCGCAGAGGATGCCACATGCAATGGTAATGTCCATCAGTCGACACGCCAGGGTATGCGCACATGCAGTGGGACAGCCATGACAATGCCCGAAGTCGTCATCACAATGCGTTGCAGAGAAGGCACCCAACATGCACAATGTGGTGGACAAGATACCTAATGTGCACGTCATTGTGAAGTCCCACAAGGCACCAGAGGCAGCAATGGTAGCAAAAATGATCAGGAAGTGGAAGTGCAGAGTGGTAAGTAAAGCTTGGCTCAATTTCAGAGACTGCAACTTACCGTTAATCTAGGAGAGAAATCAAGAGATCCTCAAGATGGTAGCTCGACTGAGACCGATGATGGCACCGAGCCCATGCCAGTTGTCCGTTAGGCTGTGTGAGAAGAGGAAGAGGAGTCATCGCAGATTGGCGAAGGTGAGAATGAGGCAGAGGGTTATCGCCCCGAAGACGATGAGGAGATTGTCACGATAGACAAGGAGATTGCATGGCTAGAGAGTCTGGGCGCGAGATTAGTGATAAGTTCCTGGAAATGGATGGGGAATATGAAGAGTATGATGGGGGACAAGGTAAGTATGAGGAGGACTCGGGAGATGGTTAGTACTCCAAGCCTTTGTTCAACTCAAACTTTACTCACCTTTGATCTGCACAGATATCGAAGATTCAAACTTCTGCGAGCCATCTGAGCTGTCAGAAGATGAGCCCAGCCAAGATGAAGAGTGTAATGGCGATGGCGATGGTGACGTGGATATGGAAGATGTTCAGGAAGATGAGTATGAGCCTCCAGTGAAGGGAAAGGGAAAGAAAGTCAGCTTCAAGCAGCCTCAAGGACAAGACATGCTCGACTCTAAATGGAAATTTTCTGATCAGTGAGTAGATGCTCTATTTCCTAACTCGGACAACTCACTAACTGCATCATGTGTGTCGGCCTTCTTTGCTCACTCCATTCTACCTGCAGAGTTGGATTACGACCGAACTAGCATGAGAACATGCACCTACAAGACCCAAGCAGGCATGATTCCACACATGGCAAGTCCTTGGGTCCTGTTCATGATCAATCACAATGGAAGGCGAGTGATGACGATGACGAAGAACTCAAGAGTTGGGAGTTTGAGGGCCAATGAGCGAAAATACGTCGCTCAGATCAGGTGCATAGTTTACAGATTTATTCTAGTTGCATACACTAACACTGGTGATTTGCAGATAAAGATCACGTTTGACACTTGCCCCTCTGCATACGACAAACCACACCCTAATAACGACTACGTCGACCATTCACCTAGCCCCCATGACTTGACTCAAGCATTTGCTGAAAACGAGGATCTCGTGCAACTCGAACAAACCTGGGAGATCAAGAAAGGCCTCCTAGTTGAGGATGGGCATGAGGTGGAGGACTTAGAAGACAAGAACGAGGTAAGTCGTTGTTGTTTTCAATAGCACAATAATGAGAACAAGTCCCAACGGACTCATTCTTCTGCTCATTGTTTTCTTTTTTTGCAGCAACAATCTCGCTCCAACCCCAGGGACTACAAGATCGAGCCACAAGACCCTCGATCTCGTCACCATCGTTCATTTGCGCAGCATCAGAAGCCAATCCAGCCCACCACCCACAAGAACGAGCCAGCTTTGGCTCGTTCTCGTGTGTCACGAATCGCTCCACTTCTCTTCGCTCTGCTCTCCTCCATCCGGGCAGCACGTCTGGCCTCCCTTCCTCAGACCGGACCTTGCATCCAGTACATGCGCCTATGACCGGACCATGATCCCGTCATGCCACCCTAGACCCGACCAGGTCCTTCACGGCAACCACTGGATGCCCCTCGGAGACCACCGGGTTCCTCGGGCTTTCCCCGGAGGTCACCAGACCTCCCATGACACCCTTTGACCATTCCTCGGATCTTCCTCAGCACTCACCACAAGTCTTCTCCCTTATCTCATCTCTTATCTATACTCGCCCATCTTGTACCTATCTGATACTCACTGGCCCGCAGGTCCGACCTGCTATCCGGACCCCATCATCTTTCGGACCTCCGTTCCCCTTGTACCTATCGGATACGCACCGGACCGTAGCTCCTGATCTCGGTATCGGATTATCATCCTCCTCTGCCATCATCGATCTCCCTCGTCCTTATAGTCTCTCGGTCGTTTACCTGTTTCCTTAGACTGTCCACTTTGTCTGTACCGTACTGTACCTGCTATCCAGGGCACTGCGCTGCTTGCCATCGTTCTCACTCTTGTCTCCTTTCTTCCTGAGCACCCAGTTTGCATAACCGGTTGGTGACTTGGGCAGCTCTTCTGCTGTCTTCGACCGAGTCTTGACATCGTGCTCCCCGATCCTTGCATCAGAACCTCCACACCCAGCCTCCAGTTGACAAGAACGAGCCTGGTGTGGCTCATCCTCTCCCTCCTCAGTCCTCCTTGCATCAAAACCCCCCGCGCAGCCTCCCGTTGATGAGAATGAGCCTGGCATGGCTCGTTTTCATGCTACGCAGCCTTTTGTCAACGAGAGTGAGGTCGGTGGGGCTCGTTCTCGTGCCCCCATTTCCTCCTCGCATGCACACAGCCGGACCCAGTACGACAATGCCGAGAGCAAGCCATGAGGTGCTCGTTCTTGTACGCTATCTTCTTCTGGGCACAAGCAGCTTCAGAACGAGGTAAGCTATCATTCTTTGCTTTGCTTTGTATCGGCTAACCCTTTGGAACAGGGCCATGTTGACGAAAACGAGCCCGATGGGGCTCGTTTCTATCTTTTGATGTCCTCCTCGCATCCACACAACCGGGCCCAGCACGATAATGCTGAGAGCGAGCCACGAGGTGCTCGTTCTCATGCATTATCTTCTTCTGTGTGCAAGCAGGCACAGAATGAGGTAAATCCTTCCTTCTTCTGCATTAACTTGGTTAACCCTTTGTATCAGGAAAAGGGTAATCTTCTGACTAGTCTGACTGTCTGAATTTTCTCTGAGATGTCTGGACAGGTCCATTTCTCTGATACATACATGAAAGATCATTTTATAAAATTAGACAAATATTAGACACAATCAGACTGGTCAGAGTTCTGAAATTCTATTAGAAATTACCTATATTGCCAGATATCAACTCAAATCTTAGACAATTGGTACATTTCAGATCAATCATATGGGTCCCTATTGTCAAGTACATCTTAGATACTTCAGACTTCTAATATTTGTCAGATGTAATTAATTTTGTCAGATAATTACGATTTCTTAGAATCGTTTACTCTAACCTGCTTTTCAATGCAAAAAGTTGGACACCTAGCCAATGTAATGCCTTTTAGAGTAATAATTTCTCACACTTTCAAGTGAGGTTGTAGGTTCGAGTCTGCCATTCATCATTCTTGTGCTCTTGAATGTTTTCAAGATATCAGTCTTCAATATTACATTCAATCATTGTTTCACTATATACACATATAAATTGATGCCAGTCTTTGCAGAAATAAAATTTTTAAGCTCAAAAAAATGCAAACTTACTAAAACACTAACTAACGAGTGTCCTTCATATTAGAGTCTGCATTGAGGTAAATAGGTGTGCTATATAACAATGTAAGAAGAGTGAATTTGACTTCCTCAGAACAATTTATTTCATGACAATAGGTCCAGAAATGATGGAAATATGAGCAAATCACTCTTGAAGATGCCCTTGAGGAGAAGGTGATAGTAATCACATCATAGCTATGCAACGGCTGATGCTATTGACACGCTCAAGATACCGTTGGAAAGGTGTGATTCAGACCTTTCCAACGGTATACTGCACAAGACAATCGGATAGGAATTGAGACAACGCGATTGCGATTACTAAAGGGTCAATGTTGAAGATAGGGGGAAACTTGTTGAGGCCATATCTTTTTATCTACTCATCCAATCATCATGTATTAGTACCGTTGGAAAGCTATAATCAAAGACATTTCGACGCAAGTGGGGGAGCAGAAATAGCATAAGTATTTGAGGAGATATGTTGGAATTACCAAAAACTCCTCCTATTTGACTGTTTCCGAAGTTTTTTGAGGTTTTACATAATCCACAGCATGGGCTTGATGACGTCTTTTAGTAATGCCGTACCAGAAGACGTCATCAAGCCTGTGCTGCTAATTACATAAGCAATTTATAGGCAGAAAAAAATCGAAAAAATCATCCAATTTTTGGAGAAACACTTCAAATCATCTGAGAATACACACATACTGTGCAGTGCAAAAAATAGGTAAAAATCATAAGAATATGGCCTTTTATGTCACCATCTAGAGACACTTCACTTTGTGTTCATAGCTAAAGAATTGACAGAGATATAGCCAAAATACAGTATGAGGCCCCTACAACATAAAAAGAAAATTATCTCAAGCAGTATGGAATAGTCGATGGACTTTCAAATGCTGCACTGATGCACTTCTTCAATGCAAACACAATTTTTGAGAAGTCACGTGAGACAGCGACCCTGGTCAGGCTCGCTGTCGCATGTGACCACTATTTTGTCATTGGTTCAACTCTTGCTGATAACATCTTTTTAAAATATTTATACAAGTCCAAATGAACTTGAAGATGAGTAAGAGACAGATCTGATCATAGTTCTAAAAAAAGTGTAAATCAGAAGTATACATTGATCTAACTTATTTTATATCATTTTCAATCAACAAATAGAAATACAATAATCAGATGACTTAGGATCATAGACAAGATCTGGCGGAGCTGGCACTCTGCCGTTCTTGGTGCATATATGTATTTTAGTAGCAGAGAGGCATGCAATGAATTGTTTATATAGTGATATATATGTATTATGGTAAGATTTTAGAAAAAGTCACATGAAAGTAGGTATAATATTTGCAGATGAACAGACATCACAAAGTCGACCGAGGCAAAAACAAAAAGTTCGACTTCATCCATTATAACAATACAGAAAGTATCTTAAAGCAAGGAATCATGTCATAACTACGCAGAGCATGTTACACTCACTCAGCGCATTTACACTTCTTGCACTTGCCGGCCCTCGTAGGTGGAGCATCTTCTGCAGCTGATGGTTCATTATCTCTCATCTCAGAACAGCAGGTGGGTTGGATGACTCTTGCTATCTACCTTCATCAGAGCAAACACAGTCGATGATTTGCTCAGCCAGATCACTGAGGCCTCCATATCAGAGCTCGTATGTATGCTGAGAAGGAGAAATTCACAATGTAAAAAGAGCTGCAGAGAGAGGATCAATGGCTGACATTGTAGTGATAGTGCCTGCATTGGCCATCAACAGCATGGACAATAGAGGATGGAGCAGACCTTGAACTTTGGTATTTATTGAATCAATAAGGCTAAGATGGACGGTTAGAGCTCAGCTAATTGTCAAATCAATTTGAAACTCATGCTATTGCTATGTCAGTTTTGGGCAGACCATACTTGCACAGCTTTTTAGAGAAGGCATGTGCTCCTCCAGCGGGGGCAGACCCACTATCCTTGTCAGTATTTCGAGGTTGGTGACTTGTGCTCCAAAGAAGTGGTGCAAGACTGAAATAACAGATGCTGCTGAAGAATGTGCAAGCAGATGCCTAAGACAAAGACAGAGCTGCCGACATGAGGCAGCTTAGTGCATTGCTAGCGCATGGTGTTATCAAAGAAACATCTACTCAGCTAGATATCAAATATGCACAAGGACAGAAATTTTTAGAACACATACCCCATGGTGGAACTCTGTATGCTCTAGCATACTCAGACACTTTTACAACAAAGTTGCACCGTCCGTTCTGAGGGACTTAGGGTACTGGGAGAAACTACTCAGTTACTAACATCAGTAAAATAGTAGAGTTAATAACATGTTACTTACTGGTTAATAACTGTCAGGGTATCAGAGAGAAATTTGAAGTATGAGGAACTGTAAGAAACTCGATGATGCATGAAGTAGCTGAGAGTAGCCAGCTGGCACCAGGTGATGCCACGCTCGTCCGCGTCGGCTGCATGTCGTATTGTTCTAAGCATGATGGGGCCCAGCATCCACAAATTATTATACTTTGCCTATTGTCGTACTGCAGTACTTAAACCATGGTAAAGGATCAGCTAGTAGCCCAACAAATGACATATTTCTCAATTGCTATTACGCTGCTATGGTTGCTAATTCTCTTCACTCGTACTAGACTCCCAAGACTGAGACTCCTCCTGAAGACACCAATCACGAAATTATTGATATTGACAAAGACCTGGGTGAGGAGGCTGGGAATAGCCATGTGGACAGCAAGACTATGACAAAGAAAGTAAAGTCCGAGTCTCTGTCCCCTGCTTGTGAGAAATCTGATTAAGTGGACCCACAGAAAAAAGGTCACGGTGGCCAACCTCCGAAGGAGTTGATGAACAAATTGATCAAGAAAAAAACTATCATTGTGGACAACGAAACCTGCTTGAAGTGGAGTTGCATCGCACCTGACTGCATATTCGTCTGATCTGGAAATTCGACTGAACCCCACATCCTCAAACACTCAGCAGTATGCAAGGAGCTCGAAGAATATGATCCAGAACTAGGGCAGCGAGCCGTTGTGGCCTCCACTTCAGACTCTCTGGGATTCAAGCTTGATCAGGCCTGGGGTTTTTCGAGTCAAGCGTCTGCATCGGGCGTCACTGAAACACACACATCAGGAGATTCAGGTTTGCATCCCTCAAAAAAGTGCAAACTCGCCGAATCATCGTCGACCGTGGCGGGGATCTCAAGTGTTGAGATGCTTGCTCGTGAAGCTAGGAAGAAGAAAACAGGTCAACAGCGCGCCGAGATGCAGCAACACGTCGACCATGTCATTATGCGCCTCATCTGCATGCACAGGCTGGTCCCAAATATCATCGACTCACCTGAATGGAAGGAACCCATGGAAGCTCTGAATCCCTCGTATCATCCCACATCCTCCAACACTTTTGCCGATGACTACATCCCAAAGGAGGCCAACCACGTTTGCGAGAAACAAATCGAAGTTCTCCGTAGCGTTAGTGATCTCACCATGACCTTTGATGGGTTGAACAGCCGGTAGGATTCCATTTACATGGCACATGTGACGATACTTGATCGCAAGACATATCTGCTTGATGGCCATGTAGGCTCATTAGAGAGTCATACAACTGAATGGGTCAAAGAGAAGATACTTACAGTGAGTTCAGATTTTATTGACCTTTATTCTCATTGCTGACTCCAGGGTTTGCTTCATAGACAGCTCAAAAAGTTGGCGAGGAGGATTGGGCCGCCGTCTGCTCAGACAGCACAGCTGTCACGAAGGCAAGTCACTGTGAGTTTGTCAAGGATATACCCACGGTTCTTGATCTTTGTGATGCCTGCCATCATATTCACAACACAATCAAGGACATCACCGCTCTCAAGGACTTCAAATGGGTGAGTATTTGCCTTCTCGTCTTTTCCAATAAATAAGTAGACTAACATATGACTTGTCTAGATCAATCTGAATCTGAATCTGAAAAAAGTAACAAAATCTGAATTCATCTTATATTCTAAACATCAGGAAGGTTGACAACTTTCTGATTGACCTGACAATTTTTAACCCTACTGATAGCTCCTGATTGACCTGATCTACCTGAAAGCAATCTTGAGAAGCAAATATCTGATCAGACTTTTACATTCAAGAAAAGACATTTATTGTCAGATATAAAAGTTTTTAATCTCTAACTAATAGATATATCAGAATCTTTGATATCTAAAATTTTTCAAAATCTGAGAGTGTCTGATTCAAATCTGGAGGTCAAATATCAGTCAGATGGATCAGACAGTGTCAGACATCATCAGATGCTCTCAGACAGTTGCAGATAATTTTCAGATATTTGACCTTCAGATTTGAAAAAATTCTCAGATCAGACACTCTCAGATTTAAAAAATTTCAGATATCAGAGATTTTATTATATCTATTAGTTAGAGATTAAAAACTTATATATCTGACAATAAATGTCTTTACTTAAATGTAAAAGTTTGATCAGATATTTGCTTGTTAAGATTGCTTTCAGGAGGAGCTGTCAGTAGGGTTAGAAATTGTCAGGTCAATCAGAAAGTTGTCAACCTTCCTGATAAATGTGTCTTATTTCATAATCTGATCATGTCTAAATTATCTGAATTTGGTCTGAATAGAATTTTTTAGATATTCTGACATTTTCAGACCATTTAGATACTCAGACCATTTTTAGCCATTCAGAAAAATGGTCAAGTTTATTGATGCTGATCTGACTAGAGTTTCTTACCTGATTAGGATTTCTGAGGTTTCTGACCTGACTAGACATTCTGATCTGACCTTAAATTCTGATCTGGCCTTAAATTCTGATCTGTCTAGCATTTCTGACCTGAAAAAATTTCTGATCTGAACAAAATTTCTGATCTGGACAAATTTTCTGATCTGAGTAGATTTTCTGATCTGAGTAGGTTTTCTGATCTGACATCAATCTGACTGATCTGATGTTAGAAAAAAAACTAAAAGCAGATTGTTTTCTGATTAACAGATTGCCTATCTAATATCAGAAGTTAGTTCTGATTTCAGACTTATTTCTGATCTCCTAGATGTCTGATATCAGAATTTTTTCTGATATCAGATGAGTCAGACAGTGATCAGATGTATCAGAAAGTTGTAAAGGTTCCTGATGTAGCGGACATGCACAGGGACGACAGATACGATTGCTCACAGAGTTCAGATAGTACAGAAAAATGATTCAATGGATCAAAAAAGTCCTTGTGCCACCACCAGACGATGTTGCTGGGGGGCATCTCAAAAACCCGCTACCATGTCCTTCAATGCAGCCTGGGCCTCTTCTCTCTCTTCTGCACTCAATGCCTACAGCTGCGCAGACAGGTCGGCGATGGACCTGTTGACAGGCAGGACGTCGAGAGTCCTCAATTGGTCTTGCTGAGCTACTTCTGGGGCTGGGCTAGTTTCTAGCACTCTGACGCTGGAGGTAGAGTTGGCGACACAGTCACGAGACATGTGTCCTTTCTGGCAGCACTGGAAGCATGCTCCTTCACGGCAAAGATGCTCTCGATCTTGCTCAGTGAGGCAAGGAAGCCAGGTCTCTGCAACAGCTACATCTGAGAAAACCCAAATTTATATAGCTACCAGCCACTATTATGTAAGTTATATAAGCTATATATGTCTCTTATGCAAATATATAGTTCTATCATAGCTATATAGACTATATAGGACTATATGCCATCTATATAGCTCTATATAGCTAGTTAGTACAGCTATGGAAGCTATAGACAAGTCTCTAGCTACTATGGAGCCTATATAGCCTAGGGAGCCTATGTCATCTCATGTATGTTACATGTGTTATGGCATCTATGACTGATATGAGATTGTACAGAGTCTAGATCTGAAGTTGCACTTTCTGGTACTTTGTTTTCGAAGTTCATTAATGAATTATAAAAATGGAGTAAAATTTTATTAATTGATCAAAAAGATAATACATGTGCTATTGAAGCCGCAGGAACGCGCGCGGAGGCGGCATGGACAGCACACTAGGTGCGGCGACAGCGGAGGCAGCGTCGATGATGGGCACAGGATGTTGAGCACGTCGCATGCACCGGGCGCAAGACGCAGGGTGTCATCTGCATGGGAAGGCGCAGGGGCAGCGCCCACCATTCGCGGTGCTCGCGCGTGTTGGGCGCGAGCATAGGGGCATCGTGTGCACGCGTACGCGTGTGTGAGGTGGCGTGTCGGCACAGTTGAGCATGTCGGTGGCGGGTTGCACGTGTGCATCATCTGCATGCGGACGACAGTACCCATTGCCACAGCAAGGGACACGATCCATCGTGTCCACCATGCAGCTGAGGCATGGCGAACAATTTCGCATGAGCTGTTGAGCTCGCGTGACATGGCGTTGTGTGCGCAGGGGCGGACGTGACGTGGCAGACCCGCGCGAGCTTTTGTGGGCTCGCACGAGGGTTGTCATGGTTACTGGGCATGCGTCCAGGGCCTCGCATGAGCGGTTGACCTCGGCTGACGTGGCGGGATCCACGCGGGGATCGAGACAGGCGCACAGGAGCTAGGGGCTACGAGGCAGAGACGGAGGTGACGTGGCAGACTGGCACGAGCTTTTGGGGCTCGTGCAGGCTGTTGAGGGTGTCGTGCGGACATTGTCGTGGGTGCTAAACACCCAGCATCATGCACAGGTCGGGGATGGCGTGTGAGGGAGTGGGCGGGATGGGTGTGCGAGCCGCGGGAGGTGTCGTGTCCGCAAACAGTGCCGTGGAGTCACGAAGATGAGGAGGGCGGGGCAGGGGCAGAAAACGAGGGCGACGGCAGGGAAACGAGGGCGACGGCGGGACCACGGGGGTGAAGCGTAGGCCGTGGGGGGCTGTGGCCGAGGGATAAACAGCGAGTCTCGCTCGATAACGAGCGAGACCCTACATTAGTACAAAAACAATCAAATACGAGTGTTTTTTTACTCACCTTGGAATCCTCTCCACCATTTCCGAACTGCCCGGCCTCCAAGTCGAACGAGAATACTAGAAAGGAGGACGGAAGTGGGTTGAAGGACGAGCGGGAGTGTGTGAGTTAGTAGGGAGCAACAAGACTGCGCGTTCAACGTTCGGCGCTTCAGCCACAGCCAAACACGCGCATATGCAAACGATTTCGAGCTTTGCAAATCAAGTAAAATCAGTAAAATGTAGATAAAAAGACTACGAATTTGGCTTATTAGTAGTATTCAATCTAATCAAATACATTTCTGGATTCTCTGCTATACACTACTGGACAACTATGACAAGTTAGTGAAGTCTGGCTCTTAGCCTTCGACACGACTTCCCGGCATCTGCCGGCAGCCACAATTGCGACTCCGCCGGGCAAACCCGCGTGCAGCTATATAATGCGCGCACGACACGCGTCGTCTCTCTCTCTTCAACTACTACCTCGTTCTGCCACGTCACGCCCAATTCATTCAGTAACTCTTCATTCGTTATTGTTGTTATGCTCTACTAATCTCTTCTTTTCCCTCATTAGATTTTCGCTTTTCTAGTATCCAGGTAAGCTTTTCTTTGTTATCTTTGTTATGTTCCCTTATAATACTTGTAGATTTCCGCTTTTATCATAGTCTGGTAAGTTTTCTTTTGTGATCTTTGTTATGTCTTTGTTATCTTGGTAGATTTTTGCTTTTATTAGACTTTGATAAGCTTTTCTTTGTGATCTTTGTTATCTTTTAGTAAAAGTCTTATGTTTGATAGTAATTTTTGCTTTTCTAATATAGTGGCAAGTCTTTCATAATCTCTCCAATAGTGATGATTATTTATTTTTGTTAGATTTTTGCTTTTTTGTGTAGTATTTTGTAGTCTTATAGTGATTGTTTGTAATGTAGTTGTGGATAATCAATAAAATTTGTTATTATCTATTTTTTATTGTGATCTTAGTATGTGCTGGTTACTGAATATAAATTCATAGTAAGTCTAGTAAAGCTATGAATTGAATTTCTTATGTTGTAGTCTATTAGAGATACATAGAATAGCCTGTTGCTGATAGGCATTATAATCTCCATAGTATTCATAACAGACTTAGCCTATATAACTATCCCCAATAGCCCATGGCTACCATAGCTATCATAGCTATGTGCTAACCAAGGGTGGCTATATAGCACTCCATAGCTGTCCCTAAGAACTCTATAGCACTATATAGCTGGCCATAGCAATGTCCTTGCTATGGCCAGCTATATAATAGGGGGGATAGCTATGGCCCTAGGAAAGATATAGAGCCTATATAGCTCTATATATCTATGTGGAATATCTCAGATGCACAGTACAAGGTCGGCTAGTAGAAGTGGACTGAGGGGAGCAGTTGCTCACCGGTGGCTTCCCTGTCGAGGAGCGACTCTTTTGGAACCTCGAGCATTTTATAAATGCTGCATTCCTGTCACGCACCCTTTTCTTCTACTCTGGTAATGTCTTGGGCATGAGAAAGGTGCTCATGCAGTCGTTAAGCAGTGCCAAGTTGAGGCCCACCTTGAACCACTGGATAAGGGCCTCGTTATTGTAACCAGTGTGAGGGGTGTGGGTCTCAAATTTGGTGATGTAGTCCACCACTGGTCATGTGCCCATTTTGAGGTTATAAAGGGCATCGCAGTTCTCAGTGGTGGCATTGAGGGGGGAGAAGTTGGTGTCGAAGCGGGTGAAGAGATCATTGAGAGTTTTAAAACGGCATGTATGAGCCAGTTTCTTTAACTTGGTCTCATCATCATCAAGGATCTTCTCAGCACGCTGTATCACCCAAGCACCAGCAATAGGCCCCTGGCAGAGGAACAGCGAGATCTTTGCTGAGTCATCCTTGTACTTTGTGCCATTAGCGCAGAGGAACAACTGGATACGGAGCTTGAACTCCTTGAACTTTGAACGATCCCCTTCAAATGGGGTGGGCTTTACACCAATCTCGCCTGTGGACATGTCAATGGGAGGAAAGGGAGCAGATACTGGGATAGAAGGTGGATTGGCAATGAGTTTGACAAGAGGAGCAGTGATGGCAGGTTGAGAGACAGAGGGGACCAGGGCGATGTGGATAGGGGGAGCAGGGACAGTGGAGATTGTCGGTGGGGCCAAAGGGGTTGTAGACGAGGAGGGTGCAGCAGGCGATGGGGCCTGAAGGGTAGTTTGTCAAGTACATTGATCTTGTTCGAGCTGCATCAAGACTAACTGAGAGAGAGCAAGTTCTGCATCGGTGAGGAAAATTTTACTGGCCTGCCAAAACCACTGATCACGATTCTCTATGAGGTTCCGTCTCCACCCAACAACCTGTCGATTGGTATTGGACCAGTATGCGTAGTACTTCTGGGTTGTGTCATTGTAGGTGATCCCTAGTGGTACTGAGTCTAGTTCAATAAGAGTCGGGGGAGAGTCAACAATGGGGGGAGCCTGAGATGGGACTGGTGGTGTAGCAGGGTAGATGCGGTGGTATTCTTCTTCGGCAATGTTGAAGTCGTTTGCCTCCAGGTATGGGTAGTCGTCATGCTCTAAGAAATACCACTGGTCAGGGTGGTCGTGCTGGTGATCGAAATGAACCTTGTTGATCCCTAAAAGGGTGTAGACAAAATAGTCTCCGAGGGATTCAAAGATTCCAAGCGGAAATGGCTCAGAGGTTTGAAAAGAGTGGAGGTCCAGGGAATCAATGGTGGTTATCTAGAGAAAGTCTGCCACAACGGGCGACGGCTGAAGAGTCGAGGGGTCAAGGTGTCAGCGGCATATAGGGAGCGAAGAAAGGATTGGCCTATTCTCTCGTGGGCCCACACAGAATTAGGAGAAGGTTCCGGGGTGAAAAGTCCATGAGCTTGGAAGGAAAATGGTGTCGAAGGGGGAATGATCAGTGGGGATCCATATCTAGGGCGTTGATGGTGATAGGCAGTGTCAGAGATGCAAGCCACAAACGTCTGGGTATCGATGTGAAAGACGACTCTAATTTGCATGTATAGAGCGATGGAGACAGCACCTGCATGTGGCTTTCACGATTTCAATCGATACCAAACTCCGTCTGCTTTCCAACCTGCTTTCGCCACATAGGGTTGGACGCAGAGGTGTGCATCTGTTACGATGGTGCTTTTGATGGGGAACAGGAGGTGCAGCTGATGATGCGGGTGTCGGGACTGTGTGAAGATATCAGCATTGAGGGGTAGTTGGATTTGGGAAGATATGATGGGCAGATAAAAAATGGTGAGGCGGGCGTATGAGAGACTGTCCAGGTGTCAAAACTTGGTCGAAGACAGCAAGAGTGCTGCCCAAGTCACCAACCAAACACAAGAGAGATAGAGACGAGAGTGAGGATCAATGGCAGCAGCACAGTGCCCTGGATAACAGGTACAGTACGATACAGACAAGATGGACAGTCTAAGGAAACAGGTGAGCTATGGCAAGCCTATAAGTACTGGAAGAACAATGGGAAAAGGACAATGGACACAGGGATGGGTCAGACAATGGGAACGAAAACAATAGTGACTGAAAGGGGAACAGGGTATAGGGTATAGATAAGAGAAGAGCCAGGTCATGTGATGAAGCGTGCAGGTAATAGAACAATGGGGGCATGTGACGGATGTGATGTGCATATGGAAGTGAGAAGAGTGGAGAGAAATGGAGCAATTTGTGATACCAAAGGATCGGTCCTTTAGGTGCAGCCGCCTGTTTGGTCTTGGACTAGATAGTGAGAAAGATGGAGGACATCTCTAGACAGTCTTCCATGGAGAGTGCGATGAATGCTTTCGCTGGGCGATGGTGATCAGTGGCTTCTGCCTGTGCTGCTGTGACCATGTCGGTGATCAAGCTGGGGCTGTTGTCTGTAGCTAGGGATATGAATGCTGGCGGCACTAGGGGGAGGCATGATAGTGGGTCTACGTTGGAATGTACACGTCCTGGGCAATGAACGATGTGCAGTCCCAGCTTGTAGGTGGAAAAAACCACGTCCCATACTGCGAGATGGCGATTTGTATGCTCTTACGTCTTGGCCCATTGGAAGGCTAAGTGGTCCGTGACTAGGAGAATATGCTCACTTTTGAGGAAGGGTTAGAACTTGACCAATCCTTCCTTTGCCGCTAGTGCTTCCTTCTCCATTACAGAGTAGTTGACTTCCACTGCTTTGAACATGCACGACCAGTAGCCGATAACACATTCGACTGGGATGACCATGTCTTCGAAAGTGCTGGCCCATTCCTTGGGATGTTTGAAGTCGTCAGCCTCCTTGTCCATAGGGGTTATGAATTTGGGCGGTGGGGACCTTGCCTCATGTGCCTGATGGAGTTTTTTGTAAGCAGCTGTGCCCTCCAGATTGCAGATCGTAATAGGTTGAATTTGCTGTAGGGCACAGCCTAGCGTGGCTACCAAGGCATCAGTGTAGAGGCAATACTAGTAGGACTGGGGCTTGTTGTAGTGTGGCTTTGATGCTGTCGAATGCTTCCTATTGGTCCTGGAGCCAAGTCCATGCTTTACCCTTCCATGTTAACTCGAATAGAGGACATGCCCAATCTGCGTAATATGGTATAAACACTGAAAAATACACTGCCATCCCCAGGAAGATCTGAAGCTGTGCAATGGTCCGCGGTGTGTCCAGCTGATCAATAACTCGAACTTCCTCCTTGTAGGTGGAGAGGCCTAGATGAGAGACTTTATGTCCTAGCAGAATGATGGACGGGTAGAACAGGTGACATTTCGATGGGAAAAGCATAATGCTTGCATTTTTCATGGCATGGAGGACCTTGTCCAAGTGCTGTATATGCTCTTTGTACAATTATGAGAATATGACTATATCGTCGATGTAGACGAGGCTAAATAGCCAGAGATAAGGCGCTAGGACTGACTGCATGACCCATTGAAATATAGCAGGTCCGTTCCTGAGTCCGAAGGGCATACACCTAAATTGAAAATGTCCCAAATGCATGCGGAACACTGTTTTCTCAATATCCTGAGGGTCCATCTCGAGTTGAGTGAATTCTGAGAGGGCATCCAATGAAGAAAGAACTTGCACTCCGGCTAGGAAGCCCAATATTTCAGATTGTCTGGAAATGGGAAACTCATCTGTGACTGTGGTGGTATTAAGCTTGCAATAATCTATACAGAAGCGAGCTTTGCTGTTGCAATAAGCAATAACAACTGGGGTGCTCCAGGGGCTTCGTGATGGTTCGATGACATCTTGCTCGAACCATTGTTTGACTTGAGCTTCTATAACCTCACGTTTACATGGCAAAGATCTGTACATTGGAACAGAAATAGGAGGATGGTCTTCCTCTGTACAAATGCAGGCTTTTGCGGGGTGGTGCCCTAGTCGTCTATCGAATCTGAACGCATTGACACGCTTCTTGAGCATCACCCATGCAGATTCCTGGAATTTCTCGGGTAGGCTACCCACGTCCAAGAGTTCTCAAAGTCGGTCTGAAGGATAATACATCAAATTGGGTAGTTTAGCTGTTTTAGGTCCGGTTGGCAAAGTCAGTGGACTATCCTCGCCTGTCGTTAGCAGATTCTGAGGAAGGGTTGTCGTAGACGTCAGTCTGCAGCAAGGGTCCGGTAAATCTGCGGGCCTAAACGGGTCTTCAGCAGGTGCTTCCTGAGGTGGTTCCCCTTCAGAAGAAGCATCTGCAGATTCAGGCTCCACAAGATTTTTCACTAGCTGCCCTATTTGAGCAGATTTGATGATCATTTGTTCTAACTCCTTCAGGTTTTCGGGCACGTCAAAGTAGGACGAGGGGTCTACGACAGTGCCCACTATGTTGCCTTTCCTAATGTAGCATGGTCTCGATGAATGGTTTGTGACTGGTACAACAGGGTTATTTCCTGAGAATAGTGTATTGGGCATGATGAAGAGGTCGTCCTTGCCTGCCGATAGGAGGGACCTCTGGATGAGCCATTCTCTGTTGTCTACAAATTGTCCTGTCACTTTAACATTGTAAACGGTGCTGAGCATAATCTTATGGTCCTGTACCACCTTTATTTCTTTTTCGTAGAGTCGGGCATGCTGTAATCGTCTTTGCCACTTAGCTTTACTACGGCTGTGAGCTTTGGCCTTAAGGAACAATTGGACTCCAAACATGTTGCGTTGGACCTGTGACGTGTGGTAGGGTTTGACTGAGATTGCTTGCAAGTCATACGGGCAGCTTTTGAAAGAGACCGAGGTTCCTTTGGATATGCTGCAGTCAACGGACATTTCGTAGTTTTGCTGAAAGTCCTTGCCTAATAGGATGGGGACGGTCATGTGTGGTACCACATAGGCCTCGACTAAAACTCGTAGAGTGGGTCTGTCCTTGTATGGAAGGAAGAGGGGGATGTGAACGTATCCCTCTGCTTCTGCGCCGCCGTCCATGGTTAGCTGAGCTAATCGTATGTGTAACCCTTGTCGCAGCTTAGACAGATGGGGCAGGGAATGGTAAAACTCGGACGACATGAGGGTGATGTCGGCATACGAGTCGAGTCAGACTTCGGTGCAAGGTGCGAGGTGTCCTCCCACTTATCCTTTAATGGCTAGGACCGATATGTCTTGTGCAGCGTAGCCTGGCTTCGTATTCCTGCTTGGTGGTATGTCTATGATTGATGGAATAGGGAGTGGTACTCTTACATGGAGTCTCGGACTTTGGAGGCACTGCCAGCATTTGTGTATTTTTTCCCAGAAAATAGCATGGAAAAGACCTTAGATTAGGATAAGCCAGGTTCCATCTAAATTTTTGAGAAAATGGGCTAAACAATGTGTAGCCTTTATCCATACACATGTATTGGGAAAACATAGTGGAAATTTGGGTAATGCATTTTACAAAAAAGTTACAATGTCTTCCCCTACCATTTTCTGCAGAAAAAGGTAATCAGAATTCTAACACATTTTCCCTGTAAAATTGGTGAATGAAAGATAAACCCAAAAGTAATACATTGTCAAATCAATTTTACATGTATAATCATTGCCTATTTGATATACCTATGTACAGTATATTCTCCTCTATAATAAATTTATCCATATAACTTGGGGGAAGAGGGCCGATGCTTCACACGGCAAAACGATTCCTTTTATTTTTTCCTATCAAGGTGCATAAATGAGTAAACTTGCTTCTTGTTCCTTCAATTGCATAGTGCAACATCTGAGAAATCTGCCAGAGCTATATATGACTATATTGGCTACATAGCTTTAATAGCTTGATAGCTGTCTCCTTTTTTTCATAGCTTGATAGCTGTCTCCTTTTTTTCATAGCTCTATATAGCTTAAGGGTCAAATATATAGAGCTATAGAGCCAAATAGGACAGCTATGAAGAGCTATCATAGCTATCATAGCTACCTTATGGGTACAAGACATAGGTATCATAGTATAAGGTAGTTATAGGCACTATGCCCACCATGTAGAATATTATATGTATGCTAGTCATGCCATAGACTATATGTATACTATTCATATGATGGGCAATTATCAAGGCTATGTCAACTTTCTGTACTATATTTTATATGTGAGTTGTGGCCATGCATGTCAGCCATGGCCACATACAGTCCTGCCATATTACAAGCAGACTCATGCTGCACCTCATGTGTGGATGTCTTACCTGCCATATGTCCCCTCTGTCTGCCATACATCTCCTGTGCCACCTGTCCACATGCTGTATCTTGCACATAGGCTTGTTGCCCTATGTATCACATGTCTATCATTCCATATGCCTGTATATGTCAGCTGTGGTCATACACAGTCTGGCTACCTTGTGCACAGATGTTATATGAGATGCATAGACATGCTGTCTGCTGTGTATCCTTAACACTCTTGCCTGTGCATTGTGTATCACATACAGGCCCACCGTCCCATGTACACACTCTCATGTCTTGCATACAGGGTGGCATCTTGCATGCCCTGTACTACATGTAGTAGCCCTAGTCTGACACCTTGTATATGTCCTACTGTATCTTGTGCACACATGCTTTTGGTGTTGTGCAAGTTTTGATATCTTATTTATTTTATTTTTAGTATTGTAGGTTTTTACTTATTCTCCCTTGGCTTAGGATATCCATGCTTGAATATATTTCTGGGTCTAAATATGGTATAATAGGCTTCATAGTAGTGATAACAATCCTATGATATTAGTAGGTTACATCAAAAGTCACCGTATTGTGTGGCAAATTAAATCCTGATAATATATCCTCAAACTCACATTGCCTTCCAATAGTTGCTCCATCATAGTACTATACCGAATCTCTTTTCCCAACTTGAATATGGCAGGTCACCTGCAATTGCACTCATGTTGAGTCCTATTGATAGTATCTACCATATGTTTTCTTCATACATCCTGTAAACCTCTGATACAAAACCGAGTTTTTTATCATTTAATTCAAGATTTTTAATTGGAAAAATCTATTGCATGTAATATTGTATCATAAATGTTTGAAATTTAGTTGTGAAGCATTAAATACATTTATTATAAATTAAAAGATAAGAACAAATAAAATGTCCAGAGGTGGAATTGAACCTACAACCTCATCAGACTAAGCCAGCCGTTAAGAGGTATGTGGCTGTGCTCAACCATGGTATGGCCGTACCATGGTCCTGAGAACTGATTACATAATCAAAACTCGGTTTTGAAGTGCAACATCTCTCTGTTAGACTTTTCTTTAGATAGTTGTTGAAGCCAGTGGTGCCTCTACCAGTGGCTGTAACACTTTCAGACTACTCTTCTCCATCCTCTGCAGTGAGGGGATGTACGCTCGGACCGAGAGAAGGTGTCTACCTGATGGCTGTGGCAGTCATCCTGTACGTATCTCTCTATAATGAAGTAGCAGACTGATTCTCTTATAGCTTAGTCAATACTGTAGTATGAATCTAGGTGAGAAAACACTTATTGAAACTAGATTAACAATAGCTTTCAAATGATGGCCTATTTATTATGACAGCACAATCATATAGTGAGCTATTAGACTATATGTTTTTGATGATGTGGCGGACTAATTTCTTTATAGCTCTGTCAATATTGCACCAACTATAATGCATGTTACAATAGCTTTCAGACGAGCCTAAGAGAGCTGTGATATGTACAATATATCCCAAGATATGGCCAAAACACGTTATGCCACATCATCTAGGACATCTTGCTGTTGCGTGGCGCTACCTCGTCCTATCGACGTGTATGTAGGCTTATTAGAAAGGTATGAATCAGAGCTTTCCAAAACTGTTACAACATCATCGATACATATTATATTGACCGAGATATGACAAATTCGCTAAAAGGTGAATTCCGCTTTACCAGGAGGAGAGAATGTCTTGCTACGGACCAACGGCTGGTTGGATCGACTTGTATGTATGCTTGTTCGAAAGCTATGAATCATGGCTTTCTAACAGTATAGTATGCAACACTATAGCACCACTGGTTGTTGAGATACCAGACAGTATTGTTTTGCTGATGTGGTACATAAACTGAAGAATATCTCTTTTTCTAGTGATACGATTTCTATATTCTAACTTGTGTTGGAAATGTGTGACTCGACTTGTCTGAATGCAATTTACTGTTTGTCTATTGATAGCTTTGTTGTGGAGCTACAAAGCAATCATTGTTCCCAGGGGGGAATCATAGAAACAATTCGCATTCTGCGAGTTCATCACCAATTGAGACACACAAGGAATCAATAGAAATCTATGAATAGATAGATTCCGACGCATTTGAGAACGAGTAAATCGGTGGAGAATTGACTGAGTTAGCTGGGATTCAAACATTTTAGGGGGGAAACCAAAGAAATGCTTCGCATTCTGCAAGTTCTGCACCAATCCTCACGCAAAAGACATGGCTAAAATGTTATGGATGAGTAGATTCAGAAGCACTTTAGAACGAGTAAATTGGTGAAGAATTGATCAAGTTAGCTCAGATTCAAACTTCTTAGGAGGGAACACAAAGAAATGCTTCGCATTCTGCAAGTTCTTGACCGATTGAGACGTGTGAGGTATGGCTAGAAAGCTACAAATGTGTAGATTTAGATGCATTTGAGAACGAGTAAATCGGTGGAGTATTGACTGAGTTAGCCTTCTTTCAAGTATTATAGGGGGAGAATACTGGAATTCATTGCACTATGTGAGTTCTGCATGGATCATGATGCAAAAAATACTTCTAGAAAGCAATAAATGAGTAGATTCAGATGCATTTGAGAACAGGTGAATTGGTTGAGAACTGATCAAGTTACATCAACACAAATGTAAACAAAAGTCCGGCCAGAGCTGGAGTTGAACCTGCAAACAAGCCAACTGCCAAATGGGGATAGGGGGTTGTTCAAGGTGTCGTTTTTGATAGGAAAACCCGGTATAGAGTAAACGATTCTAAGGAATCGTAACTTTCATGTTATGATTGCTAATGATATGGGCCAGGATGTACTAGAAAAGGTGCTGAATGTAGATTTTAGTCAATCCATCCCTTTTTCTACACAAAGCAGGAAATCTTTGCAGTTTTCTTTTCCAACACTATTTCATCACAAAAGATGGTAAAGCAGAGTTATTCTTTGCCAAGATAAATGTGTTAGAAATGCCTATGTACTGAAGGTATCATTTTTAGCAGGAATTTTGTTTATATAATGTACTAGAGTGGGAAAAAAAATCCTTGACAAAAAATAGTTGGAAAAATGTATGTTATATGGATAAATTTATTATAGAGGAGAATATACTGTACATAGGTATATCAAATAGGCAATGATTATACATGTAAAGTTGATTTGACAATGTATTACTTTTGGGTTTCTCTTTCATTCATCAATTTTTACAGGGAAAACGTGTTAGAATTCTGATTACCTTTTTCTGCAGAAAATGGTAGGGGAAGACATTGTAACTTTTTTGTAAAATGCATTACCCAAGTTTCCACTATGTTTTCCCAATACATGTGTATAAATAAAGGCTGCACATTGTTTAGCCCATTTTCTCAAGAATTTAGGTAGAATCTGGCTTACCCTAATCTAAGGTCTTTTCCATGCTATTTCCTGGGAAAAAATATGCGAATGCTGGCAGTAAGGAGGAAGGGGAACCTCTCCTTCCTCCTGAGTCCATTTTGCATTTGATAGGAAGGCTTGCTTATCGACTTCGTACTCCTCAGGTGTTGCCAGCAATGGGTCGTATAGTTCAAGAGATTTCTCGATTAGAAGAGCTTGGTATACAGACTCGTACTGTTGGTCCTCCTGTTCCTCCCTGTCATGATACACCCACTCCGCCCTTCTGACCTCTCTTAGCTTAATCCATTCCTGGAAGCAAGGGCACTCCTTGTCCCAGTCGTTGGCACTGCCACAGACTTTGCACGGAGAGGGGGCATTCGAAAAATATACCAATGCTATGTTGTCCTATGTGGCTTACATAGAAGCCATAGGTCCATAGCTATCTCCTTTTATACATAGAGCCCCATAGCTGAAGGGTTGTCTATGATAAGCTATGTAGTCAAATAGGATTGCTATACCCTGCTATCATAGCCATCAGAGCATACAGCATGGCTATGGAAGCTATGGCAGCTATGTCAGTCATGTCAGTTATGTTTTGTATACCTATTATCATATCATATGTAGCTTAATAGGAATGCTATCTACTCTATGCCATCTCCAACTGTTATGTTACTTAGGACTACTATAATCTCATTTCAAATATCTCAGCATTTCCATAAACTTAATAGCCTTATTACATCTGTTACACAAGCATCAAAAATTTAAAAGCATTATATTAAATTTCATAACTAATACAAACATATAACAAACTAGACTACAAAGATCCCAAAGTCAATATACAAACTACAAAATATATAACAATAACAAAGATCAGAAAAGCGAAAGTCTATAAAAAGTGACACATCATCAGTATAGATAATAAAAACATAAGCCTTAGAAGACTTACACAAAAGACAACAAAAGCGAAAATTAAGTACAAATAGACACATCAGTATTATCAACAATAAAGAACACAGATAACATACCTTACATAACAAATGTTGAAGTAGCACAGCACAGGGGAGAGGGAAAGACGAGAGGGAGAGGGGATGTAGTTGTTGAGAGGAAAGAGAGTCGCGCGTCGCACGGGCCTTATATCGCCAGCGTATTGCGGAGCCCGAAATGCGGTTGCCGGGTGTTGCCGGGTGGCGCGCCAGAGGCTGGCGACTTAGACTTCACTAAGTGGAAAAACCCCATGTGTTAATTGTCTCCCAATTGGTGCCAATTGCCACAACTTGCCACAACTTGAGGCCTTTTGGGCGATAACCGTGGTTATTGTGGCAATTGGAGAACCCCCTATTTTTTTTTGGCCCCAATTGGGTTCCAATTATCTACTTTTAACTTATCATATAATGGTGTTTACCTATGATTTGAGACATGCTTATATCTGTTTGAATAACCTACCTTGTACCAAATTTGTGGCAATTGCCACCAATTTACATCTAAATAGCAGCAATTGTTACTAGTCTAAACAAGATAACCCCACTTGATAGTGTGTCTTACCATTGACTATGGACTCAGAAATCACAGTGAAGTTGAGGAGGACAAAAGGTGATTGTTATTAATAACTATCTAATACATAGTATCTAACCAACAGAAATAAAGCTAATTCAAAGGCCCTCACAAACCAAATGTAAAGTTACTATAACCAAGTATACTAATCTTATAACTTAAGACCTACAAAGACTACAAAAAGCGAAATATGGATCTAAGATCAACAACATATTAGTGCTTAAACATCACACAATTAACATCCTAAATAGAAAAGAACATACCAAGCTTGATACAGAAGAGAAAACATACCTGAAGTATAAAGAGACCAACAATAGAAGAGAAAGATAACAAAATAGAATAATACTACTCACAACGACGTAGAGGTGATGCTGAGCAACGCGTGAAGATAGTGGTTGGGAAGAAAGAGAGTCGCGCATCGCGCGAGCCTTAAATAGCGGAGTTGCGAGCGGGGTCATAATTCCCGGCAGCTGCCGCGTGCCTGCGAGACAGCGCGACTTCAACGTCTCGCTGTCTCGACCACCACTATACTCTCCTCCTTCCCCTCCATCCTTCCGTTCTGATTCGTTCGAACCAAGCGCCGGAGGCCATCAGCAGGACGGGGAGGGTGCTAGAGGGCATCCGAGGTGAGTACAAAAATTTTTATTCTCTTTTTCTATGTGCTAACATCGAGAGTATCGCTCGAACGAGCGATACTCTCGATCTGTTTTCTCCTCCCTCATCCCACCTCCCTCTGTCGCCGCCTCGCCACCACGTCACCAGCGCCCAGCGCGTCGCCTCCGACAACCACGGTCATCGGTGTGCGCCCGGTTGGCCACACCCCAGGACGGGCACGCCAGCGCACGCACGCATGCCCGCATGTCGCGCGCGGGCCCGCGACCGCCGGATGGCTTGCGACGCCCGCCGCGCCTCTCGCAAGCCCACCATGCATCGCGCGCAGGCCCGTCGCATCGCGCGCAGGCCCGTCGCATCGCGCACGGGCTCCCGGCGGCCCAATGCCTCGCACACAGCCCACGCCCCCCACGCTGCGCCTATGCGTGCAACGCGCCGCACTGCCCGTACGTGGGCTTCTCGCATGGCGCACAGGCTTGCGACTAGCCCGATGCCTTGTGCACGGGCTCGTGGCAACTTCATGCCTTGCGCACGGGCCCGCGGCAGTCCGGTGCCTTGCACACGGGCCCTGCACCTCGTCAACGCTGCCCATCAACGCCCCCGCGCCTTGTTCTCGCGCCCGACCCCTCGCACCGTCCGTGTGCAGACCCGCCGCGTCGCGCATGGTCCCCGCGGCAGCCCAACGCATACAACCACACCAGCCCACATGCGCCGCGCGGGCGACCGCGGGTGCTCCCGCCGGCCGCGGACTGCGCCAGCGCACGCACGCATGCATGCTGCGCGTGCAGTCGCGAACAGTCACGCACGCCAGCGACTGCGCGTACGGTCGCGGCGCGTAGGCAGACACATGCCGCGCTCCCCGTACGCGCATGGCCGCCAACCCGCGACTGCGCGCACGGCCGAGGACGACCCCACGTCATTAACCCGCCCCATTCCGCCCTGCGCGTATGTGCGTGGCCATGTACGACTCGTGGTGTCACCGCCCCGCCCCGCACGTGCCACTTGCGTGCATGCTCGTTTGCAGCCCCGTACGACCTGCACGGCCCACCCATACTTGCGGACCATCGCCCGGCTGCCGTCCGTGGCCTCCATCTGGCAACCATTAATAGTAGCATAAATACTTTGTATGCAGCAATAGTAGATGAAATATAAGTTTTATTACCTATAATCTAATTCTAAGAATCTTATCATGATTGTCTTGGTGGCCTCTCCAGCTCTGTGGTAAACTAGTAGCAATTACCACCCAATTACCACAGCGGCAATTGTGTGGCAATTGCCACACTTGCCACAAGCTGTGGCAATTGGGTGGTTATTGCCGCAGTGGTTTTTCCTGATGTGCAATCGACGCGCGACTTGGTGCATATTCTCTTCTCTCCATCTCCCACCTCGTCTCCCTTCATCTCCCCTCTCCTCTTTCCTTGCGTCAGCAACACACAACGTCAATCGAAGGTTGGGAGGGCTTAGCAGGAGGAATGAGGCCTCTAGGTAAGTAAAAAAACCCTGTTCTTTTTTATTGTCTTTGTGCTAATCAAACGAGTATTGTTCGTGTAAACGAACGATACTCGTACCTCACTTTCGACACACCGCACCCACACCCATGACTCTGCCCCATCCCTCTCCCTCAACAACAATGATGTTGTTGTCGACATGGGGTCTCATTGCCGTGGCAACGAGACCCAACTAAATGTCGTATGTGCCCACCGCCTCCATCTACCTCAACACCCACGGGCAAGCCCTGCCCCTGGCTGCCACTTCTGCTCCCGCCACCACTCGCCCCACCGCCAGCGCACGTCATATGTGCGTATGGCCCCGCCTGCAAGCGCGGGCCATGCATGCCACCAACTCTGCGCTCGCGGCCGCGGCTACCGCTTGCATGGGTGTGCACGTGCGCACAGGGCCATGCACCATGTTGCACATGGCCCCGCACCCCCGTGCCCCGTCAACGCTGCCTACACGCTGCTGACGCCCCCTGCACATCGCTGACATATCCCGCATGCCCCGCCAACACCCTGCGTGCCCCGTCGACGCCCGCAGCGCCTCGCGATCGCCACGCCCCCCCCAACACCCCCAGCGCATCGCCAATGCCACCCTCGTGTTGCCAACCCCCCGGTGCCCCCCGCTATCAACGCGCTATGCCGCGCCAGCGCCGTCACATGCCGCGCCACGCCGCTAGCACCATCACGTGCCATGCAGCACCGCCAGCGCCATCACGTGCCGCTCTGCCCCACCAGCACCGTTACGCGCCCCCCCCGCCACGTGCCATGCAGTCCTGCCAGCGCCGTCACGCGCCACGCTGATAACGTGCCCCACATACCGCCAGCGCCGTCACGCGCCATGCAGCGCTGCCAGCGCCGTCCCGCGTGCAAAGCCCCGCCAGCGCCGTCATGCGCCATGCAGCGCCGCCAGTGCCATCCCGCACCACGTGGTGCCGCCAGCGCCGTCACGCCCCGCGCTGACGATGCACCCGACGCCCCATGCCACGCCGCATCCACGCAACGCCTGCCAGCTGCGCCCGCGCCGTGCTGACGACGTGCCCCACGCGCCGCACTAGCACGTGCTACGCTGCACCCGCGCAATCGAGCCAAGGTGCCCAATGCGCCGCACGGCGCATCCCATGCATGGCGCGCTGATGACGTGCCGAACGCGTCACGCTAACAATGTGCTCCGCCGCGCCGATGTGTCGAAAACGCCACACCGCACCGTGCCAGTGCCGCGCCGTGCATCCCATGCCACATGCTGTTGTGTGTGCACGAGGTGCATACAAAGCACACCTCGTAATACTTAGCTACAGTGTACTAGACTGTTATGTAATGCCCTGCAAATTCAAGAAATTTGACTTAAAAATTTTTGATGTCTGTCTGACTTGGCATAGTCCTCATAGGAGCTATAGTCCCCCTTACTGAGTATGATAGCTCTATGTATTTGACAGTACTAGCTATGTAGACTATATACTTCACACAATCTACTATGGGAGCTATGATAGCTCTTATAGCTCTACATACATCAGGAAAAAACCCCTATCTAATTAGAGGATAATAGTTAGCAATTAGCAGATATTAGCAGATAATCTGATAATTGGATAATGTGGATAATTTCTGCTAATAATTTAAGTCAATTATCTTGCTATCTGGATAATTCAAGATAATTTAGTGGAGAATTAGAACAGCTAATTTGAGATAATTGTCTCTAAGTAGTGGTAATTCTCTGCCATAAGCATCTGAGAAAACCTACATAGATATATAATACCATATACTCTACATAACATAACTGAGCACAAAAAGTTTGGACTCAACATTCAAAATCACACAATCATTAGTGAGGAAACATCAAATGACTTCATTGTAAAACTATACAGACAATAACTAAGATGGTATAATATAAAGACTATAAGTATAGACACTACCAAAAGATTACCAATACAAGAGACTATGAGAAAAGCTTACCAGAATAACAAAAAAGCGAAAATCTAACCACTTAACAAAGACTAGTTAGTACTCAACACTAAAAGACTACAATATAAGACTCACCAAAACATTAGAAAAGCGAAATCTATTGAGACAGCATAAAGCATAAGAATGTAAGACAACTGTAGAAGGACATAAGAATCAAGCACTTACCTTGAGTAACCATAAGTAATGACAACGTGGCACAGATGGTTGTGGTACAAGAGAAAGAGACAACGCGCGACGCGCACAATAAATATGTGGACGCATCGGAGTTTGCCGGGAACTCCCGAGCGCCGCGTCGACCGAAACGCACGTCGAAGTTCGTCTCTCACTGACTACTTCCCCTCACTCCCCTTTGCCATCCCCCTTCCTCTCTCTACCAAAACCGTCAAACGAAACACCGGGAGGGGGACCAGGATGTCGGGGGGGCATCTTAGGTGCGTGAAAAAGCCTTTTTTCTTTGTTTGCTCGTACTAATAATATCGAGAGTATCACTCGTTCGAGCGATACTCTCGATTTGCTTCTTCCCCGGGCCTCTCCCTTCCCCCTCGCCTCCCACCACCGCCCCCACCATCTCATTCGACCCCATCCGACCTTGCTGCCTCGCCGCCACGTCGCCAGCGCCCTACGCGCCCCCTCCAGTGACCAGGGACACCCCGGTGATGACGACCCGGGATGGGCACGCCAGCGCATGCACGCGCACACGCTGCGCACGTCGCGCACGCTGTGCACGTCATGCATGGCTGCTCGAGGCCTTGCCAACGCATCCCGCGCCCCCCGCACCTTGCATACGTCCCCCGCGCCTCGCCCACGCCCCAACAACGCCACCATCACGCCGCCAACGCAGCGTCACCGCCGCCCGCGCCGCACCCAATGCCCCCGATGTGCTGCCCGCCCAGCGACGACATGCCCAACGCCCTGGCGCCGCCGCCCACGCCGCGCTGACGCGCCCAATGCCCGAAGTGCACGCCCCAAGCCCCGACCGCACCCAAGCCCCGACCACGCCCCATGCGCCCGCCCGACGCCGAACGCGCCGTGCCCCACCCCCCGAACGCGCCCCAAGCCCCGACCGCGCCCCGAACGCCGCGCCCTACACGCGCCCCACGCCGCGCCGTGCCCCACAGCCCCCGCGCCCAAGCCCTGAACGCGCCCCATGCCCCACGCTGAACGTGCCGCGCCCCATGCGCCCGGCGCCCCCAAACACCGCGTGCGCCCCAAACGCCGCGACCACGCCCCCGCTGAACGCGCGACGCCCCACGCGCCCAACGCCGAACGCGCCCCCAACCGCGGTGTCCCCCGCCCCAAACGCCGCGTGCACCCCAAACGCTGCGTGCGCCCCACGCCGCGACCGCGCCCCGCTGAACGCGCCGCCCCATGCTAAATGCGCCGGCGCCCCGAACGCCGCGCGTGCGACGCCGAACCCCCCGACCGCGCCGCGCCCTGACGCCGAATGCGCCGCGCCCGACCGCGCCCCACACGCCATGCCCCAAGCCCTGACTGCGCGCCGCACCCAACGCGCCGCACCCCAAGCCCCGACCGCACCCCAAGCCCTGACTGCGCCGACCGCGCTGCACGCCGCCCACGCCGCGCCCCAACGCCTGACGCCGAATGCGCCCAAGCCCCGACCGTGCCGCGCCCGAACCCCTCTGCCCCCGAATGCCCCACGTCTCGAACGCCCTGCGCCGAGCACCACGCCACGAACACGCCGCGCCGACATGTTCCAACCTGCCGAATGCCTGAGCGTGGGCTTCCTGCGCTGCGCACAGGCCTGCCTCAGCTTATCTACTTACTTTGTTGTGATAATATAGTAAAAACATTTGTAAATACTCCCATGAATACAACAAAATTTGAGATCAAAAGTTGGAGGCTCCTCCCATAGCTACCATAGCTTTGGCCCTCTGCTATGTAAATTTTAATTTTTTCAGATGTCATATAGTGGTGGCTATACAGTTGTAGATTTTTCAGATGTTAAGGTCATAGGCACTGAAGATAGATAATTATCTTGAGCTTATTATCTGGATAATTATAGAGTCCAGATAATTAGCCAAGTAAAAAAATTATCCTGAAAATTATCTTGAGGGTTTTTCCTGATGTAGCTTGACTGGTCCAGGTCATAGACTCCATAGTGTCCTTATAGAACCCATAGCTTTGACCCTTTGCTATGTAGATATCAGATTTTTCAGATGGATGCTATCAGAGATGGCTCAGATGCTCTCAGATTTGCAAAAATTTCAAATATTAGAAATTCTGTCATAATATATAATTAGAGATAGACAACTGCTATAGCTGACAATAGGTGTCCACTCTCAAATGTATAAGCTGAATTAGATATGATCATTTGAAAAGTGGCTGCAGACAGATCAGACCCCATGAGCTCTATCAGTTACTATCAGACACTGTCAGACACTGCAGGTCAATCAGAAAATTGTCAAGGTTCCCGATGTTCTATCCCGAAGCCTCTGCTGTTCCTCATTCCGAACCAAATATGTCCGATGCTCTCTGGCTGGTGATCTCCCCACGAGCCGTCTTGAGGACTCACCTCCAATCTTGTACCATGCAAGATGTAGGTGTGCCATCGATGCAAGGATCAAAGACTCTGTCTCCCCTTATGAGCCTTGCCACACTCCAGCTCCCACCAGTCCAACAGCTGGATCCCAGCAAGGGCCTGATCATCAACCGTAATTCCTCAGGCTCTCGACCATCATCGATAGGCAAGTCGCCAGCTGCAGCCGAATCTACACCCTTGCCCAAGGCCCGTCGAGCTTGCTATAGCCTGGGAGGTCTCGACGACCCCTCCGTCCTCCATCGACCTCTTTCTTCTATACCAGAAGATGACCATTCTTTCGCCTCGCCTATTAGGAAGATATTCCCAGTTAAAGAGAAACCGTGAGCCTCTGTCCCATGACAAGTTCCAACCCAACCTCAGCCTCAAGAAGAACAGCTCGAGGACCAAAGAGTCTGGGTCCCCAACCCAGACTTCAAGGATGAAGACCACCGCTCTCGCAACTCAGAGCCCGAACGGGTGGGCGGAGATGGCCACGACGACAGAGGTGACGATGGGAGTAGCAGCCATAGAAGTTCTCAAGGAGGCGCAGGCCGGAGAGGATACCGCGATGACCCGCCTCATCGAGATCCTCACTAGGACTTTAACCACAAGCCCAGTGAAGGCTACCTGGGAGGCGACCCAAGTAATGATGATGGCGGAGGCGGACACAACTAGGATGGCAATAAGAGAAGGGGCTACAGTCTGGGATCGCGAAGGAATGGGTTTTCTCCCCTCGCACATCAGAACTGAATCAACGAGCCCTGCATGAAGTTAGAAATCAAGCGGGAAGACTTACCCATATGGGATGGCAATAAAGAAACTGCCATCGACTTCTTCTTCAAAATCTCTACCATTGCGGAAATAGGGGACTATCTTCCGCTAGAAATACCTCATCTCCTGCCCCTCTCTTTTCCACCCAACTCGACCATAGCAGGGTGGTATCGGCTACTCTCAGAAGCCCGAAGGACGGCTATGAGCAGCCATCTGGACGTGTTCTTGGAGAACATTAGAGAAAGATACCTAGGAGACAAATGGTCTCTCATGCAAAGGACAGTCTACGACTCCATGCTCTTCTGCCAGAAAGGCCACAAAAAAGAAAAGCCAATCGACTTTGTCCAGCACAAAGCGATGTACACTCGCATTCTGGGACTTAGCGATGACGGTGGTCCCAGAGAAGTGCACATAGTCATGGGAACCTTCCCTGTATACTGGAGAATGATCATCAATGAGTGCAACATTCCTGACACTACTGTCCTCCTACTTCATTTTACTGAGCGCGAGAGAGAACTGATACACGTCTGGGAGCAAAACCAACACTTTGAAAGAGCGAAGAGGTCCTCCAGGCCCTTCTATAGGCACAATGCCTATGTCTCCAAGGAAAAGGACCCACAAGCAGATCCGGAACTGGGAGAAATCAGGGACGTAGTTATAGCATCCGCCTACAACACTATACAGCAAAGAGTCCGTATGCGCCCCCCTCCAAAGGACGGCTACCGTTTTCCTAAAGAAGACAATACCATCTTGAAGGTTAGGCTTCCCCATCTGAAAAATCTGATATCTACATAGCAAAGGGTCAAAGCTGTGGGTTCTATAAGGACACTATGGAGTCTATGACCTGGACCAGTCAAGCTATGTAGAGCTATAAGAGCTATAAGAGCCCCCATAGTAGATTGTGTGAAGTATATAGTCTACATAGCTAGTACTGTCAAATACATAGAGCTATCATACTCAGTAAGGGGGACTATAGCTCCTATGAGAACTATGCCAAGTCAGACAGACATCGAAAATTTTTAAGTCAAATTTCTTGAATTTGCAGGGCATTACATAACAGTCTAGTACACTGTAGCTAAGTATTACGAGGTGTGCTTTGTATGCACCTCGTGCACACACAACAGCATACGGCACGGGATGCGCGGCGTGGCACTGGCACGGTGCGGCGTGGCGTTTTTGACACATCGGCACGTCGGCGCTGGCGCGGCGGAGCGCATTGTTAGCGTGATGCGTTTGGCACGTCGTCAGCGCGCCATGCACGGGGTGCGCCGTGCAGCGTGTTGGGTGCCTCGGCTCGATTGCACAGGTGCGGTGTAGCACGTTGCTAGTGCGGCACATGGGGCGCGTCGTCAGCACGCGCGGGCGCGGCGCTGGCGTGCGTTGCGTGGATGCGCGGCGTGGGTGTCGGGCACGTCATCAGCACGGGCGTGATGGCGCTGGCGGCGCAGCGTGGGCGTAATGGCACTGGCGGCGCGGCGCATGATGGCACTGGCGGGGCTGTTGCGCATTGACGGTGCTGGTGGCATGTGGGCGCATCGTCAGCGCAGCGCTGACGGCACTGGCAGGGCTGCATGGCGCGTGATGGTGCTGGCGGGCGGGGCAGCACGTGACGGCACTGGCGGTGCTGCATGGCACATGACGGCGCTGGTGCGGTGTAGCGTGTTGATAGCAGGGGCGCCGGGGGGGTTGGCAACGCAGGGCGGCGTTGGCGATGTGCTGGGAATGTCAAGGGGCACGCGGGGTGTTGGCGGGTGTGCAGGTGGGCAGGATGTACGGGTGTTGGCGGGGTGTGCGGGATACGTCAGCGACGCGCAGGGGTGTCAGCGGCGTGTAGCAGCGTGACGGGGCGCGGAGGTGCGGGGCCATGTGCAACATGGTGCATGGCCCTGCGCGCACGTGCACACCCATGCAAGCGGTAGCCCGCGGCCGCGAGCGCAGAGTTGGTGGCATGCATGGCCCCGCGCTTGCAGGCGGGGCCATACACACATATGACGTGCGCTGGCGGTGGGGGCGAGGGTGGGCGGGAGCAGAAGTGGCAGCCAGGGGCAGGGCTTGCCCGTGGGTGTTGAGGTAGACGGAGGCGGTGGGCACATACGACATTTAGTTGGGTCTCGTTGCCACGGCAATGAGACCCCATGTCGACAACAACATCATTGTTGTTGAGGGAGAGGGATGGGGCAGAGTCATGGGCGTGGGTGCGGTGTGTCGAAAGTGAGGTACGAGTATCGTTCGTTTACACGAACAATACTCGTTTGATTAGCACAAAGACAATAAAAAAGAACAGGGTTTTTTTACTTACCTAGAGGCCTCATTCCTCCTGCTAAGCCCTCCTGACCTTCGATTGACGTTGTGTGTTGCTGACGCAAGGAAAGAGGGGAGGGGAGATGAAGGGAGACGAGGTGGGAGATGGAGAGAAGAGAATATGCACCAAGTCGCACGTCGATTGCAGCCACAGCACTCGACTCACGCAGGTTCGAGTTTAACAAATCAAATAAATTCTTTTAAAATACAAAAAACAGAGCATACATTAAATTGTGAGCTCTACATGATGAATGAGCTAGATATGTATTTACAGTACTGTATGCTGCTGGGCATGCAAGTCAACTTAGTGAAGTCTAAGTCGCCAGCCTCTGGCGCGCCACCTGACAACACCCGGCAACTGCATTTCGGGCTCCGCAATGCGCTGGCGATATAAGGCCCGTGCGACGCGTGACTCTCTTTCCTCTCAACCACTACATCCCCTCTCTCTCTCGTCTTTCCCTCTCCCCTGTGCTGTGCTACTTCAACATTTGTTATGTAAGATATGTTATCTGTGTTCTTTATTGTTGATAATACTGATGTGTCTATTTGTAGACTTAATTTTCGCTTTTGTTGTCTTTTGTGTAAGTCTTCTAAAGGCTTATGTTTGTTATCTATACTAATGATGTGTCACTTTTTATAGACTTTTCGCTTTTTCTGATCTTTGTTATTGTTATATATTTTGTAGTTTGTATATTGACTTTGGGATTTTTGTAGTCTAGTTTGTTATGTTTGTATTAGTGTTATGAAATTTAATATAATGTTTTTAAATTTTTGATGTTTTGTGTGACTGAGATGTAATAGGGTTATCAAGTCTATGAAAATGCTGATATATCTGAAATGGGATTATAGTAGTTTTAAGTATTATGAAAGTCAGAGATGGCATAGAGTAGATAGCATTCCTATGAAGCTACATATGATATGATAATAGGTATACAAAACATAACTGACATGACTAACATAGCTGCCATAGCTTCCATAGCCATGCTGTATGCTCTGATAGCTATGATAGCAGGGTATAGCAATCCTATTTGACTACATAGCTTATCATAGACAACTCTTCAGCTATGGGGCTCTATGTATAAAAGGAGATAGCTATGGACCTATGGCTTCTATGTAAGCCACATAGGGCAACATAGCATTGGTATATTTTTCAGATGTCTGCACGTCCATTTAGCTGACAGTGTCTAATAGAGTCTGATGCTGTCTGATGTTAACTAATAGTTTTCTGACACTGTCTGATGCATCTGAGCACGAGTACTGTCAGACACTGTCAGGTCAATCAGAAAACTGTCAAGGTTTCTGATGAACATGGTGGCTTCGGAAACTTCGTCTATCTTAGCATGTACGTGGATTACAGCGCAGGCAAACCTTGCATGCAATGTATTCCAAGTAGCTTGTACCACGGTCCGAGACCACGCACATTCTAGTGCGTTAAACAGCCGGTGCTTGGGATCTAGCTCATAAGACTCGGTGGAGGTTGAGTTGACATCACAGAGAAGGAAGGCGTCCAGAAGTTGTTGAGCTTCATGCATTAGACGTCATAAGCCCGATTTGAAGTTGGGATCAAGCGAAAACCACGGTCCGTCACCCCCAGGGTCTTTCTTGAGTGCTATGATCTTGTCGAGAGGCAGCTCCTTGTTGGCCATGAAAATGAGTTGGTGGTATATCAAGAGTTTGTTGGGAGTGGGCATTTTCAGCAAGAGTTAGAAGACCTGGCCGGTGGGCCCATTGATGAACTCCTCGGGAAAGTTACTGACATCGATAGGAGTGAGCCATAAAAGGGACGCTGCATCCACATGCTTTGAGCTGTCTGTTTGAAGGACATGAGAACTCAAGACGGTTCGGTGGACCTGTGGAGGAGGTTGTAAAGGAAGCCTTTGCCTTGGAGTACTGGAAGTGATAGTGGAGCTTTTGACCAGGAAAGTCGACGCGGATTTGAAGGCCTCGCTAGTGGTAGAGGTCTCTGCCATATGGACTATGAAGTCAGCTCAGGGTAGGTGATCCCCTATGAGTCCACTTTGTAATGCTAGGAACGCAACGATCGAGAACACCTCTGCGTGGAGAGCTGACTAGTGGTGCACGGTCGCGCATGGGATGGAGGAAGATCGCTACCGAAGGAAAAACCCTTCCAGTAAGAGCGAACAAAGAGCATAGGCAGGAGCGAGCGGCCGAAGGTGCAAGGCAGATGGGAGCTTGTGCGCGCTAAAGGACTGGAGAATAGAACCGCCGGCTCGAGGAGAAATCCCTTCAAGATGATGGCTCAGAAGAATGAGTAAGTCTGTCTGCGGGAGACTCACCTAGAGCTTCCGAAGAGAGAACAGGAGAGAGAAGAGGAAAGAAGAGAAGAGAAAAGAAGAGGAACAAAGAGCATCTGAGATAAAAGTAGATGTGATGATGATTGACGTGTCAGCTGTGTTGTACATACAAGTAGTATTCTACATGATTCAATCTCCACTTCGCAACTTTCCAGTTGTTTAGCAAAGCCTCCTTCCTAGTACAGTGACGTGTCTGGCAGCCTGGCCAGTCCGGACTCCTCATGTCTCGTTACAGATATAGCCCATTCTTGTTTAGAGGGGTGATTTTTAGAAGTTCTCAGATCGGGTCATGCATGACACCGTTCGAAAGCTATGATCAGCCACTTTCTGGAACAGTTGAAACATCAGCAGTGCATTCTCTCATTGTTGAGATATGCATGAAACAATATTTGACCTAGTTTGGTTACTACAGTAGAAACATCCTTACTACAGGTCACTACAGAAGCTACCATAGAAAGGGGGGCTCCTATGAGTACTACAGGTACTATAGGAGCTACAGGTAGCTACTGTAGACTACAGATTGCTACTGTAGCCAATGGTAGCAACTTTGGTTTTTCCAGATGTTCCAACTGTCAGTGTAACAAGTCTATGTCTCACAAGCTGGCTGGGCCCCTTCACTCCCTGCTAGTCCCCAACGGCTGCAGTGATAGCATCGTTATCAATTTTGTTGGTCCCTTATCCAAAGATGAAAGTTTCAACTGCATCCTCACAATAACAGACCATGCCAGCAGTGACATTCAACTCATGCTAACTTGTACTGATATCAAAGCCAAATTTTTTGCTCATCTTTTCTTCGACTGCTGGTATTACAATCATGGACTCCCTCTTGACATCATGTCCAACCGTGACAAGATTTTTGTCTCACAATTCTGGCATGCCCTCACCAAGTTGTCTGGCATCAACCTCAAGATGTCTTCTGCCTTTCACCCTGAAACTGACAGTGCCAGTGAGCACACCAACAAAACAGTAAATCAATGTCTTTTTTTGTGTAGCTACAGTAGACACTGGGATCTATAGGTTGCTACAGATTGCTACAGATAACTACCTGTAGCTGTAATAGGGACCCACTAATCTACATGATCTACAGAAAGTATATAATCTATTACAGCTACTGTAGTTGATATTGTCTACTGTAGGCTAGTGTAGTCCTGTCATCTTTTTCAGATGAACCTTTCTGCCGCCAAAGTCAACCAGGCCAAGTTTGCAAATCAATCTCATGGACCTGACCTCATCTTTGCAGTCAGCAACAAGGTTTTGCTATCGATGCTCCATTGTTGGTGTGACTTTTTGTTCTCAGACTCCCTCTATGCTGCTGAGTTCTTTCCCCACTTTGATGGCCCTTACACTATACTCAAGGCTTCATTGCATCATCCTCTTACATTTTAGATCTGCCACACTCTCCCAACATCTTCCCAACATTCCATGTGAGTTTGCTATGCTGGTTTCTTCCCAATGCCGATGCCACCTTCTCCTCCTGGCAACTTGACAAACTGGGTCCAATTGTGAATGATGGTGTGGAAGAATGGGAGATTGAAGTGATTGTAGGTGCCCAGTGTCATGGCCAGGGCTGGCAATACAAGGTTTAATGGAAAGGTTGGGGTGATGAAGACTTGCACTAGCTCTCTGACACTGACCTCCAACACTGTGCCACACTTGACACTTGGCTCACACAACATCTGTCACACTCTCCCCAATGCTTCCGATGGTCCAGCTGCTCTCCTCCTTCCCCCACCACTTAGCCTGTCACCCTTTTTTTCTCACGATGAGGAAGGGTGTAACCCTGCCATGCAGGTTACAGCAATGTCACATTGCTGTATTATCAATTGTTTGCTCTCGGTTAATGTGTTGTACTTATATAGAACATATGCATCATTGTTCACATCATCTGTTCCTCCCCCAGTTCCTGTAGTACCTCCTGCTAGTCTACAGCTGTTTCCCGAATATCACACTGTGGTCCTTTCTATCCCTGTCTACCTTCTTGTCTTGTTTAGTGTTGCCGACACATGTCGGCTTCCACTATCATAGCTGTTATAGCCATTGTAACCTAAGAATGCAGTGCATATTACACAATATATAACACTGGGCCATCCAGAAAAACTGTTTTTGGGGTGATAGTGGAGAGCTGTCATCTACTATGCAGCTAACACTCAGAGAGAAGCAGACCAGACAGAAGAGAACTGCAGCGTAGATTACTAGAGTCTAGCGGAGTGATACAAGATGGGGGAAAAGGGAATACAGGAAAGCAAGTAACATGCGCATCTAAGTACGAGACGCGTAGAGTACAAACAAGTAGCAACAACCAAACATGTTGATGTGTTGTGATCACAGGACGGGGTTACAGATAGCTGAGGTATGGCAACAGTAGCTAAGGCTTGGCTATAAATAACCGAGCTTTGGCTATTTATGATTCCTTAGAATCGTTTACTCTATACCGGGTTTTCCTATCAAAAACGACACCTTGAACAACCCCCTATCCCCATTTGGCAGTTGGCTTGTTTGCAGGTTCAACTCCAGCTCTGGCCGGACTTTTGTTTACATTTGTGTTGATGTAACTTGATCAGTTCTCAACCAATTCACCTGTTCTCAAATGCATCTGAATCTACTCATTTATTGCTTTCTAGAAGTATTTTTTGCATCATGATCCATGCAGAACTCACATAGTGCAATGAATTCCAGTATTCTCCCCCTATAATACTTGAAAGAAGGCTAACTCAGTCAATACTCCACCGATTTACTCGTTCTCAAATGCATCTCAATCTACACATTTGTAGCTTTCTAGCCATACCTCACACGTCTCAATCGGTCAAGAACTCGCAAAATGCGAAGCATTTCTTTGTGTTCCCCCCTAAGAAGTTTGAATCTGAGCTAACTTGATCAATTCTTCACCAATTTACTCGTTCTAAAGTGCATCTGAATCTACTCATCCATAGCGTTTTAGCCATGTCTTTTGCGTGAGGATCGGTGCAGAACTTGCAGAATGCGAAGCATTTCTTTGGTTTCTTCCCTAAAATGTTTGAATCCCAGCTAACTCAGTCAATTCTCCACCGATTTACTCGTTCTCAGATGCGTCGGAATCTACCTATTCATAGCTTTCTACTGATACCTTGTGTGTCTCAATTGGTGACGAACTCGCAGAATGCGAATTGTTTCTGTGATTCCCCCCTGGGAACCATGATTGCTTTGTAGCTCCACAACGAAGCTATCAATAGACAAACAGTAAATTGCATTCGGACAAGTCGAGTCACACATTTCCAACATAATTCAGAATACAGAAATCGTATCACTAGAAAAAGAGATATCCTTCGGTTTATGTACCACATCAGCAAAACAATACTGTCAGGTATCTCAACAACCAGTGGTGCTATAGTGTTGCATACTATACTGTTAGAAAGCCATGATTCATAGCTTTCGAACAAGCATACATACAAGTCGATCCAACCAGCCGTTGGTCCGTAGCAAGACATTCTCTCCTCTTGGTAAAGCGAAATTCACCTTTTAGCGAATTTGTCATATCTCGGTCAATATAATATGTATCGATGACGTTTTAACAGTTTTGGAAAGCTCTGATTCATACCTTTCTAATAAGCCTACATACATGTCGATAGGACGAGGTAGCGCCACGCAACAGCAAGATCTCCTAGATGATGTGGCATAACGTGTTTTGGCCATATCTTGGGATATATTGTACGTATCACAGCTCTTTTAGGCTCGTCTGAAAGCTATTGTAAATCTGGTTCCAACAAGCCCTCATGCATTATAGTTGGTGCAATATTGACAGAGCTATAAAGAAATTAGTCCGCCACATCATCAAAAACATATAGTCTAATAGCTCACTATATGATTGTGCTGTCATAATAAATAGGCCATCATTTGAAAGCTATTGTTAATCTAGTTTCAATAAGTGTTTTCTCACCTAGATTCATACTACAGTATTGACTAAGCTATAAGAAAATCAGTCTGCTACTTCATTATAGAGAGATACGTACAGGATGACTGCCACAGCCATCAGGTAGACACCTTCTCTCGGTCCGAGCGTACATCCCCTCACTGCAGAGGATGGAGAAGAGTAGTCTGAAAGTGTTACAGCCACTGGTAGAGGCACCACTGGCTTCAACAACTATCTAAAGAAAAGTCTAACAGAGAGATGTTGCACTTCAAAACCGAGTTTTGATTATGTAATCAGTTCTCAGGACCATGGTACGGCCATACCATGGTTGAGCACAGCCACATACCTCTTAACTTATTAGTCTGATGAGGTTGTAGGTTCAATTCTACCTCTGGACATTTTATTTGTTCTTATCTTTTAATTTATAATAAATGTATCTAATGCTTCACAACTAAATTTCAAACATTTATGATACAATATTACATGCAATAAATTTTTTCAATTAAAAATCTTGAATTAAATGATAAAAAACTCGGTTTTGTATCAGAGGTTTACAGGATGTATGAAGAAAACATATGATAGATACTATCAATAAGGCTCAACATGAGTGCAATTGCAGGTGACCTGCCATATTCAAGTTGGGAAAAGAGATTTGGTATAGTACTATGATGGAGCAACTATTGGAAGGCAATGTGAGTTTGGGGATATATTATCAGGATTTGATAATTTGCCACACAATATGGTGACTTTTGATGTAACCTAGTAATATCATAGGATTATTATCACTACTATGAAGCCTATTATACCATACTTAGACCCAGAAATATATTCAAGCATGGATATCCTACAAAGAAAGAATAAGTAAAAACCTACAATACTAAAGATGAAATAAATAAGATATCAAAACTTTCACAACACCAAGAGCATGTGTGCACAAGGTACAGTAGGGCATATACAAGATGTCAGACCAGGGCTCTTACATGTGGTACAAGGCATGCAAGATGCCAAGCCTGCATGCAAGGCATGAGAGTGTGTGCATGGGACGGTGGGCCTGTATGTGATACACAATGCACAAGCAAGAGTGTGGAGGATGCACAATAGATGGCATGTCTATGCATCTCATATAACATCTATGCACAGGGTAGCCAGACTGTGTATGACTACAGCTGACATATACAGGCATATGGAATGGTAGACATGTGATACATAGGGCAACAAGCCTATATGCAAGATACAGCATGTGGGCAGGTGGCACAGGAGATGTATGACAGACAGAGGGTACATATGGCAGGCAGGGCATCTACACATGAGGTGCAGCATCTGCTTGTAATGTGGCAGGACTGTATGTGGCTATGGCTGACATGCATGGCCACAACTAACATATAAAATATAGTACAGAAAGTTGACATAGCCTTGATAATTGCCCATCATATGAATAGTATACATATAGTCTATGGCATGACTAGCATACATATGATACTCTACATAGTGGGCATAGTGCCTATAACTACCTTATACTATGATACCTATGTCTTGTACTTATAAGGTAGCTATGATAGCTATGATAGCTCTTCATAGCTGTCCTATTTAGCTCTATAGTTCTATATAGTTGATCCTTAAGCTATATAAAGCTATAAAGAAAAAGAGACAGCTATCAAGCTATTAAAGCTATGTAGCCAATATAGTCATATATAGCTCTGGCAGATTTCTCAGATGTTGCACTATGCAATTGAAGGAACAAGAAGCAAGTTTACTCATTTATGCACCTTGATAGGAAAAAATAAAAGGAATCGTTTTGCCGTGTGAAGCATCGGCCCTCTTTCCCCAAGTATAAGCCACTAGTTTGATATCTGGAGGCATGGCAATCTTACAAAGCCAGCACTACAGCTACTGTACTTCCTGTAGCTTCTGTAGATCACAAAAATAAATTGTTCATTCTGAGCCATTCTACACTCTTAAAAGCATACTTAAATGCCTAAATCATCCTTCAATCTCACAATAGTTTCGCATATGGAGACATGGATGGTGATGTGCTGCATGTAGTGTGTGTATATTACAACTTGAGAAAAAAAGTGGTGTGTGTGAAACATTTGGCTCCAGCCAAACATTTCCCACGCCCTTGCACTAGACAGTGCCTATGTGCACAAGGTGGCACGGGCACAGGGAAGGCAGCATGCAGGCATGGAAGAGGGTGGGTGCACCCACAAGATGGCACCGGTGAGTGTGCATGGGAGATGGACAGGGTGCGCAGGAGGCTGCGGAGGTGCGCTAAAGGTAGCGTGGGCGGGCGAGAGCACTGGAAGGCCTGGAGGCTGCAGGCACATGCAAGAGGCGGCAGAAGTGCACGAGAGGCAGCGAGGGCATGTGCGAGAGGCTGCAGGAGGCCGCGGGCATGCACTAAAGGGCGTTAGGCTGTAGGGGTGTGGTGGGGGGGACGGCACGTGAGAAGCAAGGTGGCACAGGTGGCAGGCTTGTGAGAGGCAGTGCATGCACGTGCAAGATTGCAGGGGCACAAGGGAGGCAGCAGGGGCTTGCAAGAGGCAGCATAGGTGCGTGCAAGGTGGTGGGAGCATGCAGGAGGCGGCAGAAGGGCACAGAATGCAACGCGGGCTTGTGAGAGGCAGCGCGGGCATGTGGGAGGCAGTGGGAGGGCACAAGACATGGCGTGGGCTCACGGAAGGCGGCGCAGGCATGTGCAAGGTGGTGCGAGCTCGCGAGAGGCAGCGGAGGCACGCAGAAGGCCACAGGAGGTGCTGGAGGCAACATGGGTGCATGCAATGTGGCAAGAGGGCGCAGGAGGTGGCGTGGGCTCACGAGAGGCAGCGCAAGCTCGTGAGAGGTGGTGCAAGCTTGTGAGAGGCAATGGGGGCACACAGGAGATGGCGGGAGGGCGCAGGGTATGGAGCGGACTTTTGAGAAGTGGTGCAGGCACATGCAAGGCAGCACGGGCACATGCAAGGCAGCACAGGCACATGCAATGCGGCAGGAGGGTGCTGGAGGCAGCAGAAGGCAGCAGTGGGGTGTGGCAGGTGGTGGGGGCATGCACAAGACAACAGCAGTAGTGGACCTTTTTTGTTTGAAGTTGAAATGCACAAGGCCCGGCCCGGTGCACACCATGCTGTTTTATTGCCCATATATGGTCAACAAAAATGCATGGGCCATGCGGCTCCATGTGCAATATCCATGTACACAATCCCTGTTTGCCAGCTCATCTTCTTCCACCTACCCACTTGTTTCTCATTGGGGAACTTTTCTCTTAAGCAACCTTCTTTTTTCTTTCATCCTGCTGGGCTGAGAGCATCAGAAAAATGTGTAAGTGGTACATAGTCCTATATAATCTACATAGATTTCATAGTTCCATAGCACTGCCCTTTTCTCTGTAGCCCCCATAGCTAAAGGGGGATGCTATATAGTGCTATGGAGCTCAAGGGGAGTGCTATAGAGAGCTATGAGAGCTATGAGAGCTAAGTATGCAGCTATGATAGTATGACTAGCTATGATAACTATAAGTATCTATCAAAGCTATAAGACTTATGTATCTCACATGTCCTATATTCAATATGTAGGCCTGATATATATAGTCAAGCAATCACATATATTAGAACTATATATATTTTCCAGATTTTCATATCAAGGTCAGAAAGATATCATCATACAAATATAAACTGTTCAATGCATCAAAATTATATTGATATTATAAACACTACTACTAGCTACAAACAAAGACAAAGGTATCTAAGACAAAGGTATCTAAGACAACACTACTTACTTACTAAGCCTACAACAAACCAAAAGATAAATTACTAACAGAAGGAACATAAGTTACTATATAACTAACAGTGATCAGTCAAACCAGATTGATGCAAAGGGTTATAGAAGCTTACCTGAAGGGACTGCAAAAGTACTACAACAAGACATTAGTGTTAAGATAGAAAGCAACAAGAGACTAACAACCAAGGTTACCTGCATCTGAAATAATCCAAATTTATATAGCTACCAGTCACAATTATCTAAGCTATGGAAAGCTATATACAAGCCTTACACAGGTATATAGGTCTATGGTAGCTATATAGACTATATAGCCTTATATGCCATCTATGTAGTCCTATATAGCAAGCAACCACAGCTATGAAAGCTATGGACATGTTCTTACTTGCTATAGAACCTATGTATCCTATGCCACCTATATAAACTTATAAGTGTTAGCTATATGCTATGGTATCTATGGTATATCTAGTAGCTATACCCATTATAAAGAGGATATATACAAATTAGTCACACCAGGGTATTACTTGAATCAATAAATATAATTTTAATGCTAACTAATTACAAAGACAAAAAAATCTAATTATAACTGCATTGAGAATAGGCATAGGCCACGGGCACCATTAAGACGGGCACCCATGCGGGCATGCGGAGTGTCGAGTGGGCATGCAGGCTGTTGCACGGGTGCGAAGATGCTATGCGGGCGCATGAGATCTTGCGCAGGCAGAAGGGACGTCGAGTACCCGCACAGGCGCAGGGCGTCACAGCCGCGTGCGAAGCCCTGGGCCCATACGCGGGAGTGCGCATGCTGGCGGGGGCCGTGCGCGAGGCGCCGTGCTGCCGTGCGCGAGGCGCCGTGCTGCTGTGGGCGCGTAAATGAGACAAGAGGCGTGTGGGCAAGGCACGCGGCGCAGCCAGCCCGTGCATGAGGCACAAGGCACGCGGCGCGGGTGCTTGAGGCGCGTGCGGCGTGCAGAAAGCGGCACGGGGCACCGGGCCCATGCGCGACGCGTTGAGAGGGGGTGCGCAGGCTATGGCGGGTGGGCACGAGGCGCGGGGCCCATGCCGAGGTGCAGCAGGCCGACACAGGGCGCAGCGGCCGTGTGCGACGCAGCACGCCTACGCGCTGGAGGCGCGAGGCACGCGGGGGACGTCGCTGCCGCACGCAGCAGGGTGGCGCGGGCACGAGGTGCAGGGCCTGCGTGTGAGGCGTCGGGCTGTGGCGCGCCGGCGCACAGATCACGACGGGGTCGTGCACAACTGTGGCCCGTGCACAGACGGGGAGGTCGTGGGGCGCGGACGTCGAGGGCAGTGACGTGGCCGTGCGCACGTCGTTGACGACGTGCAGAGGGCGCGGCTGTGCGCGCGTACATAGCTCGCGGCCCGTCGAGGGGCAGTGACGTGGCCGTGCACACGTCGTTGACGACGTGCAGAGGGCGCGGCTGGTGCGCGCATACGTAGCTCGCGGCCCTACGCACGTTGGTGTGTGCGAAAGGCGGAGCGGGTGCCGTTTGAGATCGCGTAGGGGTGTCGTAGGGTGTTGGAGTCGTGCGCGCAGCGCGGGAGCTGCGCGGGAGGGGTGGGCATGGTGTGAGAGCGGGTGGGAAGGGATGGAGGGGTCGTGGAGGGCGCGTAGGGGTCGTGGAGGGCGCGGAGGGGTCGTGGAGGGCGCGGAGGGGTCGTGGAGAGTGGACGCCAAGAAACATATCGAGAGTATCGCTCGAAAAACCGAGCGATACTCTCTTTGTTAGTGAAGAAACTAGAACAATAACTCAATTTTACTTACCTGTTTGCCTTCTGCCTGCTCCCTAAGCTTCTACACCTTCGAGTTTGAGGACGATCGGGCGAATGAGTGAGGAGGCAGCGAGGAAGCAGGAGGAACAGGAGAGTGAGAGCGACAAACAAACAGTGTAAGTCGATGCGGGTTCGGTGCTTCAGCCACCGAACGAGCGAAGCTAAGTTGCTCAAGCTCTAACAAATCAAATAAAATACAATAAAATCAGAAAAAAAGGATACAATGAGCGATCATATATTGAATCAGATACTATGAGAACGCTATGTATCTACTGCACCGTGAATCTCTCAGCAACAGCATCAGCGTAGCAAAGTCTGTCAGCCCAGTCCCTGATGCGGCCCTCGGCAGCGCCCGGCAGCCACGATTCTCGGCTTCGCCCAGGATTCGTATATAAGGCTTGCGCGACGCGCGTTCTTCTTGCTCCTTAACTCCCACCATCCCCTGCCACGTCGACGCCTTCGTCGTCGTCCTCTGCTCGCTCGTTGTCGTCGTCCTCTGCTCGCTCGTTGTCGTCGTCCTCTGCTCGCTCGTCGTCGTCGTCCTCTGCTCTCATCGTCGTCGTCCTCTGCTTGTTCGCTGTTGCTCCCTCCGTCGTCACTCGTTAGTTGTCGTCACTCTTAAGGTAAGCTTTTATTTATTAGTCTCTTATGCCCTTTGCTAATGTCTTTAATAGTTTGGTAAGCTCTTCTTTGTAGACTTGATTAGATTTTCGCTTTTAAGCTCAGGTAAGCCTTTGTTATGTTTGTTATGTTGTGATGCTAATGTCTTTTTGAGAGACTTTCGCTTTTTTGATAGTTTGGCAAGCATTGATGTGTTGTCTTCTGTTATATTCTTCTACTAATACCTGTTATTCTTGTAGATTTTCGCTTTTTTGATACTATAGAACTTATGATTGTAGTCTTTTATAGTATTATGTAGTTGTAGTATTTGGTTGTAGTCTAGTCTATATTGGCTCTTTAATAAAATATATTTTTGCTCTTTTATCTTGAGTGTGATTTATTTTATCAATAGTTATTGCTATCAGTGAAGAGAAATTTGTAGCCTCTTATCAGGTCTAGTAAGATTATGAATTAAAGTCATAACAATGTAGTCTATCAACAATTTATAAAAGTATCCTGCTAATTAAAGCTATCAGATCATCTACAGCATCTGTAGTGAATATATCTCATGTAGCCATTATAGTTATCCTCATGACTCCATAGCATCTCTTATGGCTTCATAGCTGCCCTTATGGCTTCATAGCTGTTATAGCTATGTCTTATAGCTCTATAGCTGCCATAGCACTCTATAGCTGTCCTAAGTAACTTCATAGCACTCTATAGCTGGCTTGCTTCTATGGCCAGCTATAAACATAGGGGCATAGCTATGGACATATGACAGATATGAAGCCTATATAGAGCTCTATAGCCATGTGGATTTTCTCAGATGTGAAAAGACAACAACGAGCAAGCAAACAACGACGAATGAGCAAACGACGACGAACGAGCAACGACGACGAACGAGCAAGCAACGACGACGAACGAGCAAGCAACGACAACGAACGAGCAAGCAACGACAACGAACGAGCAAACAACAACAACAAGCGAGCAAACAACGACGACGAAGGCGTCGACGTGGCAGGAGATAGTGGGGGTTAGAGAGCAAAAGGCAACGCGCGTCGCACGAGCCTTATATACGAAGCTCGGGTGGAGCCGGGATTGTGGCTGCCGAGCGCTTGCCGAGCGTCGCATCGGAGACTGGGCACCAGACTTCACTAAACTGATCTGGCTCCCCATGAGCTTCATGTATGGTAAATACCTCTTGTGCTCATTCATTCGAACGTTATGTACAGTAAATAGCTAACTTTTTTTTCTAATAAATTTTCACGATTTTATTTGATTTGTGGTGGCTCAAATAATGTAGCTTCGTTCGTTCGGTGGCTGAAGTACCGACCGCGTGTCGAAGTTCCTCTCTCCTTCCACCACCACTCCCGAGTCTCCTCCCTTTCCTCCTCTCCCCCCTCCATCTTCTCCCGTCAAACCAAACACTGACGGAGGGTAACATGATGGCGAGGGCCGCCTAGGTAAGTAAAAACAGTTTTTTTTTTCGTGTCTACTTGTGCTAACATAGAGAGTACCGCTCGAACGAGCGGTACTCTCGATCTTCTTCCCTCTCCCTGCCCCTCGCCTGCCGCCGTTGCCATCCCTTGTCGACCCATCCCGCAGCATTGCCGTCATGCCCGTAGGGGCTGGCGTGCCATCTCCCGATGCCCATGTTCGCGTGCGCCAGTGCACGCACCCCGCCGAACAACGCCCACCTCTGCCCGTTGCCTCGTGCATGGGCTCTACCCCCGCCGTCCCGTGTACGGCGCTGCTGCATGGCGCACGGGCCAGACGTGCTGCGGTGGCTTCCGCGTCTCGCGCATGGGTCTACGCCTTGTGCGTGACCCCACCGTGCTGCGTGCGGCCCCGCCAGTGCCCACAAGGTCCGCCAACGTACGCACAGCCGGCGCATGGCCGCAGCCGCACGCGGGACCAGCACACGCACGCGGACGGGCACACCAACACACGCAGAGCGGTGCACGCATGCGCACATGTTGCGCATGGCCGTGCGCAGGCGCGCGGCCTCCCCACGTCTCGCACGCTGTCCCCGCATCCCATGTCCCGCCGCCCTCCCGCCGTGTACGGCCATTGTGCCGCGCGGAGGCCTGCAGTGTCACGCACTGGCCTGTGGTGTCACGCACTGGCCTGCAGTGTTGCGCATGCCTGCGCCAGCCTCCAGCGCCTCGCGCACAGGCCCAACGCTCACGCAGGCCGCTGCCTCTAGAAGCGCCGCCGCCGCCGCTACCACACACGTCACGCATACCCCGTGCCTCGCGCCGTCGCCCGCACCTCGCGCCCGTCGCCTCGTGCCCGTCGCTCGTTGCCCGCGCCCATCACCCATCGCTCGTCGCTGGTCGCCGGTCGCTTGTCGCCGGTCGCCGGTCACTTGTCGCCGGTCGCCGGTCGCTCGTCGCTGGCGCCATCGCCCATCGCCCCCACCTCACGCCGGTCGCCCATGCCCCGCGCACGTCCACCCCACCGCTTGTGCACAGGCTCGCCGCCTTGCATACGGCCCCGCCTCCCGCGTCACGCACTGGCCCACCATCTCGTGTGTGCCTGCTGTGCCTCGTGTACGGGCATGGCATTGTGCGCGCAGACAGGCGCAGACCCCACGCTCTGTGCGTCATGCCTGTTGCATTGCGCATGGGCCTGCCGCAGCCTGATGCCCCGCTGTAGTCATTGAATTGACTTGTAGCTAGTATAATTCAACTATGTATTTACTGTTAAATATTAGTGTTTTGATATCATAAAAATTTGATCTCATTATTGTAATTGAGATGCTTTGGCTTTATACAGAGGCGTGCAAAAAGAATGCCCGCCCCCTTAATCACAATGGTTTTTGTATTTCTCGACAGTTTGCTTATAAATCACAATGCAAATAATTCTGAAATTATCTCATGCATGTTCTTTATCGTACATAAAAGAGTTTTAAACAATTTATAAAGAATTGCATACTACAGAAGTGTACAAAGTTGGTCAAATTTGGCTGACAGATTGTGAATTTGTTTTTTCAACAAAGAGACAATGACTTGCTCTGAAAATATTTGAGGACACTCATGGGGATGCTAAGGGTACATGGTAATTTATTGGGATTGATTTGATTAGCTCAAATGTCTACAATTCCTGCTCCAATGAGGCCATTTTTGCTGTTTTGTTTGTAAAATAGTGTTGTTTGGCAAAAAGTGGCCATCTTGTAGTAGAAATTGTAGACATTTGAGCTAATCAAATCAATCCCAATAAATTACCATGTACCCTTAGCATCCCCATGAGTGTCCTCAAATATTTTCAGAGCAAGTCATTGTCTCTTTGTTGAAAAAACAAATTCACAATCTGTCAGCCAAATTTGACCAACTTTGTACACTTCTGTAGTATGCAATTCTTTATAAATTGTTTGAAACTCTTTTATGTATGATAAAGAACATGCATGAGATAATTTCAGAATTATTTGCATTGTGATTTATAAGCAAACTGTCGAGAAATACAAAAAAACATTGTGATTAAGGGGGCGGGCATTCTTTTTGCACGCCTCTGTATATCTATGGATCTAGGTAAGGACCATAGCATCCATAGCATCCATAGCAACACTATGATGTTATATAGCTAACATAGTTGTCACACATAACTTCATAGCTCTATATACCTTCCACCAATGACTATGGAAGCTATGATAGGCCTCATAGAGTTATATAGCTATGCTGCTAAATACATAGGATACATAGTAATACTATAGGAGTCATAGCAATGGCTGGAAGCTATGTAGAAAACCTATTTTTCAGATGAGTACAGGTGCATAGCTATAGTCTTACTTAGCCTTTTTTTAAAACTAATTGAGAGAGTATTGCTCGACACCATGAGCGATACTCTCATTTTCTACTCCATCTGAGAAAACCTAAATTTATATAGCTACCACCAAGACATACATAAGCTATAAAGGCTATATACTTGTCCAATGTTGATATATAAGTCTATATAGCCTACATAGCCTATATAGCACCAAATGTCAGATATATAGCACTATATAACTAGGTTACATGGCTATATATGCTATACAGCTTGAGTGGACCACTATGTAGGCTATATGAGTTATATAATCTATGTGAGTTATATAGGCCATATATCTTCAATGTTCTATACATTCTATACTTTCTATTCTCAATACAATAACATAGTCTGTATCTACTAACTCAGCCAAAGACATTCATTAACCGAGTTATTCATTATCATAATGTGTCTTTGATATTACAGTAAATGGCTCCAGTGCTAGCTATTCTACTTAAGAGAAACCACCTGACACATAAGGCACCAGAGCACCGGTCGCATCCAGCATGCGTAGCGCTCGGGAGACAGCATCTGTGCTGTCGCGAACACACGCACCCGAAGGCCGGCGCGCGTCGGCGGTAGGCCACGTGCGCCGCCGTCAACGGCATGTGCGCGTTGCTGACAGCCTGTGCGCCGCGTTGCTGACAGCCTGTGCGCCGCGTTGCGTACGCCCCGCGCCCGTGGTTGGTGACATGTGCGCGTAGTCTGCGCCCCGCACGTTGCTGGAGCCGGGCACGAGCCCCGCGTCTGCGTGAGACCGCGGGTCCCCGCGCGCGCCGAGGCAGGTGCACGAGAGCCGGGGCACATGTGCACCACTATTGGGGAGCGCGAGGGTGTCGGATGCGCGAGTGACGGTGTGGGAGTAAAGGGAATGCGGCCGATGGGGAAGGAGGCCTGGCGAGCTGTTGAGCTCGTGCAGGATGCCCGCGTGGGTCGATGAATGCGCGCAGGGTGTGATGATAACACGCCTGGGCGAGCTGTTGCTGGCTCGTGCGGGTGCTGGCGTCTAGGGAGGCGAGCGGAGGCGGCGCGTGGTGCGAGAAGCCACACAACGCGTTGTTGAGCCTCGTTGCCGTGGCAACGAGACTCAACGTGTTCTGCGCGAGCTGTTCGGGGCTCGCGCGGATGTGGCCGTGCTTGGGGAAGGCGATTGGCGTCCTCGCACGAGCTGTTGAGCTCGTCTGATGCGACGGGATCCGCACGCGAGTCGAGACAGGCGCGGGGAGGCTGAGGGCTGCGTGATGAAGGCGGACACGACGGAGGCAGACATGACGTGACAGACCCGCACGAGCGGTTGGGGCTCGTGCGGGCTGTCGGAGAGTCACGAAGGCGTTGTTGTGGGTGCTGAAGACCCTTCAGCCTCGCATGAAACGATGTGGTCCGTGCGGGTCGGGGAAGATGCGCGAGGGAGTGGATGGGGTGGATATGCGAGCCGTGGGGGGTGTTGGGTCCGCAGACGACGCCGTGGGGCTAGGAAGGTGGAGGGGGCGAGGCACGGGCGCGGGCGAGGGCGAGGGCGAGGGCGCGGGCGCGGAGACAAGGAGGGGAGACAGTCGAATGAACGTGGAGTCTCGCTCGCTATCGAGCAAGACCCCCGGATTAGCACAAAAAGGAATGTAACAAGAGCTTTTTTTTACTCACCTCTTGGTTCTCTTGCCCCTTCCCAACCCCCCGGCGTCTTAATCGAATAAGAAAGTGAGGAAGGGAGATGGAGATTGGTTGGAGGACGAGGGAGAGTCTGAGTGAGCAGTGACTAGTGAGCAGTAGCGGTTCGGTGCTTCAGCCACAGCCAAATGCGTACAAATATAATCGGTTTCGAGCTTCACAATTCAGATAAAATCAGCGAAATTCAGAGAAAAAGAGCAGAAGTACGGTTGACAAATACAGTTCAATCAAATGCAATACATTTCTAAATACTGAGTTTTACGCTACTGGATAACAATGACAACTTAATGAAGTCTGGGTTCGCGCAGCCTCCGACGCGACTTCCGGCATCCGCCGGCAGCCACGATTGTGACTCCGCCGGGCAAACCCGCGCGCAGCTATATAACGCGCGCACGACGCGCGTCGTCTTTCTCTCTTCAACTACTACCTCGTCTTGCCACGTCATATCCGATTCCTTCAGTAACTCTTCATTTGTTATCGTTGTTATGTTTCTCTACTAATCTCTACTAATCTCTTCTATTCCCTTACTAGATTTTCGCTTTTCTAGTATTCGGGTAAGCTTTTCTTTGTTATCTTTGTTATGTTCCCTTATAATTCTTGTAGATTTCTGCTTTTATTATAGTTTGGTAAGCTTTCTTTTGTGATCTTTGTTATCTCTTTTGTTATCTTTGCGAATTTTCGCTTTTATTAGACTTTAGTAAGCTTTTCTTTGTGATCTTTGTGGGATCTTTTACTAAAAGTCTTATGTTGTTAGTAATTTTCGCTTTTCTAATATAGTGGTAAATTTTTTGTAATCTTTTCAATACTGATGTTTTTCTATTCTTATTAGGTTTTCGCTTTTTTGTGTAGTACCTTGTAGTCTTGTAGTGATTGTTTGTAATACAGTAGTAGATAGTTAATAAAATTTGTTATCATTCATTTTTATTGTGATCCTAGTATTGCTGGTTACTGAATACAAATCTGTAGATACATAGTAAGTCTAGTAAAGCTATAAATTGAGTTTCTTGCATTGTAGTATATTAGAGATATATAGAATAGCCTGTTGCTTATAGGCATTATAGTCTTTATACTATTCATAATAGACCTAGCCTATATAGCTATCCCTAATAGCCCATGGCTACCATAGCTATCATAGCTGTGTGCCAACCAAGTATGGCTATATAACACTCCATAGCTGTCTCTAGCAACTCTATAGCACTATATAGCTGGCCATAGCAAGGGCATTGCTATGGCCAGCTATATAATAGGGGGGATAGCTATGGCCCTAGGAAAGATATAGAGCCTATATAGCTCTATATATCTATGTGGGTTTTCTCAGAAGTCCCCAGGTCATTGCCGCCTCCTGTGTGCCCCCACCAACTCGCTTGCACCCTCGCCGCCTCCTATGCATCCTCGCCACCCCTCATGCACCATCACCGCCTTCAGCACACCTCCGCTGCCTCCCGCATGCCGCTGCCTGCTCCTATGGCCTTCGGCGCATGCTCACTGCCTTTCCTGTGCCCTCACTGCCTCCTGCACCCTCCTACTGCCTCCCACACACTGCCGCCGCCTCTTGCATGCCATCGTTGCCTCCAGCACATCTGTGCCCCCTCTTGCGTGCCCCCACCACCTGCAGCATGCCCACGCCGCCTCTTGCGAGTCAGCGCCACCTCCAGTGCCATCCTGCCACCTCCTGCATGCCCCCGCCACCTTGCACGCACCTGCACTGCCTCTCGCAAGCCCCTGCAGCCTCTTGCAAGCCAGCGCCACCTCCTGCCACCTCTCATGCCTTCCTGTAGATTCCCACAAGCCTGCACTTCCCTTCCCGCACCCTCCCATGGGCCCACACCATCTTGCCCATGCCCATGCCGCCTCCTACAAGCCCGTGCCTCCTTGCACATGCCCGCACTGCCTCTACCACCCTCTCACACCCTCCTGTGAGCCTCCGCCACCTCTTGCTAGCCCCCGTTGCCTCTTGCTAGCCCCCGCTGTCTCTCACAAGCCCCTGCTGCCTCTTGCAAGCCCCCACTGCCTCTCGCGAGCCCCTGCTGCCTTTCGCGAGCCAGCGCCCCTCCCACGGCCTGCCATGCCCTCTTACGAGCCAGCGCCGCCTCCCTGTACTGCCTCTCGTGCCCGTGCCACCTCTTGCAGGCCACACCGCCTTGCACGTACCTGTGCCACCTCCTGCGAGCCCCCGATGCCTCTCATGAGGAGGCGTCCCAGTTGTCCCAAAATAATGGGACCGGAATCACGCCGCAAGAGCATTCCAATTCCTGCGGATACAGCCGTCTCTGCAGGCATTAGAATGCCCCGCTCCTAGGCAGCATTATAATGCTGCCTAGGTTCTCACAGGCCGCTTACCGGGCCGCACGGTACTCTACGATGGCGGCTGTTGCCGCCGCCCTCGCTCGGCACTGCCCCGCCCCCCCTCGGCTACGCATCGCCCGCTGCTCAGCTACGCATGCGCCCGCCGCTCGGCTATGCATGCGTGCGCTCGCTGTTCGGCTGCGCACGCACCCGCCACCGCTGCCCATGCTCCCCGCCATTTTCCCTGCATGCAGCCGTGCCGGAGGGACCTGAAGGTCCAGCTACACAGCTGGCTGCATGTAGGGATGGCATGCGAGGGCTGTCGCTGCATTCGCGCCCCCGCCCGTGCACCGCCCGCTGCCCGCCCCGTGCGCCGCCCGCTGCTGCCCGCTGCTGCCTGCTGCCGCCGCCCGCCACTGCCGCTGCCCGCCGCCGCGCTGCCCGCTGCTGCCCGCTGCCCGCCGCTGCCCGCCGCCCGCCACTGCCTGCTGCCCGCTGCCCGCCACTGCCCACCGCTGCCCGCTGCCCGCCACTGCCCACCGTCCCTGCACACTGCGTGCTGTCCACGGCAGGGACGCTACCTGCCGTCCGTCCCTGCCCGCTCCCTGCCGCTCCTGCATGCTGCCTACCGCTCCCTGCGCCCGCGCGTCCCGCTCGCTTCCCGCTCCTGTTGCCCCCTCCCCGCTCGCCGGCGCTGGCTCCGCCGCACCGCTCGATGTCGCTGCTGCCGCTGGCCTTGACGTCATCACTGGGGCTGTCGCTTGTGCCAGTGGACGAGGCGGCTGGGCTGTGCGCGGTCGCTGGGCTGTCGCGCATGTTGCTAGCCACTGGCTGCGCGTGTAGACGGCATCGCATGTGGTGCTGGGGTGTTGCACGCGGCGGCTGCACGTCATTGTGGTTGCGATGGTCGTGGGCGAAGTAACGAGCATGCGCACCAGTGGTGCGCGCGTGCGTGCATGTGGTCGTGGTGTGCGACAGGTCGTGGTGTGCGACACAGCCGTGGGCGTGTGTGGAAGACCGCGACACGTGGCGGGGCGTGACGGGACACGACGGGGCGGGGCGTGGACGGGGTGGGCATTGTAGCACGCGTGGAGAGGCGAATAAACGGAGGGGCGAGCGCACGCGAAAAAGCGGTGCCTGCACGGAGGAAGCAGTGCGGGGAGGGTGCAGGCTGAGAGCCTCGAGAACGTGCTGTGGCACGTCTCGGAGAATGCCGAGCGGCAGTGGCTAATGCCCGAAATGCCTGACATTCGAGGAGGGATAGTCGAGCACGGATTTTGCAGCACTTTTCAGCACAAAATAGACTACAATCATGTACATATAATAGAATAGAACCTATCTACAACTTAACTAGAAATCCTTGCAATGATGAGGCCCATAATGATGAGATTACTGTAACCCTAGGGTAACCCTAGGCCCGAGTTTATATAGTATGACCTCTATGACCTGTACTTACACTTATTGGCTGCATTCATATACTTCAGGATAGTATGTAGCATATGGGTATCAAATTTGAAATTTTTTAGACATGTGCACAGACATGGAGACCCAAAATACATCTAGAATTGTGTTATACTTTCCGAAAAACATGGAATCTGCCCAAGATCTCAATGATATAACATTCTAAAAAATTGGTTAAAATGATATCACAATGATATGTTGTACCCTGATATGGTCCTATGTACCGATAGGTGCGTAGATCCCAATGTGCTGAGGAAGTGCGGCTCGAGCGTGGTGTCCGGCATGCCCGAGACGAGCCCGACGCGTTGAGCCAATGCGTGCATTGTAGACTTGCTTATATCTTTTTCGCATGCAGCACACCTCCACATTCATGTATTCATTTCAAACTTGGTATATACATTCTTGTAATGTACAAAAGCCTACTGTATTAATTATAGAATTTAACGACATTTATTACACTTGAAAATCGACTTCGAGTTCGATTAGCCTCGTTCGCTGCCCTGTTCGGCAATTGCCGAACTCCGCCACAAGGCTCGTGCGGCTGAGCTCTTGCCCTTCCCGCCACGCTCACTCAAGCGGGTGCACTGCGAGGCCTTACAGCCTCTTACTGGTAAGTCTTCTTATCTATATTTCGAGTCTTCTATATGTTTACTGACCTTTCGTGCGTTTTTTCCAGCCCCGAGACCGCGTTGACGTGGCAACGCGGATGACGCGACCCTCGCCCCCTTCCCTCCACCACCACCTCGCCCCTCGCGCTTGCAAATGCGCGCCTTCGCCGCCATCTCGACACCGCCCTGCAGCTGCGCAGATCCGCACTGCAACTCGGGGTCGATCGGCGGGCACGCACGCACGGCGCGCTCTCTACGGTGTTCCGACACGCCTCCACTGCGTTCCGACACGCATCTCTCTCCACCACGGCCCCATCTCCGCGTCCGCGTTGGACGTGCTGCGAAGGGCCCGAGGCACTCCACAGCGCCAATGCGCCCTGGGGGAGTAGCATCGGCGAGCGGCGGGGCGAGCGCGGTGCCGGCGCACATGGCAGAGGGCACGCGGGCAGACGGTGGTGTAGCGGGAGCAGACGGCGGCGAGCGGGAGTGGACAGCGCCGAGCGGGAGCAGACGGCGAGCGAGCGGGAGCAGACGGCGAGCGAGCGGGAGCAGATGGCGGGTGAGCGGGAACAGACAGCGGGTGAGCGGGAACAGACGGCGGGCGAGTGGGAGCACGGGCGGCGAGCGGGAGCACGGGCGGGAGCGAGCGCGCGCACGGACGGCAGCGAGCGCGCGCACGGACGGCAGCGAGCGCGTGCATGGACGGCAGCGAGCGCGCGCACGGACGGCAACGAGCACGCGCCCAGACAGGAACGAGCACGTGCCCAGACGGCGGCGAGCGTGCGGCAGCGCGGCGAACGGCGGGCACGTGGCAGGCAGGTGGCGGCGGCGGGCAGGTGCGTGGCGGCGGCAGGTGCGTGGCGGCGGGCAGGTGCGTGGCGGCGGGCAGGTGCGTGGCGGCGGGCAGCGGCGGGCGGGTGCGTACGGGCCGCGGGCGGGCGGCGGGCAGGCGGCGGGCAACGAGAGCGAGCAGGAGCGGCGGGCAGCGCAGCGCTTGCCCTTCTCTCCTTTCATGCAGTTTACTGTGTAGCTGGACCCTTCAGGGACCCTCCGATAATACTGCATGATGGGAGAGGAGCGATGCGCACGTAGCGCCGGCGGCGGGAGGCAGGAGCACGCAGGTAGCACTGGCGGCGGGAGGCGCGGAACCGAAGCGGGCGCACGCGACGTGTAGCCGAGGTGGGGCAGGGCGGTGCCGAGGAGTGCGCCGCTGCCGTAGTGTAGCAAGCGGCCCAGTAAGCGGCCCGTGAGAATCTGGGCAGCATTGTTATGCTGCCCAGGAGCGGGGGATTGTAATGTCTGCGGCAGTAGTGGCTCGGCTAGCTGCGGCTGCAGCCGCAGACATTGCAATGCTCTTGCGGCGTGAATCCGGCCCACATTATTTTGTGGGGACTGGGACTGGTGTCATGAGCCCCCACCAGCGCAGGAGGTCCCATGCCTCTGTGCGCCCTCCTGCGCACCCTTGTGCACCCCCGCCGCCTCTCATGCACCCCGGCAGCCCCCCGCGCACCTGCACAGCATTGCACGGCCTCTCGCGTGCCTGCACCACCTCCCGGCGCAGCCTTTCATGTGCCCGCACTGCCTGTCATGGCCTCTAGCATGCCTGCACAGCCTCCTGCTGCCTCCCGTGCCTCACTCCTATAGTGCGTGGGAACTGTTCTGGTGTAGCAAAACAGTTCCCACGAGGTGCAGAATGATATGCAAGGGGAGGTTTTATATATCAATACTATTAGTGTACAGTTGTAACCAACCAAATTAATATGTTTTGCATGATATATTGTTGGAGAGTTGATTTAAGAGACTAATGAATTATTTCTCATACTGAATCTCACATACTGCAATATAGCACTCTCATAGCTAGCATAAACTACAGTAGCTAACATAAGCTACAATAACTAGCAGGAGCTATAGTAGATATACTATCTGTAACGCTAGATCCGCTACATAGGGGAAACACCTCACGGGTCAAAGCGGGCTGGTGTCAAGAGAACTGGACTGACGTAGGGCCTCTCGAAGGAAGACCTTTCGGGAGTCCGGAGGAGGGAAGGGATGGAGTGTAAAAAGGGTCAAAAGACACTCCCGAAGGTCCTACGGTAGTGTGCTCGGTTAGAGGCCAAGCACATCTCGAAGGCAGACCTTTCGTGATGTGGCTCGCGCGAGAGGAGTCTGAGGACGAAACTTACCTTTGTGCCGGACAGCCGACGCGAGCGGGAGAGAGAGATAAAGAGAAAGGGATGAGGGACGAGACGAGCTAGGCACGAGCCGAGAGATGAGAGAAAAGGAGACGAGAGACGAAAGGCTGAGAAAAACTAGAAAGATGATTGTTCAAGATTGATCTATTCTACGTATTACAGGCGTGCTTAAATACAGTTCTAGCTCCGCTCGGGAAACTCCGAGTTCCTGACGAAGACTCCTTCCTTTTTCGTATGACGCGTCTCCCGGCCTAGCCGGCCCGTCCGTGCTGCCCCATTACATAGCCCCCCCAGGGTTCGTCAGGAAGGCGAGTTGAGAACTGTGAGCAGACGGCCTTCATCTGAAAAATATACCATTGCTATGTTGCTCTATGTGGCTTATATAGAAGCCATAGGTCCATAGCTATCTCCTTTTATATATAGGGCCTCATAGCTGAAGGGTTGTCTATGATAAGCTATGTAGTCAAATAGGATTGCTATGCCCTCTTATCATAGCTATCAGAGCATACAGCATAGCTATGAAAGCTATGCAAGCTATGAAAGCTATGCCAGTTATGTTTTGTATACCTATCATCATATCATATGTAGCTTAATAGGAATACTATCTACTCTATGCCATCTCTGACTTTCATAATACTTAAAACTACTATAATCTCATTTTAGATATATCAGCATTTTTATAGACTTGATAACCCTATTACATCTCAGTCACACAAAACATCAAAAATTTAAAAACATTATATTAAAATTTGTTACACTAATACAAAGATTACAAGCTGAACTACAAAGATCTCATATTGGTGTACAAAGTACCAGATATATAACAATAACAAAGGTAAGAAAAGGCACAAAGTCTACAAAAGTGACACATCATCAATATAGATGATGAACATAAAACTTTAAAAGACTTACACAAAAAACAGCAAAAGCGAAAATAACTCTAAAGGTTAACAATTAGTACTATCAGCAACAAAGAACAAGGAAAACATATCTTAGACAACAAATGTTGAAGTAGCGCAGCACATGGGGAAGGGGAAGACGAGAGGGAGATGATAGTGGTTGAGAGGAAAGGAAGGTCACGCATCCATCAGTACTCTTACAAACTTTCTGGCCATGCCTGATTGTAACTGGGAGCAAGGTTCAGACAAGTCAGGTAGCCCAGACGGGTGTAATGTCACAGGCAAAATCAGATTTTGTATCTGGCCTCAGATTTTATTTCTGGCCTCAGATTTCATATCTGGCCCCAGATTTGATGTCTGGTCCCAGATTTTAGGTCTGTTCTCAGATTTTAGGTCTGGTTCCAGATTTCAGGTCTGGTTCCAGATTTTATGTCTGGCTCCAGATTTTATATCTGATTACAGATTCAAAGCTGATAGCAGTTTTAAATCTGATATTAGAGGATAGTCTGATATCATTTATTCAATCTATGCTTCCTAATTAACTGATATATTCATAGGCTAGGCAAACATCATACAAACTATATAAACAATCATCCTGAGCTGAATTCTAAAAAAAGCGAAAATAAACTACAAATATAATGACATTAGACTGAAAAACATACCAAAGACTACAAAACATACCAAAAAAGTGGAATAGACTACAAAAAGAACAACATTATAAAGATCAGAAAAAGCGAAAATTGATTAGAAAAGTAACAACACTTACCTTATGATGACTACAAAAAAGCAAAGATGTATCTAAAAGACTATAGCATTATTAGTTTTGACAAGATAACAAACATAACAAAACTTATCTTAAAAGTATAGCAAAGACTACAAAAAGCGAAAATGTACTAGAAAGATAACAAAATAAGTGTAAAGAACATAAGAAAGACAACAAAGTTTACCTTAGAAGTGCATCAAAGTCTACAAAAAGCGAAGATATAAGGAATGATAACAATATTAGTCTAAGAAACATCAAAAAGATAACAAAAGATTACTTACAATGATAAGAAAGACTACAAAAAGTGAAATGTAGTGAAAAGATTACAACATTGGTGTAAGCAATATAGAAAAGATAAAGAAACTTACCTTAGAAGTGTAACAAAGACTACAAAAAAAGCGAAAAACAACTACAAAGATTACAACATCAGTCCTAATAAGATAACAAAGATAACAAAACTTATCTTAACAATGTAACAAAGACTACAAAAAAGCGAAAAGATAACAATTTGAAAGGTAACAAAACTTACCTTACAATCATTGTAGTAATGACTACAAAAAAGCGAAAATGTACAAAAAAGATAACAACATTAGTGTAAGGAACATAACAAAGATAACAAATGCTTACCTTAGAAGTGTAACAATACTACAAAAAAGCGAAAATAGATCAGAAAGATAATAGAGTCAACAATACTTACCTTGGAAGTAATAGTCACATAACTACAAAAAAGCGAAAATGAAGTCAAAGGTAACAAAGATAACAAACTTACCTTCAAGAGCAGAGATGATGGTGGTTGCAGAGAGAGAGGTATTTCGGGCCAAACTTGGCAGTTATGTGTTTTAATCGGAGTTTAAATTAGCCACATAGCCACAATTAGACAAAGACAGATGATCTGGCACTTGTAGCTTGCTCAATTCTTATCCGATTTCGACGTTCTTGGATGCGTTTGAAAGCTCTCATCAGCCGCTTTCCAACAAGCTCTCATACGTCGTGTTACGTACCAAACTCATCGAACGCGATGCATTTTTGTTTTGGACAAAGATAGGGTAATATCTCAGTCAATTCTGGGCGCTTTTTCTCGATCTTGGATTTATTGGAAAGGTGTGATTGGCCGCTTTCCAACAAGCCCTCATACGTTGTGTTACGTGCAAAACTCATCAAATGCGATGCATTTTTGTTTTGCACAAAGATAGGGTGATATCTCAGTCAATTCTGGGCGCTTTTCCTCAATCTTAAATGCATTGGAAAGGTATGATTAATTGCTTTCCAACACGCCCACATAAGAAGTGATATGTGCAAAACTCATAAAATGCGATCAATTTTCATTTTCGACCTTCTAAGAAGAAGATGGAGATGTATTTCAATCAATTCTGAGCATATCTTCTTGATCTTGGATGCATTGGAATGGCCTGATTTATCGCTGTTCAAAAAGCCTTTATGCAGTCTGATACCTTCCAAACTCATCTGTCCAAGGCTATTTCTACTTTTGATCCCCTGAAATAAGAGATCTTGATTTATCTCAATCAGTTTCCATCCTATTATTATATTCTTAGATGTATTTGAAAGGCCTTTTTTATGTTTCTTGTTTAGGTGCTAATTATATTCAACTATTGATCTCTAGCCTGATTGCCTTGTCATTTGAGGTGTATCCTTGTAACGCTAGAGCCACTACGTAGGTAGAAACACCTTATAGGTTGAAGTGGGCTGGTATCAAGAGGACTGGACTGACGAGGGACCTCTCGAAGGCAGACCTTTCAAGAGTTCCAGAGGAAGGATGGGATAGGGAGCTGGGGAGCTGAAAGGCATTAAAAAGAACCTACGAGAGTGTGAATGGTCAGTGGCCAAGCATGTCTCGACATGGCTTGAGTGAGAAGACTTCACACAAAAGACTTATCTTCATGTGAGAGAGAGAAAAAGATGAGAAAAAAAGAGATAAGAGAAAAAAACAAGAGAGATGGAAGACAAGAGAGACAAGAGATAAGAAAAAATCACAAACTAATGATGATGATTCAAGATAATGACTACTTTGTGTTACAGGCATAGTTAAATATAATTCTAACTTCACTCACTAAAGTCCAAATTTCTGACAAAGACTCCTTTCTTTCTTGTATAATGTGGCTTTCAGCCTAGCTGGCCCATTTGTGCTGTTCCATTACAATCCTGGTATTGTACTATTTTGATTCATTCATCACCATGTTGTGACTATGACTGGCCTGACAGAATTTTGAATTTGTCATGCCAGAGTTGCAACTATGACTTAGGCTAAATTTTGTCATTTGTCAGGCTTGTTTAAGCTTGCTAGCACAAGCTCACCTACACCTCTATTAGCTTATCGTGCTTAGTTTGCATTTAACTCAATTTTGAATGTAAACTGATATTTGACAAACATTTAATACCTGATTGTATCTGGGAGATTACATCTGCCTGGCTAACCTGACAAGAAAAGAAAATCTGATAAACATCTAAAATCTGAAGGATATCTGAAATCTGACTGTGTCTGAGAGATTACACCTGCCTGACAGACCTGACGAGAATACAAAATCTGATAAACATCCAAAATCTGAGAAGCATCCAAAATCTGGCCAACATCCAAAATCTGATTGTGCCTAGAAGATTGCACCTGTCTGATCTGTCTGGCAGTAAGAGATATTTCAAAATCTGACTAGGTCTGGGTATAAATCCATATCTGATAAAATCTGACTTTGTCTGATGTACCTGATTTTGTTTGTAGCCAGATTTGGTTGATCTGTCAGGTTTATAAGGTAATCAGGTAAGGTCAGACACAATCAGACCCAGCAGAAAGTTTGTAAGAGTACTGATGTCGCGCAGGCCTTATATCGCCAGCACATTGCGGAGCCCAAAATGGGGCTGCCGGGTGTTGCTGGGTGCCGCGCCAGAGGCTGGTGACTTAGACTTCACTAAGTTGACTTGCATGCCCGGCGACATACAATACTTTAGAAAAGTATCCAGCTCATCCATAATGTAGAACTTACAATTTTATGTACGTTTTGTTTTTCTTGTATTTTATAAGAATTTATTTGATTTGTTAAACTTGAACTCGCATGAGTCGAGTGCTGTGGCTGCACTCGACGCGTGACTTGGTGCATCTCTTCTCTCTCTCTCCCCCACGTCGTCTCTCCTTGTCTCCCCTCCCCTGTTTCCTTGTACCAGCAACACACAACATCAAGCGAAGATTGGGAGGGCTGACAGGAGGGCTGAGGGCCCCTAGGTAAGTAAATTCACGTCTTTCTCAATTGTCTTCGTGCTAATTCAACGAGTATCGTTCGTGTAAGCGAACAATACTCGTTTCTCGTTTTCGATGTCCCGCCGATGCATCCGCCCCATCCCTCGACAATGCCATTATTGACGCCAGCGTCGGGTCTCATTGCCGTGGCAACGACACCCGACTGAGCGTCATACGACGTGCCCCGTCGCCTCCCTGCACTGCAACATCTGCGGGCGAGCTCCCCCTCCTGCTCCTGCTCCCGTCCTCGTCCTCGTCCTCGCCCTGCCGCTGCTGCCCTCGTCCATGCCCCTGCTCTGCCTTCGTCCACGCCCCCGCTGCCAGTGCACGCATGTGGCCCCGCCAGCGTGCGTGGGGCCACGCGTGCCGGCAACTCTGCATGCACGACCACGGAGAACGGCCAGCGCAGCAGCACATGCGCGGGCCATGCACGGCTGCGGGAAATCCCAGCAACGTGCACGCGAGCCGTGCACATCGAAGGACGACAGCACCATCAAGCACAGCCTCGCCCCGCCAGCGCACGGCCGCAGACGGCCGCGCTAGCGTGTGTATGCATGCACGGCGAGGCTGCCGTGCATGGCGGGCCTCGTCTGCTAATGCATGGCCAGGCAGGCTGGCGGCTGCATGCGCAGGGCGGCTGACGACCATGCGCATGGTCTCACTAGCGCACGGGCTGCTACGCACGGCCCCGTCTGCTTGTGCAGGGCTATGCATGCCAGTGTTTGTGCGTGTATGGCCACGTACGACTGCCGGCGCAGGCACCGTGATGCGCGCAGTCTGCATGGGGCTACGCGCATCGGTGGACGATCGTGCCAGCCTATGCGCATGCGTGCGGACAGTCGCTGCACGCACGAGGCCATGTGCACGGGCGACGGCGCATGCATGGCAGCTGCGCTAGCACGGGGCTACGCACGCTGATGAGGGTGCGCGCATGCGCACAGGCAGCTGTGAGCACACCAGTGACTGTGCCAGTGCATGCATGAGGTTCAGTGTAGCTAGTTAGTTTTGTTATGTAGTAGACTAATTGTAGTAGTATATTCACTTCAAATCTAATAATTTGATTTCAGATCCTTGATGCCTACCTGGCTTAGCATAGTTGGTATAGTGATGATAGGAGCCATAGCTCCCCTCAGTAAATATCATAGCTCTATGTATCTGACATTACTACTTATGTAGACTATGTATTTAACACTGTCTGCTATGAAGGCTATGATAGCTCTCATAGTTCTATATAGCTTGACAAGTCAAGGCCATAGACTCCATAGCTTACCCATAGGACTCATAGCTTCACCTTTTGCTATGTAAATTTTAGATTTTTCAGATGTTGTTCTGCTAGCAGCGTGTCCCTCAGGTAGTCCGCGACAGTTTCACGCCATCCCGGCAAGTATGCGGAAAGGCGAAGGCGTTCGATGGCGTTCATGCGGATGCCGCTATTGAAGCCTCGGACCTTCGGCTTCCACTGGCTCGGCATGTACGTGTGGGCGGTCCGATCTGTGATCTCGCTCAGGCGGCTCGCGAACCATTTCTCTGCCGTGGGATTCCAGCGTCCTGACCACCAGCCGCTGCGCTCCCACGTATCTGGGTCTGGCCAGAGTGTGGAGGCGGGATTGCTGGGGGATGCACCCAGGATTTCCTGGAGGAGAGGATCGTCCTGCCAGTCCATCGGGGTGTTGCTGTGCCATCTGCCTTCGACCATGAAGTGGACGTTACTGTAGACATAGGTCGATGCGGGACCGTCGAGGACGGCTTCGGCGAGAGGGATGCCACCGTAGTGCATGGCCAGGCGCCATATGAGGCCACCATACCGAAGGAACCTGGCCATGCCGGTGGTGGGCATGAGGTCGTCCATGTGGGCGGCATAGGCGCGGCAGAGGTCCCGATTGGAGATATTGGTGGGACCGAGGGGGTGCGGGGCACTGGCGACGTATGTCGGCGGGGGCAAAACGGCACTGCCTCATCGACGGTCCATGGCCCAGGCTTGGCCCCATGATGGTTCCCATGAGACATGGAACCTCATGCCAAACCTGAGCATGAGTTGCAGTAGGTCGGCCGGTACTATGTGGGCGTCGCGTTCCAGGGCTTGGATGAGTCTGGCCTTGGTGGCTGACGGGATCGATACGTGCATGTTGACGAGGAAGAAGGCGTCGATGCTGAAAAAAACATCGGGCGCGATGTCGCTGATGGCGGCCAGCTCTGCGCTGCCTGTGGTGACGTCCGCCCAGAACTGCGAGAACAGTTGGGGCGTCATGGCGGGCGGCTCTTCCGTGTCCATGCCGCCTGCATCGTCGGTCAGAGCCTCCTCGGCCATTGCGATTTTCTGAGCCACCACGCTCATGGTGATCGTGGCTGGCGGCTGGGCAGCGGGCTCTACCGGAAGCACAGGCAAACCTTGTGCGACTGGGAGAGCGGGCTGAGGGTTGGCAGGGGGGAGATCCAAGTCCTGGGCTGGCGTATCGGCCGGTGCAGGACTCAGCTCCTGGGGCGGGACTTCCGTGAGCGGAGGGGCGAGCGGCATGATCTCGTCTTCGGTGACGGGGGCAGGGAGCGGCGATTGTGCCGCCGGTGGGCTAACTGGGAAGACATTGACGGCAAACCTGTCAGTGTCTGCGCCCATTGCCATTTGCTGTGGGCCGTGTGGCCCCGTCGTGGTCATGGGTGGCGCTGATGTGGTGTCCGGTTGGGGCGGTGTTGGTGGGCGCAGCGTCGGGGGACGGGGAGGAGGAGGAGGAGGGTTGTGGCTCCTCCAAGTCGCCAGTCCTGGACTGTCCAATAGCAGAGACTTGATCGGGGTCAGCATGTAGCGGGCGCGCCCCCAGGGCCTTGGGTAGTCCTCATCGCTGTCAGGATCATCACTGTCCGTGGTCAGGTATCCATGGCGGGCGCAACGGTGAAAGACCTTGATGTTGAGGTAGTCCTCGATGTCCACGTAGTCTTGGTACCAATAGGCCTCGTGCCATTTGTGTATTTCCGGCCTATCAACGGCAACGGTCCCGGAGGTGGTGTCGAGGTTTTCTGCGAGCACGCATGTCTGGCCCGGCATGTTATGAGAGTAGCGGTATATTGTGGGGTCGTATGCTGTCGGGTGGATGGACGCAAAGGCTGGGTCAGAGGCGTAGGAGTGCTGCCAGGTGTAGTTGACGGGGACGCCACGGCGGAGCCAGTGCTGCAAGATGGTGTGCCGCATTTGAGGCCATCGCGGGTACGTAGTGGTGCAGAAGGAGACGCCACGTTTCTCTGACTGGACGATGTACTGCTCCAGGAAGTCCGCAAACCCGTCCTGCTGCTGGGCTTGCGGGTGGCTGGACCAGTCACCCGAAATATTCATGATAACCTAATAGAAGTAGCCGAACCAGTCGAGGAGCGCCCAGCAGTAAGTCCACAAGAAGGGCATCAGAAAAATATGCAGGTCCTACATAGCTCTATATACCTTATATAGAAGTCATAGGTCCATAGTACCTCCCTTTACTACATAGCCCTGATAGCCCAAAGGAGGTGCTATGGAGTGCTATAGAGCTGAAGGGGGGTGCTATGGACTGCTATCATAGCTATCATAGCTGACTATGAAGCTATCATAGGGTATTCAGCTATCACATCTATTGGAGCTATTAGAACTATATTATCTACTTATGCTACACTCAATATGTAGACTTGACATATCTATCAGAGCAATAGAATCTATCAAAACTATTAGTTTCATGGCCCAGCTATGTAGTAGACATTATATTTAATTACAAATTGCAGATATATGCATAATCCCAAAAAAAACTGATCAATTTGGATTATATTGAATCAATGTCATTTACTACAACATTTATTAAATTATTATGATCTAATCCAACACTTCATAGTCAACTACAATGATATACACAGACAACTCTAGAAAGATAACAAGTGAATAAATAAATAAAACTACTAGATACCTAAGTAACAATTTAACCCAAAAAGCGAAAATCTATAAACCAAAAATGAGATAACAAAAATAACAAAGACAACAGAACAATACACCTAAACTTGAGAAAGATAACAAGGACTTAACTTGACACAACATTAAGCAAAGAACATAGAACATTAATAATATAGAGTCCGCACACCTTAGAGATAATAGAGTAAAAGAAAAACGACGAGAAAAGAAAGGAATAACGACGAGCAGAGGAGAAACAACAGCGAGCAAGGAACAACGACAGCGAGCAAGGGACAACGACAGCGCCGACGACGCCGACATGGCAAGAGATGGTGGGAGTTGGAGAGCAAGAGGAATGCGCGTCGCGCACTTCTTAAATACGAATCCTGGGCGAAGCCGGGAACTGGGGCTGCCGAGTGCCACATCAGAGACTGGGCAGCAGACTTCACTAAGTCAACGTTGCCGCTCAGGGATGTACAGTAAGGTAGATACTCTGTTTTCTCATACATTTAGATTTTAAGTACTATCTATCAATGTCATCTTTTTCTCCGATTTTATATGACTTTATTTGATTTGTTGAAGCTCGAGGAACGTAGCTTCGCTCGTTCAGTGGCTGAAGCCGTCGAACGCACGTCGAGACTTCCCACTTCCCCCCACCCTCACACTCTCCACCTTACCTCTGTCGTCTCGCCCCATTCTTCTCCCCCATCAATGGTCAAGACGAATTGGACGGAGGATCAGTATGTTGAAGGGCCCCTAGGTAAGTAAAAAAATCTTTCTTTTCGTGTTCATTCGTGCTAATTCAGAGTGTCGCTCGATCTTCGAGCGACACTCGTTCATCTGTCCCCGCTCCCCCTCCATCGTCCATCGTCCATTGTCCATCCCCAGCACCCTCCCCTCACCCCCATCACACCCTCTGCCATCGCGTGAAGTCGCCGACGCATCCAGCTGCCTGGGCGCAGCACTAACACCCCACGCCCAACGCATCACGACATCCCCGCACGCCCACGACTCCTCACGGCCCCGATTCCCCATTCGCATGCACGGCCACGCACGGCCGCCGTGCCACATCGTTCAGCCCCGTCTGTGTGTTGTCGACGATGTGCGCACGGGCCACGTCACCGCTCCTTGACATCTGTGCATCTGCGAGTCGTAGTGCCCCATTGCCATAGCAACGGCACTCGACGTGCACCCTTCGCGCCCGCCGTGCCTCAAGCACCCCCACCGGACCTTTCCACACCCTCGCCGTGTCCGCCAGCACAGCGAACGGCCCAGCGCCCAAGACTCACGTGCTCGCCGTACTCGCCGCAGCGCCACATGCTCGTGCAACACCCGCGCGCGTGCTCCACACCTCAGACACGTTCGCAACGCCTCGGACACGCATGCACAAGCTTCGTCTGTGCCCTCCGTGCTGCCTCCCGCCCTCCGCGCCACGTCTGCACGCTCGGCGCCATGTCTGGCACTCGGCGCCATGTCTGGCACTCGGCGCCATGTCTCCGCGCTTGGCGCCATGTCTCCCCCCTCCGTGCCACGCCTTTCCGCCCTCAGCGCCGTGTCTGTGCACTCGGCGCCATGTCTGTGCACTCAGTGCCGTGTTTGCGCACTCGGTGCTGCCTTCTCGCCCTCGGTGCCGTGTCACCGCTCTCTGCGCCGCACCTGTGCACTCGCGTCATCCGCGCCCCGCTAACGTGCTCCCCCTGCTTCTATGCACCCAGTGCCGCATTTGTGCCATTCCTGCCATGTCCATGTGCACTGTGCTATATCTGTGCCATCCCTGCCCTCCATCTGATCCCGTTTTTGGCATATGTAGTTATTGTAGGATTTGTTGTAATAATAATGACTTGGATATAATAAAATATAAATTTTTGACTTCTGATTATGGAGTCTACCATACCTGACATAGGCCTGATAGAATCCATAGCAAGCCTATGATGCTACATAGCTATGGTAGTAATGGCTCACAGGTAGATAGGTCTATATACCTTTGACCTGCTGCTATGAGGGCTATGATAATGTCCATAGTTCTGCATAGGTGCAAGGGTGGCTACATAGGCCCCATAGCACTATGCTAGGACACATACTTTAGTACTGAGCTATATAAATTTCCAATTTTCCTGATGGGGCAAAGGGCATCCCTGGACGGGGCTTGGTGTGTGAAAAAGGTGAGGGCGGGGGGCAGGGGTGCCGGAGGGGGCATGGGGACATTGAATGTTGTGCGGAGGAACTCAACGTTCGATTCTAGCCATCCTTTCGCCCTGTCGTAGCCACCTGCTACGTCGGAAGATATGCTGATTGCACCGTCGGGGCCGTTACGGGAGTATTCGCCGGTGTGATTGTCCACGTACACCCACCACATATCCGAGGTCCATGGTAAGATAGGTGCCGCGCAAAACCAGCACCTTATGTAATATTACATAATGTGGCATGGGAACCGCCAAATATGCTGGCATTGACATACCATACCCTCCCGACCGGACCATAGGGCAAGAAAAAAGTGATTTACAACCCTCCAAATGAAGGCCTTGTAAGGTGAGTGATGAGGGTGCATGTCCTGCGAACAAAATGCACTCATAGTTTAAGTACATGCCGCAGTGTCATGACTCATTGCATCACCTTCACGCTTGCTCTTGCTCTCGCATCCGGCAACTTCCCGAGGACAAGAACAAGGACAAACAACTTTGCAAGTGCCTTGCGCCCACCGACGGAGATTGTGCCTCACCAGGGCGCAATGATTTGCGCAGCAAGCCCATGCTTGATGTTCTGCATGAGAGCGTGCACTGGATGATACGTGCGGGTCGTGCGGAGATCACGCAGCCACTCGGCACATCTTGTGTGCATCTGCAGTGCAGTGGCGCTCACTCCTGCCGACATTGCACCAGCTCTACGGGGTTCCTCGGGCCCTTGTAATAAATATATTCAAAGCATGTCATAATGCAGGTCCCCTCTCAGATTGTGAAGGCAATTCTGCTATGTATTATATGACTGCAGTGTTGGTTCCCGAGGTGTAATAGGATGGATTGCTCTTTTTTTTCATCAATAACACATCGTGCAGCGCATTCAAACACATCACGTGTTCAGGGCGCCTATATCACGTGCGGGCGCTTAGTGAGCACTTAGCTTGCCAAATGTCCCGAGGTCAAAAAGTTCAAAATGCAGGAAATAGCTCAGAATGCACAGAAAACTTGTTTTCGGAAGGTTTCACTTCGAAAAACTTGTTCACCTTATAACTCAATGAATATGGGGATTTGAAGTAATATTCTTCCTGGCACTTGTAGCTATACATGTGTACTACACACCCCAGGGAGCAGAATCCTGAAAGAGTCACTTGCGGCGGAGGAGTAGGCATCGTCGTCGGGCGGCGCGCCTGCTTACATAACAGGTGCGGGATTCGCGTGGCACCTATCTTAGGAGCGGTGGGGGTGTGACTGGGATATAAGGGCACCATGGATGTGTGGGTTCGACCCAGTCAGGATCTTTGGTCCAGTCCCAGGGTTCGAAGAGACTGGTGGCCGGCTTGTACGATGGGGTTGAGCTGTCTACATTAGGAAGGGTGCGTATAGTAATGGGCTCGTCCCAGATATGGATCCAGGACGTGTTATGATGACGAGCGCAAGTGATAGAAGGCATAAGTTTAACTGCGACGAGAAGGCAGCCTTTCTCGACGCAGGTGGGAAGGTGGGGTTGTGGGTATAGGAAGTGGACAGAAGAGAAGGGAAGCATGGTTATACAAATTGAAGCGCCACCCATGGTACTGTACAGTTGTGGCTCGACTGGCTGTGGCTGGGTCGGGCCGGGAAAATTGGCAGCCCGCTATAAGCCGTGCTGCCATCTGTACACATACAGCTCCAGGGGAGCATTCCGTAGATCACGACTGGAGAGCCACATGTTATACAGGGGCAAATATCCTGACCATCTGACGAGGAATTCCCATTGGCCCGTCTGATTGTTTCGTCAGTGCACTATGATTTTCTCGACTTCGAACTCTTCGGATGGTGGGTGTTTTTTCCTGGTGTCTGGGAGCGTGGGACGGTCGCCGAATTCTGGCGGGGAGGCGCGGTATGGTTGCAAGTGTTGTACGTTAAATACTGTAGAGCCGGGGAAATTGTCGCCCATACGAAGGCAGTATATGTTAGCATTGATTTTTTGCTGGACTTCGAATGGGCCGATGAAGCGCTGGATGAGCTTGGCCCCTTCGCCTTTGGATTCCTTCCATTCTAGCGAATGGGGGTTAACGAGCACCAGATCACCTTCGTTGAAGGAGAGTTCTTTCCGCCCTTTGTTGAATTGCTGCGCTTGGCAGTGTTGAGCTTCTGCTATAGCATTGCAAGCCGCTTTCCGGTGAGTGTCCAGGGACAATAGGAAGTCGCCCGCCACGGAGGTGCGGGGTACACGGCGGCGGTCCATGGGGATGACGGCGTCCAGGACGTCCGTAGGTTGAAATCCGTAAAGAAGAAATGCTGGCAAATAGCCCGTGGTGGTCGATTGTGCGAAGTTGTGGGCAAATTCGAGCAACGGGAGCCAGGAGGACCAGGAGGTCCGATCCGAAGCGACATACACCCGGAGGGACGTTTCTAATGCTCTGTTGGTTATCTCCATTTGGCCGTCATGCTGAGGGTGGTGAGACGATGATAAGTGCATGGAAAGGCGGAGGCGTTCGCTAACTTGTTTCCAAAAATTGTGCGTCCAGCATGGGTCTCGGTCCGATAGATTTTGTCGACGAATAGGTGGGCGAAGTCGTGCGCCGATAGGCCGGATGTAGTGGGTATAAACTGGGCATATTTGGACAGGCGACAGACGACTACAAAAATGGCGTTGAAGCCATTGGACATGGGTAATCCGACTATCGAATCCATGGATATAGACTGGAAGGGCCGGGAGGGTATAGGGTTGGGGATGAGGAGGCCATATTTTTTGAAGTTTTTTGTTTTGATCTTCTGGCATATGTTGCAAGTCGTGCAGAACCGTTCAATGTCTACGTTCATGCATGGCCAGTAGAGTTTTGGCCCCAGAAAGGCGCGCAATTTTTCCATGCCGGCGTGAGCGGTTTCACCTGCGACGCTGTGTGCCAGTTCGAGGAAGCGTGGTTGGAGTTGGCGAGGAACGCAAAGGCATAGGTGAGAGTCCGCATCCTCGAAGAACAACAGGCCTTGGTCATCCTTGAAAAATCTCTGGCCTGGCCTGTGATCAATGTAAGGTGCGAAGGGTTGCACCCATTTGGCTTTGAATGCGGGATCGAGCAGATAGGCTTGCTGGAATTCTGTCACTATTTCCGGCAGGAGTGTGATGAGCGGGAAGGATGGCATCGGCGTGTCACGACTCTGTTCCTGCGTATCTGATTCCTGTGCGGGGGCAGGGATGGGATCTGGCGGGGCCACTAGTCCCTGAGCCGGGGAGGAAGACCTTCCGGGGCTTTCGGGTGGGCTAGCTGTCATACGGTTGGCCGCCAATCGGGTGGTGACAAACACCGATCTCGTTTCCAGACAATCCTCGATGGAGTATGCTACAAAGACCTTAGCCAGTTTGTTCCTTGCTAGTTCCTCCAGCTTCGCTGCTGCAGTCGTGTCGGTGAGTAAGCTGGGGTCCCTGCCATCAACTGGAGCGGTGTAGGCCGGCGGGGTGGATGGTAGGCAGGATAAGGGATCTACGTTCGAGTGGACGCGACCTGGCCTGTGTATGATGCGGAGGCCTGGTTTGTACGCTGAGAAGACTGCTCCCCATGATGCGAGGCGCCGATTAGTGTGCTCGTAAGTTTTGGCCCATTGTAGTGCGGAATGGTCTGTGATTAGCAAGATGCGCTCTCCTTCGATGATAGGCTGAAACTTGACGAGTGCCTCCTTCGCAGCGAGCGCTTCTTTCTCCATGACAGAGTAGTTGAGTTCGGCTGCTTTGAAGGTTCGTGACCAATAGGCTATAACTCGTTCGACAGGGATCACTGTGTCTTTGAAAGAGGCAGACCAATCTTTCGGCAACACGTGTTTATCGAATCCTTCGTCTAGTGACAGGACAAATTTTGGTGGAGGTTTGCTGGCGTCGTAGGCTTCTCGCAATTTTGTGTATGTGGCTGTGCCCTCGAGGTCCTTGATGGAGATTGGTTGAACCTGCTGAAGCACGCATTCTAGAGCTGCGGCCAAGGCGTCTGTATAGAGCCTGTATGGGAGCCCTTGAATTGGGTGTCCAAGGACAAGTGCCTTTTGCAGGGCCTCTCTGATGTCTTCGAACGCAGTCTGATATTCCGCGAGCCAGTGCCATCCTCGTCCTTTATGGGTGAGCTTGAACAGGGGTCTGGCTTTATCTGCGTAGTATGGTATGAATGCCAAAAAATAGACCGCCATGCCGAGGAAGGATTGAAGTTGGGCGGCCGACTGGGGCACATCCAGATTGGCGATCGTCGCGACCTTTGCTTGATGTGTGGAAAGACCTAGGCGGGATACTTTATGCCCGAGTAGGATGATGGACGAGTAAAAGAGGTGGCACTTAGAAGGGGATAGTGTAATGCCTGCGTCTTCTACAGCTTTGAGTACGAGCTCCAGATGGCCTATATGCTCTTCGTATGTTTTAGAAAATATGACTATGTCGTCGATGTAAACTAAGCAGAACAGCCAGAGATAGGGTGCTAGAACTGTCTGCATAACTCGTTGGAATATTGCTGGGCCATTGCGCAGACCGAAGGGCATTCGTCTGAACTGGAAGTGGCCTAGATGGGTGCGGAAGGCTGTTTTTTTGATGTCGTCCGGGTCCATTTCAAGTTGCGTGAATCCTGATAAGGCATCCAAGGAGGAGAGGACCTGAGCTCTGGTGAGTGACCCGAGGATTTCCAACTGGCATGGGATGGGGAATTTGTCTGGGACAGTGATTGCATTGAGCTTCCGGTAGTCAACGCAGAATCGAGCTTTGCCGTTGCGGTAGGCTATGACGACTGGTGCGCTCCAGGGGCTTTTGGAGGGCTCAATTACTTCTTGCTCGAACCATTGGTGGACCTGTTCCTCGATGACTTCCCGCTTCCTGGGAGATGTGCCGTACATAGGCACCGATATGGGGGGGTGGGTCTCGTCCATACGGATGCGAGCTTTAGCGGGGTGGTGTCCTAATCTTCTGTCGAAACCGAATGCTTTGATTCTTCGTTCGAGCATGTCCCATGTTTGTTTGCGTAGGTGTTCTGGTAAGCTTCCTACGTCTAGAAGTTCACGCAACCTGTCTGCAGGATAGTATGTAGGATCGGGCAGCTCCGCCGTCTTGGGGCCCACTGGTGAGGCTTCTGCGCCTGCGTTTTCCGGTTCCGGATTTGTTGACGGTTCTTGCCCTCCGGAATCTGGCAGGCAATCCTTGCTGGATTCCGGGGGGGGTTTATCTTGTTCCGGCGTAGGTTTGGCTAGATTCTTGATCAACTGGGTGACTGAGGCTGCTTTTGTAATTAACTGTTCTAGCTCCTGAAGGTCTTGCGGGGCGTCAAAAAACATTCTAGGATCTACGACTGTTCCTACAATGTCTCTTTTGCGGATAAAATGAGGTCGTGTGGAATGATTGGTTACAGGAAGTAATGGCTCTTTGGCTGAAAAAAGCGTATTGGGCATGATGAAGAAGTCGTCTTTTCCTGATGGGAGAAGCGAACGCTGGACGAGCCATTCCCTGTCATCTAGGAATTGTCCTTGGATTTCGATGCTCTTAACGGTGTCGGGAAAAATACGATAGTCATGAGCCGCCCGGATTTTGCGGTCATACTGATGGGCTTTATTTCTACGGTGCTGTCTTCGGACTTTGGCACGGCTATGCTCTTTGGCTTTTACCCAGCTCTGAACCCCGAACATGTTTCTATGCATTGTCGGAACCCTGTAGGGCTGGACGGGCATGGCCTGCAGGTCGAAGGGGCAGTTGTGGAAGTTGACAGTTGTCCCTTGCATTATGCTGCACTGGACCGATAGTTCGTAGGTCTGTTGGAAGTCTTCTCCGAGCAGAATTGGCACGGTCATGTCCGGGACTACGTAGGCTTCGGTCATGACATGCAGTAGCGGGCCGTCCTTTGAGGGAAATAGTATGGGGATCCTGGCGTAGCCTTCCACTTCTGCGTTGCCATGCGCTGTGAGCTGGGAAAATCGTATGTGTATCCCTTTCCTGAGCTTGGGCAGTTGAGGGAGAGAGCTATAGAAATCCGATGATATGAGAGTCACATCAGCGCAGGAGTCCAGTCAAATGTCGGTGAGCGGCGTGTGTCTGCCTCCGACGTGTCCTCGAACTGCAAGGACCGAGACATCCTTTGCCGCAAATCCCGGCTGCGTCTGTCGGCTAGGAGGGATGTTCACGGTTGGCGTCGAGGTAGGAGTTTGGGAAGTAACGTCTACAGGCGTCGACCGCCCTTCGGCAGAGGAAAGGCTACCTTTTCATTTGTCCGACGGGGAGTTGAAAGCCTTGGATAGGAATACCTGTTTTTCAAGCGTATACTCCTCTGAAGGGAGTAGGAGCGGGTCATACTGTTCAAGGGCCTTTTCAATAAGCAGGGCTTGGTACAGGGATTCGTATTCGACTTCCTCCTGATCCTCTCTATCGTAAGAGTTCCACTCTACCCGTCGCACCTCTTTTTGCTTTACCCATTCCTGATAGCGAGGACATTCCTTATTTCAATGATTTCTGCTCCCGCAGACTTTACAGGGCGAAGGTGGCAACCTAATCTTCGACACTGTATTGTCCTCCTTGGGGAAGCGGTATCCTTCTTTCGGCAGAGGTCGGATGTGCGTTTTCTGCTGTATTGCGGCATAGGCTGAGGCGAGGATGGGGTCAGTTAGTTCTCCGGGAGCAGGGTCCACCAGTCCCAGTCCCCACAAAATAATGTGGGCCGGATTCACGCCGCAAGAGCATTGCAATGTCTGCGGCTGCAGCCGCAGCTAGCCGAGCCACTACTGCCGCAGACATTACAATCCCCCACTCCTGGGCAGCATAACAATGCTGCCCAGATTCTCACGGGCCGCTTACTGGGCCGCTTGCTACACTACGGCAGCGGCGCACTCCTCGGCACCACCCCGCCCCGCCTCGGCTACACGTCGCGTGCGCCCACCTCGGCTGCACATCGCGCGCGCCCGCTTCGGCTACGCGCCTCCCGCTGCCAGCACCTGCACGCTCCCGTCTCCCGCTGCCAGCACTACGCGCCCATTGCTCCTCTCCCATCATGCAGTATTACTGGAGGGTCCCTGAAGGGTCCAGCTACACAGTAAACTGCATGAAAGGAGAGGAGGGCAAGCACTGCGCTGCCCGCCGCTCCTGCTCGCTCTCGTTGCCCGCCGCCCGCCCGCCGCCCGCCCGCCGTGGCCCGTACGCACCCGCCCGCCGCTGCCCGCCGCCACGCACCTGCCCGCCGCCACGCACCTGCCCGCCGCCGCGCACCTGCCTGCCGCCGCACACCTGCCCGCCACGTGCCCGCCATTCGCCCGCTGCCGCGCGCTCGCCGCCGTCTGGGCACGTGCTCGTTCCCGTCCGTCTGGGCACGTGCTCGTTCCCGTCTGGGCGCGTGCTCGTTGCCGTCCATGCGCGCGCTCGCTGCCGTCCTTGCGCGCGCTCGCTGCCGTCCGTGCTCGCGCTCGCCGCCGTCCGTGCTCACGCTCGCTGCCGTCCGTGCGCGCGCTCGCTCCCGCCCGTGCTCCCACTCGCCTGCCGTTTGTGCTCCCGCTCGCCTGCCGTCTGTTCCCGCTCGCCCACCGTCTGTTCCCGCTCGCCCACCATCTGCTCCCGCTCGCTCGCTGTCTGCTCCCGCTCGCTCGCCGTCTGCTCGCTCGCTCGCCGTCCGCTCCCGCTCGGCGCTGTCCACTCCCGCTCGCCGCCGTCTGCTCCCGCTACACCGCCGTCTGCCCGCGTGCCCTCTGCTGTGTGCGCCGGCACCGCGCTCGCCCCGCCGCTCGCCGATGCTACTCCCTCAGGGCGCATTGGCGCTGTGGTGTGCCTCAGGCGCTTCGCAGCATGTCCAACGCGGACACGGAGATGGGGCCATGGTGGAGAGAGATGCATGTTGGAACACAGTGGAGGCATGTCGGAACACCGTAGAGAGCACGCCGCGCGTGCATGCCCGCCGATTGACCCCGAGTCGCGGTGCGGATCTGTGCGGCCGCAGGGCGGTGTCGAGATGGCGGCGAAGGCACGCATTTGCAAGCGCGAGGGGCGAGAAGGGAAGGGGGCGAGGGTCGCATCGTCTGCGTTGCCACGTCAATGTGGTCTTGGGGCTGGAAAAAACACACGAAAGGTCAGTAAACATATAGAAGACTCGAAATATAGATAAGAAGACTTACCAGTAAGAGGCTGTAACATCTGAGAAATCTGCCAGAGCTATATATGACTATATAGGCTACATAGCTCCAATAGCTTGATAGCTGTCTCCTTTTCTTCATAGCTCTATATAGCTTAAAGGTCAACTATGTAAAGCTATAGAGCCAAATAGGACAGCTATGGAGAGCTATCATAGCTATCATAGCTGCCTTACTACAAGGCATAGGTATCATAGTATAAGGTAGCTATAAGAGCTATGCCCACTATGTACCATATCTATGCTAGTCATGCCATAGACTATATGCATACTATTTACATTTGGTGTAATTATAAATGCTATATTGACTTTCAATACTATATTTTATTTATCTGGATAAATTTAAAATTGTATACATGGTTTACACTTCATATAATTGTTCTGTATATATATATAACTGAGAAAACAATTGAGCATAAATTTTATCAAGTACTACAACATTGTATACAATACTACAATAGAACATTACAAACTACAATGATACAAAAGCATATTAGCAGACAAGCAAAGACCTAGAAAAGATAAAATCATTAATACAACAATGTAAGCACACCTAGAACAGAATTACTTACCAGATCATAAAAAAGCGAAAATCTATTAAGGGATCATTAGTATGACAACACATAGGATATACAAACAGCTTACCTAACCTTATAGAAAAGCGAAATCTCAAATAAGTCTACCAAGTAAGACTAAAAGACAACAAAGACATTAGCATGACGTGCAAGAAAGATTAGAGATAAATGTTTACCTTAAGAGAGATAACGAACAAACAATGACAACGGAGGGAGAAACGATGGAGAGAGCAACGACGACGACGTCGACGTGGCAGGAGATAGTGGGGGTAAAGAGCAAGAGGGAATGCGCGTCGCGCGCTCCTTAAATAAGAATCCCGGGCGAAGCCGAGGATCGCGGCTGCCGGGCGTTGCCGAGCGCCGCGTCAGAGGCTAGGTATTAGACTTGGTTACTTTAGCCCTGCTGTCCAGTACGATATATTATACTTGCTACAAAGATGGCTCATGTATTGTAGTGAGAAACACTATAAACATCTATCGTCTTTTTTTCGTATTTTTAGCTGTTTTATTTGATTTGTTATGTCTGCTCGCGAGTTCGGTGGCTGAAGCACTGAACGCGCGTTGAGACTTCTCGAATCTCAAGTGTCTCTCAGTCTCCTTCCTCCTTTCTCCTCGTCTTTCTTCTTCTCCCGTTTTCGTCCTTCCCTCGCCGTTTCAAGCTTATTACCGGGGGTAGCAGAGGGGCAGAGGGACTCAAGGTAAGCAAAAACAAACTTTATTATATGTTTTTTTGTACTCATGAAGTGTCGCTCGGTTTCGAGCGACACTCATTGTTTCGACCTTACGACGCCTCCGACCACCTCCCATTCGACATCTCTGCCGCTCCCGACGCCTTCACACGGCCCTCCCCGCATCCCCAACGGTGCCAGCAACACCAATAACGCCCCCGGTTGCCCGCGCGCGCAACCTCAAACCTCCACGCCCGAACCGCCGCGATATCGACGTCCCGGCCACGAACTACGCACGCCCGCCGTGCCGCACCGCCTGCCCTCGTGCCTCCGACATCCCGGCGTAACTGCGTCATAGAGTCCCGCTGCCACGGCAACGGGACTCGGATGTCGTTCGTGCCACGTCCTCGCACGCTGGCAACACGTCCCGCGAAGCCTCGCGCTCAACGCCGAGGTTCCCCACAACGCCCCACCCGCACGCATGCCCTTGCGTGCCCGCTCACCACCCCACGCGTTCCCCTGCGATGACGTGCGAGTGCGCGCTGCCCGTGCATGACAACCCGCACCCGCGCTCGACACCGCACTCGTGCGCCGCACCCCGCGCGCATGCGCGCGGCTGAGTCCCGTTGCCGTGGCAATGGGACTCGGACTCGCTCGTGCCCATTGCCCACTGCCTCGCACGTTCGCCGCATGCCCCGCTTCGGCCCCGCTCTCACGCCCAACGTCCCGCACGCTCGCAACGCCGCATTCAACACGTGTGTCCCACAGCCCCGCAGGCACGCTCTAAGCCCCGCCCCCGCCCCCGTCCCCTAAACCTCAGACGCGCGCACAGCAGCCCGGCTCGCGCGCCTAATGCCTCGGACACGCACGACGCCAAGGACGTACCCACGACGCTCTGGCCGCGCGCTCAACGCCGCGATCGCCGCAACCGCAACGCCCCACGCGCACGCATGCTCTTGGCATGCCCGCTCAACGCCCCGCGCTCTCCCCCGTGATGTCCTGCGTGCGCGTGCTACGCCCCGTGCGCGTGTACGGCAACCCACGCGCGTGCACGACAACCCACACGCGCGCTCGACGATCCGCACGCGCGCTCGACGATCCGCACGCGCGCTCGACGATCCGCACGCGCGCTCGACGATCCGCACGCGTGCTCGACATGCCGTACGCACGCTCAACGTCCCGCATCCGCGCTCAACGCCCCGCACCCACGCGTAAAATGAAAGCCCCGCATGCGTGCGGCTGCAATGAGACATACAAGACTTACTATACATTATATTCTTCTAACATTACCTTCGTTGCCTTATTTACTTTAGTTGTAATGCTATTGCCTTAAATATTAAAAAAATTGACTTGATCAATCTGGTGTCCAGATGGCATACTATAGTAGCCATAATGACCAAAGCTGCCTATAGGGAACCTATAGCATTCATAGTGCCCTCTTATAAGTACATAGCTCTATATATGTTGTACTTCCTGCTATGGAAGCTATGGTAGCATCTATAGCTCTACATAGCTGGATAGGCCAGCCACATAGCATGCATAGGTCTCTCATAGCACACATACTTTGACAGTGTGGCTATATAAAATTCCAATTTTTCAGATGAAGGCCTCGCAGTGCACCCGCTTGAGTGAGCGTGGCGGGAAGGGCAAGAGCTCAGCCGCACGAGCCTTGTGGCGGAGTTCGGCAATTGCCGAACAGGGCAGCGAACGAGGCTAATCGAACTCGAAGTCGATTTTCAAGTGTAATAAATGTCGTTAAATTCTATAATTAATACAGTAGGCTTTTGTACATTACAAGAATGTATATACCAAGTTTGAAATGAATACATGAATGTGGAGGTGTGCTGCATGCGAAAAGGATATAAGCAAGTCTACAATGCGCGCATTGGCTCAACGCGTCGGGCTGGTCTCGGGCATGCCGGACACCACGCTCGAGCCGCACTTCCTCGGCACATTGGGATCTACGCACCTATCGGTACATAGGACCATATCAGGGTACAACATATCATTGTGATATCATTTTAACCAATTTTTCAGAATGTTATGTCATTGAGATCTTGGGCAGATTGCATGTTTTTCGGAAAGTATAGCACAATTCTAGATGTATTTCGGGTCTCCATGTCTGTGCACATGTCTAAAAAATTTCAAATTTGATACCCATATGCTACATACTATCCTGAAGTATATGAATGCAGCCAATAAGTGTAAGTATAGGTCATAGAGGCCATACTATATAAACTCGGGCCTAGGGTTACCCTAGGGTTACAGTAATCTCATCATTATGGGCCTCATCATTGCAAGGATTTCTAGTTAAGTTGTAGATAGGTTCTATTCTATTCTATGTACATGATTGTAGTCTATTTTGTGCTGAAAAGTGCTGCAAAATCCGTGCTCGACTATCCCTCCTCGAATGTCGGGCATTTCGGGCATCAGCCACCGCCGCTCGGCATTCTCCGAGACATGCCACAGCACGTTCTCGAGGCTCTCAGCCTGCACCCTCCCCGCACTGCTTCCTCCGCGCAGGCGCCACCTTTTTGCGTGCGCTTGCCCCTCCGTCCATTCGCCTCTCCACACGCGCTGCAACGCGCCCACCCCGTCCACGCCCCGCCCCGTCATGTCCCGTCACGCCCCGCCACGTGTCGCGGGTCTTCCATGCATGCCCGCGGCTGTGTCGCACACCACGACCTGTCGCACACCACGACCACATGCACGCACGCGCGCACCACCGGTGCGCGTGCTCGTTACTTCGCCCACGACCATCGCAACCACAATGACGTGCAGCCGCCGCGTGCAACACCCCAGCACCACACGCGATGCCGTCTACACGCACAGCCAGTGGCTAGCAACACGCGCGACGGCCCAGCGACCGCGCACAGCCCAGCCGCCTCGTCCACTGGCACAAGCGACAGCCCCAGTGATGACGTCAAGGCCAGCGGCAGCAGCGACGTCGAGCGGTGCGGCGGAGCCAGCGCCGGCGAGCGGGGAGGGGGCAACAGGAGCGGGAAGCGAGCGGGACGCGCAGGCGCGGGAGCGGTAGGCAGCATGCAGGAGCAGCGGGAGCGGGCAGAGACGGACGGCGGGTAGCGTCCCTGCCGTGGGGACAGCACGCAGTGTGCAGGGACGGCGGGCAGTGGCGGGCAGCGGGCAGGGCGGCGGGCAGCGGCAGGCGGCGGGCAGTGGCGGGCAGCGGGCAGCGGGCAGCGGGCAGTGGCGCGGCGGCGGGCAGGGGCAGCGGCGGGCAGCAGCGGGCGGCGCACGGGGCGGGCAGCGGGCGGCGCACGGGGCGGGGGCGCGAATGCAGCAACAGCCCTCGCATGCCATCCCTACATGCAGCCAGCTGTGTAGCTGGACCTTCAGGTCCCTCCGGCGCGGCTGCATGCAGGGAAAATGGCGGGGAGCGTGGGCGGCGCGGCGGATGCGTGCGCAGCCGAACGGCGAGCGCGCGCATGCATAGCCGAGCGGCGGGTGCATGCGTAGCGAGCGGCGGGCGACGCGTAGCCGAGGGGGGCGAGGCAGTGCCGAGCGAGGGCGGCGGCAACAGCCGCCGTCATAGAGTACCGTGCGGCCCGGTAAGCGGCCTGTGAGAACCTAGGCAGCATTACAATGCTGCCTAGGAGCGGGGCATTCTAATGCCTGTGGAGACGGCTGTATCCGCAGGAATTGGAATGCTCTTGCGGCGTGATTCCGGTCCCATTATTTTGGGACAACTGGGACGCCTCCTTGACGACGCTCCTGAGCCGGAGTGGAAAAGGCCGCAGTGAACATGGATGAGCGGCACCGTTCTGCTGGCGAGGGCATATAACCTTCTCCCTCTTCGCGCAAGGGGGGAAGAGGAGGGCGAAGGAGAGAATCACGATCGAGGCCTTCGAGAAAGGCGGTAGAAGGTCTAGGAGCTCGTCGAGGACGATTCTGATAAGGCGGATAGTCCGCTCTGGGGGTGTCGTCAGCGTCACGGATGACGACAGATTGTTTTCCCTTGCCCATATTGAACTCGACGAATCCACGCCCATCGTCCAGGTTCTGTTCCAGGTCCAGGGGTCGGACGATCGGTAGCTGCAGAAGGGGGCGCTCTTCGCCTTAGGAGAGCTGAAGCGCGGACAGTTGCCCTTGGGACCTGAACGCTGTGACCACATCCAAGTCCTTGATGGTGCGAGACTGGTAGTGTCCTTGTAGAATTGCCTTAGGGGAGTTCACTTCCCTGAGCACGTCGGTAAAGGCGGGGCTGGTATGTGATGGTGTGTTAACCCCTTCGTAGAAGTGAGTGTGCAGTTCCGTGTCGAGTTTGGCATGGACATGGGCTATTGCTCGCGAGGCTCGGGCTCTAAGAAGGTCCCAGGCCATGTGCAAGTCAAACAAGGAGGTCACCCCGTCGATGATTCCGACTAGCTTCTTCCGCAGGTCTAGTTCGTAGCTTTCTGGTGCTGCGTCCGCAACGTTGCTCGAGAGGAAGGAATCAAGGATGGGTTGGAATTCGGATATGGTTCACCGTAAAATGATCTTTAAGTCTGCATTGAGGCTATACAGGGCTCCTTCTTGGTGAGATTCTTCGCGTATCGTGATGATTCTCTCCTCCGGGAAGGTTTTGTTTGCGAGGAGTATGGCTTTGTGATACGTGGAAGGCGCTCCCTCGGACCCGGGGTGGACCAATCTTCGGAAGACGAGTCCCGTCACTGAATTCAGGAAGGCTTCTGGAAGGCGGGAAGCATCGATGGGGTACATTTCTGGTAGCTAGACGCCCAGTTGTCCTTGTGAGGAGCTCGCAGGGATCCTCGACGAAGAAGCGGCATCCTGCTTCGACGAAGAGTCTTCTTTCTGCTGCGCAGGCGCCGAGTCTTCAGCAGAGCTGAGATCGGGAGCGGGAGCTGATTTGGACGAAGAAGACGAGGAGGGCCGCAGAGATGACGTCGAAGAAGGGTTGGATGAAGAGGATGTGCCTCCTTGAAGTCCATGCGCGGGAGCTCGGGGAGGGGGAGGCATGGTCCCCGAAGGTCTACGACCTCCAAGGGAGGGAGTGTTGGCAGACCTCGAGGTCCCTCCGGATCTGGAGACGTGGTCTCCCATGTTGACAACAGCAAGGCTTTGGGGATGGTGGTCCCCTATGAGTCCACCTTTGTAACGCTAGATCCGCTACGTAGGGGAAACACCTTGTGGGTCGAAGCGGGCTGGTGTCGAGAGAACTGGACTGACGTAGGACCTCTCGAAGGAAGACCTTTCGGGAGTCCGGAGGAGGGAAGGGATGGAGCGTAAAAAGGGTCGAAAGGCGCTCCCGAAGGTCCTACGGTAGTGTGTTCGGTTAGAGGCCGAGCACGTCTCGAAGGCAGACCTTTCGTGACGTGGCTCGCACGAGAGGAGTCTGAGGACAAAACTTACCTTCGTGCCGGACAGTTGACGCGAGCGGGAGAGAGAGATAAAGAGAAAGGGATGAGGGACGAGACGAGCGAGGCACGAGCCGAGAGACGAGAGAAAAGGAGACAAGAGATGAAAGGCTGAGAAAAACTAGAAAGATGATTGTTCAAGATTATTTATTCTACGTGTTACAGGCGTGCTTAAATACAGTTCTAGCTCCGCTCGGAAAACTCCGAGTTCCTGATGAAGACTCCTTCCTTTTTCATACGACATGTCTCCCGGCCTAGCCAGCCTGTCCGTGCTGCCCCGTTACACTATCTATAGACTGCTACAGACTGCTACAAATCACTACAGATGGCTACAGATGGCTACATGTAGCTGTAATAGAGACCCACCTATCAACAGATGCTATATAGAATATATAATCTATTATAGCTACTGTAGACTATATTTTCTACTGTAGGTGAAGGTAGTCCAGACACCTTTTTCTGATGCCCTAACTATCCAGAACATTGTCTCCAATTATCTGGATTGCAAGATAGGCAACTTGCCTAGCTAGCTCTGATTATCAAGATAACCTGGAGTGTCCAACTATTGTCTAATTTGAGATGATTTGAGATGATTGTCCACTAATTAGAGTGTAGGTTTTTCCTGATGTGATCATAACACAGCTGCAGGATTTGTGCAGGATTACACTTTTTACACACGTAGGTCTGTAATAATCCTAGCCTCCTGCTCATTAAACTTCCATGGTATACCAGAACTATTGTAGAACTCCTCCACACTTTCTTCCTGGAGCATCAAAGATGAATAATAGAATAATAGATAGATCCAAGATAACATACTTGGTCCAAATTGAGTAACGTGGCGATTTGTTGCAGACGGTGAAACTTTTCTCGCACGTCACCGAACGCAGTTTGGGACGAAAGATATGCCGTTATTGAACGGAGGTCGTGGTCAAAGCGAATTGCGCCCAGCTAAGAAATAAGCAAAGAATGACTCAATGTCATCAGCCCCACGTAGAAAATGGTCGACGTACCTCAGTATATCGTAGTCCCAACACAAATTTCTCCCATGGACGGATCAGCACGTCAAGCGCAAATGCTATAAATTGCTTGTAGTTATTCTCCGTCAACGCCTCCTGGGAGCAGAAATCTTTCAGACCGCCATGTTCGCCCGTTGATAATGAGTCACATTACCTGGTACCCGTCAACCAATCCGTCCCAAGCCCTCACGAAACGCTTGCGAATAGTGTCTTGACTTTCGGCCAGAGCATATGCCTTTTCGTCAAGTACGTACGATACGTCTTTATACAGATCTGACAACAAGGAGCGCATCTTTGGGCGTAAAAGCTGATTGAATAGTTGTTCGATGCCTGCCTGGAAAGAGTGTCAGCTCAACCGCATCAAGAGACGACGAAAGTATATACCCGCAATACTGAGCGAAACTTCGGAACGAGAGTACCGAAGGAAGATATGGAGTTTGCGACTGCTGCCGCCTCCTCTACCAGAAAGGTTTGTGATATCGTAGGAGACGCGCTCATATCTCGCACAAGTCGCTCCATGTGTGATGCAGATACGTCAAGGTCGTTCAATAAAGTCTAAGGAAGAGGATTGGGGTTAGAAAATGTATGTAGATCCCAGAGTTGAAGCCACTGACAATAAATGCCAGACGAGAATCTCGTTCAGCCTTTTCGCCACGCAGTGTGCCTGCCGACCGGTAGACGTCGTCCATTTTGCTCTTGATGACGCCAGCATATTCATGCTCAATCACATCGATAAGCAAACTAGACGTGCGCTCTATAGTGGCGACACTTCCTGTTGAGAGTAGTCGGGAAAGCACGACCTTGAGAATGTAAAATGCGTCGTCCGGCGTTGTAGTGGTAGCTGGCGAAAGTATACTATCTGGCTTGGACAAACAGTGTGCCTAAATATGGTCAGCCGATTGAAGCCGGTAGACACAAAAATTTCGAACTTTATCAATGGCACTGCGTGTGTACCATACTTCTAGAGGCGAATAATCGGATTGCAGTAGATCAAGGAAGAGGCCATTGCAGGCTGAGGTATTGACCGCGTCCAGACCTTCCATACCGGACGGCTGTTCCCGACGTGGAGGAATATCATCATCGGATATATCACCTTCCGGTGATGTCTAGAATGTAAATCCGCTTCATTCCCCGTAAATATGCCGAACAGAACTTGAAGCATACCTGTAAGCGTTGAATGAGAAACCGCCGGAAGAGGTTCCAACGGCCACCCATCCCTGCCACTTCAGTTACAATCTTATCAACCTCCCGTGGGTCAACATCCTCCTCCGGTGCGCCTGTATACGTGGGCTGACGGCGAGTCCCAGCAGCACTGTTGACGGTAGAAGGAAACGTTACAGTCGCGACCTCCGCTAACTGCTGACTTGAGAGCTCTGCTGCATTCGGATGAAGGATTGAATCTCACCTTACGCTTCACAGACCTCTCCTGCTCCCAGCTCTCGATAAGGCTTTTTGCTTTGCGATCACATTCTTGCAGGAGACGGTTAATCACATTCGTCATCTTACCAATGCCGTAGTATTTCTCCACGACAGGTTGGTGCTGGTCGATGATCATGGCAACGCTCTCAAAAAGAGCAGTGAGCGCAGTGATGTAGTACAAAGGCGACGACGCTAAGACATACAATATTAGCTCGGCATAGATTGCTGAGATAATAAAGATAGTACTTTTCACAGAGGCCGGCGGGCGCACTTTGATCAAGTCCACGACAAATGACGCGTATGCCTCTAAACCCTCAGTCTCCCATCCTACGACTGGGAAGAGCTTGAAGTATCGGGTTATAGCCACAGCATCCTTGGATTGCGTGGCTTGATCAAATGATGCCGTAAATATCTTTAACAGCTGTTCCCTGGCAGCTTGCAATGTCTGCGCGGGACGGAGATGACTATCGGATGTAGGCTTTGCACCGAGTGAGCAGCCAGATGCAGATTGATGAAGAGAGACCTTACCACTGCCGTCTCTGCGAAGGGGCCGCATATCACGTCCTGAGGCAGTGCCATGACTTTGGCACAATGCCGGCTAGCGGACTCCCAGTCTTGACTGTCTATGGACGATTGGAGAGATGCGAGAGAGGACTATGGTAGGCTACGATGAGTTCGCTGTCAGCTATATATACGAAATTTGAATTTGACGGACCTTGAGCTCCATAACTTGCCCGACCCTGTCATTGGCCTCGCGTACTCGGCGCATCTCCTCATCCAGTGTCCGCACTCTGCTGCCTACGCGGACAGCAGTCCCTGCCGTGCTCGAGACCTTGTCAGAGAATAGGACGGCTTCATGGTGCAAGCCATCCAGCCGAGGCGACAGATCCTGGAGCCGTGAAAGAGATGCAAGAATGGGTTCTTGAGACGCGAGCAAATCCTGTAGTGACGCCGACAGCTCAGCCTCTTCTGATTCAAGAGACGACAGCGCAGAAAGAATCTGTGGTAAAGTCTTCAGGGATGAAAGTGATTCATGCCGTTGTGACTGGTCGTCAGTCTGCGCAACAACCATAAGTGCAGGAATATGGAGCCTGTGCTCGCTGCAGTCCAGTTATCGGAAACTCGTCCTAACGCAAATGGACCGGCTCGGACCGTAGGTGACACGTACCACGTGATGACCTGATGTTCCATTTCTTCATGACCCTGCGAAAGTTCCCAGGTCTTTTCATCCTTCTTTTCCAACCCTCCACCTCCGTGCTGCTGCAAGGTCTCCCCGCCGTCCACCATGCGTCTCTCCCTCATCGCGTTGTCTTCCCTGCCGCTTCTGGCTCTCGGTATGCTTTGATTATACGATTTTTCGCGATTCAGAACGCTCAATCTCGTCTTTATAGCTGATATTCACATCACTGGACCATCCTCGGACGCGTATTGGTACGTTTGCCACGTCTACAACGCAAAACGAGGACCACTCACTCATTTTTTGCTCTCGTATTATAGGGTTCAGAACATCAGCAACACCATTAGCTGGTCGTACTCCCCGGGAGACCCAAGCCCGGTTGATATCATTGTCACGAACACCGAAAACACGACCTTGAACGGGGACTTCTCCATCGCCCAGTTCGTCAATGTGTCGACGGAGGTACATTTCAAACGCTTCATTTCTGCGCTGCTTCATTTTAACACAAATTTCTAGACATTCACCGTCACGAATGTGACGCTCCGCCCCGGCTCTAACTACCAGGTCGTCTTCACGAGCCCCAACAACCACTCGCAGATCCTCGCCAACAGCTCCAACTTCGACGTCAGGCCCCCGGGCAGTACGTTTTTGTTTTCGCTGTCAGCCTGGTTCCCCGTCTAACGGCGTCTTGCGCTTCTAGCTTCGCCTGCTCCCACCAGCACGACGTCTTCTGGATCCGCGTCTTCTACGACCAGTGGGAATTCCTCGGCGCCGGCGAGCACGTCCTCCGCCCCCGTTCCCGTGGAGAATGGTGCCTCCCCGCTCTTCAACACGCCCGGCGTCCTGCTCGCCCTTGGCGCATGCGGGCTCGCTTCACTGAGCGGGCTGCTCCTGTAAAGTGACCCCTCCAACCGACGCACGACCTTGTGCACGCAGCTTTCCTCCCTCGCTTGTCTTACCGCCTCGTGGTATCTGTGTCATAGCTCCCGCCCGTCCGTCCCTTCCCCACTGTCGTTTGCCTCAGTCTCTTTTTGGGCATTGTAGCTTTTTGTCTTTCTCTTGGTGTTGCCTTCGCACGCACAGGCTATGGCTGCGGCTGCGCGTTTTACCGTTATTGTTGATATGTTGTAGCCGCGAGCGTGGTGATTCTGTCGGCCAAGTTCTTGAAGTAGATGCCGTACATAGCCGTCGACATTGTGCCTATACCCGTCTTGGTCGAATTGGAGCAGTACTTGGTTTTGTTCTGAGTGATCTTGGAGTGATCTGTTGAGTACCATCCTGTACCATCCCATCGGCGGACCAAGCAACGGTACTTGATTTACCTGCCGTCTCACCCTGCGCTACACTCCGCGGTATTGAGATCATTCATTCCGCCATAATTGCAATGGTTCCGTTCACTACCGTAAGTTCACTCGGTATGTAGTCCACCTTTGTTCTGTTTTTACGAAGTCGACCACAGAGACAAGAAATATCAGCATCGGCCCAAGTGCCTCGGAACTTGCTTGGAACTCAGGCGTGCCACCGCCAACGCAGCACGGTCCGTGCACACCCCCGCCGCATATATAAACCAGTGCGCACCATCTCTATTTCCTCACCACTCTGGCCTTTTGGCTTAGATCAAGTGTAGTATCTGTTCTTAATAGTTTAACCACTATTATGGGGGCACCGCCCCCATTCTTGGTTATCTTATTTTTGCCGCCCTCGTCCCCCGGGCTCTGCTTGCAACCCGGGGGCGCGATGACCTCGCCGCTGCACTATCGGCCTGCGTCGTCGGGGGATCACTCTTTCTTTTCTTTTGCACATCCTGTTGATGTCTGCTTGCTTAGTGGATGCTTGGGATGGGCAAATGAATTGCTTCGGTGTTCTCTGGTGGATTCAATGGAGAGGCCACATTTGGCTTTTCTCTTGTGTATGAATATATTCATACAGTATATACTGTACTTGTTACTGTAGATGCATCCCCTTTGACATCAAAGTGTACAGACTGGGGTGGAAATGAATTGTGCTATCATGATGGGACCTTCTTATTGCCATTTTGCTTGTGATATAACTCTTAAGTTACAAGCATCCTACACAGACAAGGAGCTGGCATGCCTTGGGGGTAGCTGAGGGGACCCTCCCGTTAAGGCTGGGGGTATAGAAAGCAGACGTCAGACGAGTCGATCCTGAGGCACGATGGTTGAGTAAGCGGCTACTCTGCCTCTGGGAGACTACTTGGGGGTGCCCCTTCCTGATACCAAGATCCATATCATTCGAGACTCAGGCAAGACCATTCGTCTGCCCGGAAAATCAGGAATCTCAAACCTGGATGTCAGATTGACATAATGTACAGGCGTGCCCATATGCGTGATGCTCCAAAGTCCGTTCGTATGTAGAGGAGACCGTGGCAATGGGGAAGCGGGCCGCAGGGGAGAAGCGGCATGCTTTCGCTGTCCTAGCGAGGTCGTGTCCGCGCGGTGCGGGCTGGACGTAGTCCCACCGTGACACAAGGTCTCGAGCCTCGCTCCCGTTTCTGCACCAAATCCAGAAGCAGTATCCGATGCACAAAGCGAGAAACGGCCAACGAGAACTGCATTTAGTTCCTCATGAATTGCGTGGCCAGTGCACAGACATAGGGAGAAAGACTGCAAAAAGGAATAGTGTGGAAGGGTATGGCGGGCATGACAGCATTATAGGCTGAAGTGCGTGTGCTGGGCAGTCTTTACACGCCCCATCCCCGCGCTTGCATATTTTCTGTAAGACAAGCATTATAAGGGGCGCAAATAGGACCAGCCATTTCCATGTGAGAAAGACGTGCGCGCTGCAGGCTGTGGTCCACAAAGATTGCTGCATGAGGGAAGCGACTAGTCGTTAAGGTCGCAAAATTAGCAGATTAGGGAATCGAGCGAACGTGCATACATGGCAATGATACCCACGATCGCTGTAAACGACTGTTACGGTGCTATATGCTCATGGGCGTGTAATTTGGAATGAGAGGTATTCTGCATGCCCGTGGCTTGGTCATAGCATCTTTACCAGGGTCGTTGCGAACGCGCCGCGCGGTGCTTGGAACGGATGAGGATGCGCTCACTGACGGCAGGATCGCGTTGCGAAGACGTAGCCATGAAGAGAGACTGACGATGCTGAGAGCCGAGCTGGAGCGCGATGGAGGGAAAAGGATGGCGTCGAGGGATGGGAAGAATGACGTCGCGCCCGATCGGGCCGGGACGTGAGACTACCCGGTTGGCCCCGAGGATGTTACCCCGCAAATTGCAGTCCTCTCCTTTGCTCCTCCACGCCCTCAACGCTCCTCACCATGACCCCCCCAGGGCCTATCAAGGCCTTTCCAAAGCGTCTCTACACCGTTCTCCCTCGCTCAGCGGCGGGGCCCTCTGCCCAGCGCGGCCGCTCCAGCTCGTTCTCGTCGTCCTCGGCCCGATCCCTGTTTACGGCCCCGCCCTCATCGCTCTCCTCGCTCGGCTTCTTCGACGCCCCTCCCCCGCCCCAGGGCAAGTACGGTCATGGTCCCCTTTCTCCCTCCCGTCTGCCGCCCCATTCCCAGGCGGAGCTTGAAGCTCCCGATTCGCCCACCCATTAGTCGCATTCCTCCCAGTCGTCGCACTCGTCCAGCGGCGGAAATGGCTCGAACGGGAACAGCGGCAATGGCGCTCCTCACTCCTCCATCGCCCTCTCCTCCACCAGCCCGTCCACCCACTCGTCCCCTGCCCACCACTCGCTGCCGTCGAGCACGCACACGCCGCCGTTCTTCCCGTATACCCCCTTCTCCACGCCTGCGCCTTCTGCGTCCACACCCGACTCCGAGACTGCCCCGGACTATGCTTCCTCGCGGGCTGCCCCGCACAAACACCGAATCAAGTACCATTTCAATGTCGGCGCCTATGGCATTCCGAAGCGCAGCGACCGCCCACGCTCCCAGCAGTCGCGCGTCATGGGCGAGCGGGATCTAGCGGTCGAGGTCGGTGAGGATGCCTATCTCGTGCGAGAGAATGCGATGGGCGTCGCGGACGGCGTCGGTGGCTGATCACGATGCAGTGAGTGTCCTTTCGTGTGGCCCGCAGATGATCTACATTTACTGACATCTTCGCACAGAATGGTCAATATCGGAATTCTCGCCCTCGGCACTCTTCGCCCGCCGGCTCATGCACTTCTGCTCCGCTGAACTCGCCTCGTCGTCGCCGTCTCCTTCTCCCTGTCCACCCTCCCCCCCGCTGCCGTCCTTCACCTTCGCGCCCCCATACGTCCCATTCACCCCGCCGCCAACGCCTCCATCACTCGCATCCATGGCGGAAGAGGATGACTACGACGACGAGTACGACGAACTCGGTGAGGGCCTGGACGTGCTGCTGATCCTCGAGCGTGCGTACGAGCATGCGCTCAAGGCGCACGTCGCCTCGCCCCCGCCGAGCCGGATGCCCCCGCCGCGCGTGCCGACGCTGCCGAAGCCCGCACAGGAGCCCGTGCCGCTGCTGACCGGCTCATCGACGGCGCTGCTCGCTGTCCTCGACCATGCGGGCCCGTCGCCACCCGCGTTCCTGTCGCCTTCGCCAGAAGACATTCCCACCTCCGCCTACGACGCGGCGATCTGCATCCACCCCCTCGCGGACTGCATGGGGATGCTCGTGCGTGGCCGGACATCGTGTGGCGGAGCGATGAGATGCGGTGGGCATTCAACACATTGCTGCAGCTGGGCCCGAGCATGCGCACGCCGCCGAGCACGGCTCAGCTCCTGATGCTGCGCTTTGGCGCAGATGACATCCTGATCCTCGCGAGCGATGGGCTGAACGACAACCCGTGGGACGAGGAGAGGTGTGAGCTTCCGCGAGGGGATGCAGGGCGCGGCGAGGTGGTCGCTGCTCGGGCGGTAGATGCTCGTGGGCATGCTCAGCGAGGCGCTGTGCTCGCGCGCACGGCACGTCGCGGAGGCACGTAGCGGCGTGGAGATCCCGTTCGCGCGGCGCGCAAGGGAGGAGGGCCGCGTCTTCCGCGGCGGCAAGGCGGACGGTACGTGCTTCGTCTCGCTTCGCGGTGGGCGCAGACTGACAATGTCGCAGATATATCGGTGCTCGTGGCGGTCATTTCGCCGGCCGAGGGCGGTGCGCAGCCGCACTAGAGCGGGGCGTGCGTGCTCTGCTTCGTTTCTATTCCCGCCGCGCTACCCACCTTCCATGGATCTACATGCTTCGCCTGTACATAAAACTCCCGTCGGGGCTTCTCCCTGCATCTTGACTCTGCTTCCCTGCCCTATGCTTCATCCCCGCGCTATCGCATCTTGATTCGGCTTGCATATGTACCCATACTCCCTACACGTCTCCGTTGTCGCATACACCTATACAGTATCAACTTGATTTGCATCGTATCTGGATGTTGATCCTGCCGCGCTGTGTCGCCCGCAGGCTCCGGAGGAGCAAGACACGTCGCTTATGAAGTTGTTCGCAAATCAGGCTACAATACACCATGCACGCAAGCCAAAATACAAGGTCAGTACGCTCCCGCCTCCAATCACGCCTCCACAGGCCCAAACACCCGCTCCGCCGCCACCCTCCGGACCGCCTCCACCGCCTCGCGCGCCTCGCGCTCCTCCACCCGCGCGCCCACGGCGCTCTCAATACCACTCCACCCCAACCCCGCAAGCACGCCGCGCACCTCGCCCGCACACGCCCGCAGCCCGCCGCGTCCCCACGCTCCAGCAGCGCGCGCGCGAGAGCCTCAGCCCCTCAAGCGTCCCGCGCCGCGCCGCGAGCAGCCGCACACACGCGCGCAGATCGCCGTGCGCAAGCACGCCTGCGGCCGACAGCGCGCCCACCGCCGCCGCCAACGCTAGCGCGCCCGCTGCGTCTACGCCTGGTTTGAGCGCGTACGTCCCGTCCTACACGCCCCGCCCCCATCAGCAACCGCACACCCAAATATTAATAAACGAAAAGGGACGCACCGGCGCCCACCACCCGCGAAACGTCCCATCGCATAGTCGCGCACATGCCACGCAAACCTTGCATCGCCGTAGCACGCGCGGAACGCATTGTCGAGCGCGCCCGCGGCCGCCGCTGCGCCTCCGCAGTGCCGGGCACCGCGCACGCGGCGGCGACGCACCACGCGAGGTCCGCCGTGCGCGCGGGCGTCCAGTCGCGCAGCGCGACGACCGCGCGGGCGTGCGCGGCGCGGGCGGCGGGGGAGGAGGCTGCGAGCGCGCGCGCGAAGGGCGTGGACCACGGGCGGAGGGCGGGGTGCGCGGCGGGGGTGCTGCGCGACGGGGGTGAGGGCGGCGGAGGGCGCGAAGGACGCGGCGCGGGGGTCGAGGGCGCAGGTGCCGCGGGCGGCGGGCGCGGCGAGGCGGTCGAGCGCGGCGAGGAGCGGCGTGTGCAGGTCGACAGTGTATGCGTCCGCGTCCGCGTCCGCGTCTGCGTCTTTGGTGGAGGAGGGGGAGGGCCGCGGCTCGGGAGCTCGGGGATTGGGGGGAGCGTGTCGTGCGAGGAGCTCGTCGGGGAGCTCGAGAAGGAGAGGTCGGAGCCGAAGGGCGAGGGCAGGCTAGGGAAGTCGTCGCTCTCGGGCCGCGGGGGCGCGGGGGGCGGCAGCGGGCCCTGCTTCCACTTCCCGGACACGGCGCTGGAGTAGGAGAGCGCCTTTGGCTGTGGGACGAAGGGCGGCGCCTCGTGGTCGTCTGGGCGGTGTCGTATGTGAGACATGGACAGAAAATGCTCGGGGCGGTTGGATGTCGGTGGTGCGTCGCACGAATAAGCCAGCGTATGGTTTTATATCCCTGGATGGCAAAGGCAGAAATGAAAGGGAGAACAAAGCGTGAAGGCCCTTGCAGCGCTTTGGTCCTCGTGTCGGCCATCCTCGTGGCGGGTGGGCCTGCCCGCTCCAACCTGCAGCTGCAGCCAATCATTTGACTGGAGCATGCACATTCCTGGAGAGCGATGCTGAGCATATACAAAAAAAAATATAGAAAACATATCCGACACATCCATTTTGGAATCTGCAGACGTACCTGCGAGGCCGATGCGCAAACACCATTTCAGGGATAGATCGCACCAGAGAATGCCGCCGAAATGTCACATAACAACGTCGATGTTGTTTTCGACCGTGGTCATGAGCGTTTCTTGTCGGGTACAAGCCTGTGTAACAAGGTGCGTTTCCATGACTGCAGTTTGTCCGTCCTCGAAGATGACTTTGTCGCGCTCGTGGGCCCACAGCACCATACAAAGATGTCATCGCATCACAACAACGTGTCATATTTAGCTGCTTGCATAAAAACATAATAGACACTATAGCCAAGTGGTTACGGCGACAGATTCGAATTGGATAATCCAACAACCTTATCTGTTTCCCTCTGGGAGCGCAGGTTCAAATCCTGCTGGTGTCGGAAGTAAATGGAACATCTCAATTTTTTCTCTCTTTATGCTTTAGTTTGATAGGCGCCGTGATTCCGCCGCTCAAATACAGTCAAATGCTTGCAGTACTTCTCCCACAAGCATTCATATGCGCCAATGCAATTGCACCCACTCGATTTTTGCGGTGTTGGCGTGCACCTCGCTGGAACTAGACACCTACGGCAGCATACCTTCGGACTCAAAGACACACAATTAATCTGTTTGCACCCGAATGCCAACAGCACATCTCACGATTTCTCAGAACGAAGCAGAGCTTCACAGAACTCACGTTCGATCGATGTAGGGTTGTGTTGTGGGTTAGGGATTCCGGTCTAGCACTAAAATCTACAACGTGAAAATCCCAGTGTGATAGCACCTGATGAAATTCAAAGCCGATCAATGATACGCCTTCTTCGCCTTGTCGATGTGCGCCCTCAACCGTTGCTGCTTCTCCCTCAGCGACTGCTTTTTCTTCCCCCGCACGCCCTTGCTCCCCATTATCATCATGATCGGCTTATTCCGCTTCTTCTCCCGGTTCGTCGTGCTGCTCACGGTCTCCCTGTTCTTCTTACCCTTCGTCGAGCCGAACTTCTCGCGTCCCTCACGCCCCTTCGCGATCGACGCCATCCGCTCCTCGTAGTCCGCCTTGGTCTTCTTGCGCGGCCCAAGGATGTCTTCCTCGCCGACGACGGCGGCCTGCTCGTCGTTGGCGGCGGAGCTCGATTTTTGTGCGGCCTGCAGCTCGCTCAGCTTGCGCTTGGCGGACGTGCCGCCGCCCGCCTCGACGGCTTTTGACGCCGCTTTCAAACGCAGGTCGTTCAGCAGCGCAAAGTCTGCCGGCGTCAGAATCTGCATGTTTGGTCAGCCGCTGGATCATCGAATAGAGACCGATAGGCGCACCTTCGTAGTGGCCAGTGTAGATATTCTGTCCGCCTCCGGAACGGCAGGTGCGCTCTTTGCCTGTGCGGCCTCGGCTTCGTCATCACTGTCGCTGACGACGATGTTCTCGTCGCCGTCACTTTCAACGTCAATCCAGCCGCCCGAGTCGGACGACGAGTCTGAAGAATTTGACTCGACATCCCAGCCGTCCCATCCATCGCTCTCGTTTTCATCTCCTGAAGCCACGCCATCTTCTTCTCGCAGAGCCTTGAGGTGATCCTCGAGCATCTATAGTCGATGTGAGCACCGAATCAGCAGCCGAGAACAAGGAAAATAAACATACAGCCAGGCCCTCGATATCGATGGCTGCATGTTCGCCATGACCAAACGGTGCCGGTTGTCGGCCCTGTGCCATGTCCATGCTCGCAGTTTTTCCCTGAAAACAAAGGTGATTTCAGCACCGCTGTTCCCCTTCCAGTACACAAACAACTTACCCTCTCCCTCCGCTTGAGCATCCCCGGATTCACGTCCCTGAACAACTGCAGCAGCCCCCGCGCGCCGCGCGTGACCGCCTTGTCGCGGCTCTTCCGGTACTCGATCAGATCGTTCAGAAGGTCCTCCTCCATCGCCCACGGCTGCCGCCGGCAGATCTCCCGCACCGAGTTCAGGCCCGCCGCGATGACCTCGCTGCCCACGCCCGGGTGTATGAACTCCTGCGCCAGCTTCCGGATCACAGGCGTGATCGCGTCCGGCGGCGTAAAATCATGGATGGACTGGACGAGGCACGCGAGGATCGACGGCACGCGCAGCTGGTGGTACGTGAGGTACTTCATGACGTACGTGTAGAAGCCGAGCACGGTCAGCTTGTGCGTGCCGACGGCACGCGAGAGCAGCTGCATGAGGAGGATCTTGTGGTCGAGGGAGAAGCGCTTGTCGTAGCGGTTCAGGATGTCGTAGAGCTTTTCGCTGAAGCTCTGCGGGTCGTGCAGGAGCTGCAGCGCCGGGAAGTTTGCGCTGATTTCGGAAGCTTTACGATTCTTTTTCTGTGTGCATGGACAGATGAGATGAGGTTGTATTTAGCCGAAGCTGCTGCTTACTTTTTTGTCGGCTTTGATTACTTTACGCATCTTGTTGTCTGCGCTACGTGTTTTCTGTTTGACTGCACGCTTGTGTACAAGGGCTTTGATGTCCACAGTCTATGAATGGCTCAGTCCGATGACATAGACGACCATGAGAGTGACGTACATCGTCATCATCGTCATCACTGTCTTCAGCATCATCGTCGCTGCCCAAGAAGAAATGGATGGAAGCGCTCTGTACTTTTACAGAAGGGTGGAAACAACCAAGGGCGACAATCGCGACCGACTTGGCATCATCCCTGTCAAGCGAAGCCGCGATGGTCGGTCAGAATGCAAGACGTAGTGACACAAACGCTAAACGTACCAAATGCCCTTCGTCCAAAGTTCCTTCGTCACGATGACTGCCCAGACAGCCTCCTCACCAGCCTTGGCCGAGCTTTCGTCCCCTGCAGAACGAGCTTTGCCTTTGTCCCCGACAACATCTGCATCCATTCCGCGTTCGACCATCCCGAAAAGCATGGCCTGGACGGCACGGTTCAGCTTATGATTCTTCGTTCGACTGTTGGCGGTCCGGATGTCCGACAAAATAGTTTTGCGAATGAATGCGCGCAGTGACGAGGAGGTTGATCGCGGTAGTAAGGGGAACAGCGTCTTTAAGAGCCTGTATATTTCATGAGCACGATGCTTATGCGACGGGAAGAGAACAATGCGCACTCGATAGACGATATCACATTTTTATTCCGGAGCATCACCAAGTTCTGTACGAGGCTGTGACGAATATCAGGCGAGAGACTGCCAAAGTGCTCCAGAAGCAGGGACGACATCTGCGAAGGAAACTCTTTTGTCTCGGCAGGATAGCACTGTGTAATCTACATAAGAAATCATTAGGCCTGTACGCCTACTTTCCGTGGAAGACAAAGAACTAACCTGTGCAATGAACGAAACGAGCTCTCTGAAGTGGCTAGCCTGTTCATTCGGATTGATCTGGAATATCTGGCGGATGCTGAGGTAGTGGTTCCATTGCTGAAGAAACTCTTCCTTGTAGCCAACAGGGTCGCGTTTGATGAGGTTTTGAAGCTGAGGGAGATTAGAGGTCAGCAGAATGCCTCGTACCATGTCAAAGGCAACAGCGAATGCAATGGGCGGGCGGCCAGGGCAGAGAGGGTCGTGAAGAGGGAGATCTGCAAGTCGAGTCTGCAGTACTTTCCATGCATCAAATGCAGCTTGTAGTCAGCAGAAATGTGTCAGCAAACCTGGGCGCCTATTTAACTGGTAGCATCCACTCTGGACCTCTCTGGACCCACATCCGCACGTTTTTTATTCCCCGTCACAGCCTCCCGATGGATTCACTACAACTACATCCAAGGAGAATGTCGTTCCAGTTAAACGCGTCTGGAAATTATGGGCATAATCTACACCGACACTGAAGAGTGTCAAATCTTGTACGAGTTTTCTGACCATTCGTAGCTGAACGAGTGTTTCGATTTACATATGCAGAATACCTGTCGCAAGAACTGCGTGGGTTTCTTCCGTCAACGGTAGTCTCCTGTGCGTCAACGGTTTCTTTCATCTGCCTTAAAAACAGACACCACAATCTTTTTGGAGCTCTCGCGTGTACCCACCAGTACGATTAGTTTCAAGTTGGGTTGTATGGTCTCCGTGTATTTTACCATTTCTTCCAACCTGAAGCACCTGATTTCACCAAGATGCACATGGATCAACCTGCCGAAGCACTGGATTTAGAGAATTACATTGCCATTGTCTAAGTAACATCTGGAGTATGTACATAGCTTCTGAGCTATGCGAAAAATTCAGAAATCCCTCGAAATCCCTCCAACACTTCATTTGCCCATCCCAAGCATCCGCCAACAAGCGAATTGAACATCAACGGCAAGCGCAAAAGAAAAGAACGAGTGATCCTCCAACGACGCAGGTCGATAGTGCAGCGGTGCGGTCATCGCACCCCCAGGTTGCAAGATAAGTAGAAGATCGATTGTCAACTTCTTCGGTCTGCTTAAGGAGACTAGGTCGCAGGCAGAACCCAGGGGACGAGGGCGGCAAAAATAAGATAACCAGGGATGGGGGCACTGCCCCCATAATAGTGGTTGAACTATTAAGAACAGATACAATACTTTATCTAAGCCAAAAGGCCAGAGTGGTGAGGAAATGGGGATGGCGCGGGCGGGCTTATATAGGCTGCGGAGGTGTGCACAGAGTCAGATGCGTTGGCGAAAACGATGAAAATTACTTACTCCGTTTATTGAGAGCACATCATGCGGAACGTACCCGCCACAGCACATAGGTTGATGGTAAACACGAGCCGTGGTCCATAGCGCCGCTAGATAGAGGCGACGGCCATCTCGTTGCGTGTACTGAAAAGGGAGGAAGGGCATGATCAACGATCTCGTCAATGTGGTATCTCAACATGACATCATCGTCTCCGAGCGCACTCGACTCCCCCGACGCAGGATTCAGAAACTGGCGGTCGCCACACAATAGCACTGCAGCTCCCCAGCGAGGAATCGAACCTCGCTCTCCCGCGTGAATTTGCATCCGACAAGCAGGTGTACTAACCGATATACTACCGGGGATCTATATAATGTCAAAGATAATACATTATAGATGATGGGAAGGGGGGCAAAATGAGCCATGACGCACAGATATCCAGGGATCAGGAAGGGAATATAAAATATCTGACATACCTGAGGTCAGGACAAGTAAAGGCGTTCTACGGTGAGATAAGTCCTGCATGCGACTGTCTTGTCAAGGCCGAACAGACTCGGATGGCTGTTCTGTTCCAGGAGAGCATCTTGGATACGGGTATTACAGACTTCATGTGTTGATATGAAGCCATGGGGATGATGGTGTCAAGGCTGCATGCAGTTCTGATGGTAAGTAGTGCAAATGGCACATTCGACTCCGAGTTGCCATCGACGTCGAGCTTGTATTTGGGCTCTGTTTGGTGCGCACTGATGTCATGCAGATCCGGGCGCCTAGAGCGATCCCGCGCTCGGTCGCTCTGCTTGCCTCAGCATTTCTGAGAGCCGTCAGATCGTAGCGGACAGTGAGCTCACCGTTTTGTAACTAGGAATCGTCTATTGACATCTCAACAGAAGCACAATCATGAAGGTCGTGACGACTTTCCATGCGCCGTCCTCCGTGACCGCATCCGTCTCTTGCCATCTCACCCAGGACGACTCCCTTTCCCACCTCGTCGTCGCAAAGACCAATGCGCTTGAGGTTTTCGAGGCAAGGCCAGAGGGCCTTCACCACGTCCACCGCGCTGAGATATGGGGCCGCATCGTGTCTCTGAAAGTCCTTCCGACCTCCGTCCGTGACTTATCTATAGCTTAGCCCTGTTTCGGCGATCTGACGTCTACCTCGCAGAAAGGACAGGACAATCTCATTCTCATGACGGATCATCCAGATCCAAAGCTGGTCGTTCTTGCCTTTCGCGTACCTTCGTCCGGCCAGGGTGCGCTCGCGACCCTTCAGACCATCAGCCTCCAGGAGCAAAGCCCCGTCCGAAACAACGAGTTCCTCCAGGATGTCATCGTCGATCCATCCGGCGAAGTCGCCGTCGCTGCGTGCTATGTCGGACGACTCAAGGTGCTGAGTCTGCAAGATGAAAAAGTGATCTCACAGTTCGATGTCCAGTGCGTACTGTCTGAAGTCGCACTGGTTGTGATTAATCAATTGTACAACCAGAATCCCAGAGCTCAACCTTCTCTCACTCTCATTCATTCCGACTGACAGCGAGAACTACGCGCTCGCGATCCTGCACATCGACCACCACAAACAAGTGCAGCTCATCGCGCGCGACCTGAACATCAACGACTACGACCTCTCCACGGCACACTCGCTCTTCCTCCCGCCAACCTCGCTCCCCTCCTCCGCCTTCCCCATCCTCGAGACGCCGCCTACGCTCATCACCGTCCCGGCTGGAGAAGACGGCGAAGAGGACGAGCGCTTCCGCGGCGGCGTGCTCGTCGTAGGCGGGCGCCGCATCCAGCTCCACGAGCTTTCGGACTGGCAGTGGCAGCAGAAGTACCGCGGGAAGCAGAAGCGCAACGATGCGAAGAAGAACAACAATGATCGCAAGACTGCAGCCGGCGCGCATAACAAGGAGCGCGACCGTGAGGCGAAAAGGCGAAAACCGAAGGCGGCCGTCGACTGGCCGTGGAGTGACATTTCTGCGTGAGTAGCTAAGACTAGGGATAACAGGAGACTTACGCGTGTGCAGGTGGTGTCGCGTCGGGGACGAGGGGTCCCGCTATCTTCTCGGTGATTCCTACGGGCGCCTGGCGCTGCTGTCGCTCGATACACTCAGACAACACGGCCTTGTTATCGTACCGCTCGGTCATGTCAGTTCCACTGAAGACTGTTCCGCCACCTTTGCTGACGGTGCCCCTAGGCATCTGCGCCGACCACGCTCTCGTACATCTCCGCACAAATGCTCTTCCTCGGCTCGCACACCGGAGACTCGCAGCTCTTGCGCATACACGCGTCTCCCACTTCCAGCACCGATGTCGCTACGATCGACATCCCGCACGACCTGCCCGCGGTCCCGCCCAATCGGCTCTTTGCATCGTCGTACAAGGGCAAAGGCAAGGCATCCGCTGCTGTCGCGATCAAGGAAGGCGAAGGCTGCATCGTCGCGATGAAGGGGCAGTACATCGAGGTGGTCGACACCTGGAAGAACATTGCGCCGATTCTCGACGCCGCCGTGGCGGATACGGACGACAGCGGCCGGGTGGGTACACTGCGTTATTTTTGGCATGGCGTAGTGCTGACCTGCAGGCATGCAGCCTTACATCGTGACATGCTCCGGGATGAACAACACAGGCAGTCTGCGCCTCATCCACAGCGGCGCCGAGCTGCGTGAACACGCCGTCTTACGTGACTTTGCGCAGTTCACGAGCCTGTGGCCGCTCCGTTTGCGCTGGAAGGATGCGTACGTCCGGCGCCATGCTTCCCCGCGCGCCTCTAACAATTTCGCAGGCACGACTCTCACATTCTCGCGTCGGACGGGTTCGAGACTGTCCTGTTCAGCCTCGACGGCCAGGACACCATCACGCGCATCAACGCCTCCAACGCCGGCTTCGTGTGCAAGCAGCCCACGCTCGCGACGGGCAACGTTGCGCACCGCACCAAAAAGCCCGGCTCGACGGCCTCGACGTACGGGGACTCGGCGCTGATCGTGCAGGTCACGCCGGCAAAGGCCGTGGTGCTCGAGTACGATGCGACGCTCGGGGTGCACCAGCCTGTGAGTGAGTGGGTGCCGGCCGAGCGTGGTGGGGACTGGGCCGGCCGGGAAATTGTGTGCGCGTCGGTGAACGCGAGTCAGGTTCTGCTGGCCTTGACGCGCGGGAGAGTGGTCGTGCTCAACCTGACGGAGGAAAGTAAATTTAACGTTGTCGGGTGCGTATCTCGCTTGAGTCTTGTACCATAGTGCTGACACCGGAAATCAGGCACAAGGACTTTGACGAGGAGATCTGTGCTGTATCATGCCTACCGGCGGACAGCAAGCCCTTCTGTCCTTATGCCATCGTCGCGTTCTGGCGCACGCACCGCGTCGAGATCCTCTCGCTCACAAACAGCGCCGCTTACCTGTCCCCAGCATGCACCGGCGTGGACCTCCCAGCCCTGCCTTGCTCCGTGCTGCTGCACAACTTCGACGCCGGGACGAAGCACCTGCTTGTCGGCACGCGCGACGGCACTCTCGTCGCCTACGCGTTTGCGGACGGCGCGCTGGGGGACAAGCGCACGATGGCGGTCGGCTCGGCACCGGTATCGCTCATCGCGTGCGAGGTCGAGGGCCGGCCGTCGGTCGTTGCATCTGGGAGCAGGGCGAGCGTTGTGTTCTGGGAGAACGGCCGCCTACAAAATTCGTCGATGTCGCTGAAGGTGCGAGCCTTCGGGCGTCTACCATGACTCAAGGATTTGATTGTTCATTTGCGCAGGATGTGGGCGCGGTGTGTCGGCTGCGCACGCCGTCTTGGGGCTCGTGTTTGGCGCTTCTGTCGCCGGTTGGGTTGATCATTGGCACTATGCACGATTTAGACAAGATTCATACGAGAGCGGTGGGTAGAGTCTGTTTCGCTTTTGGTGTCTGGATCTAATCTCAGGTCCGCAGATACACTTGGGTCTGGATAATCCGCGACGGATCATCCATGATGCGAACATGAAGGTGTTTGGTGTGGTTTCTGTGCGCACAGAACCGTCTAGGATAGGTGAAGCAGGCCCTACCGAATGCTCTTTCTCTCTGTTCGACAATACGACTTTCGACCGTGAGTATGCTGAGTCCTTTACTCTAACTGGTTATACCATATATTTTTTCACAGGAGTGGCACAGTTCAAATGTCGTCAAGGCGAAGAAATTTCGGCCGCGCATGCAACAACGGACTCGACCGGCCGATCACTTTACTATCTAGGCATTGTGTCTCCCCAAGCGGACGAACGCGAGCCGATCGAAGGCCGGATCGTGATACTCGCGCCTACGAGCGCTCCCGCCGGGAAAGACCTGATCTTGCAGGAGGTGGCCTCGGTCGACTGCCACGGGAACACCTATGCGTTCGCGCCGCTGGCTGAGCCAGGGCACTTCGCCGCTGCAATCAACGCCGCGGTACGCCCTTCTTTCATTCCTTCACTTACGTCCAATTCTGACGATGCGTGACCAGGTGGTGGTGTACGCCCTGCGGGACAACGCGCTTGAGAAGGTCGCAGACTGGGTGCATGGCTATTATATAACAAACCTCGTCGCACACGGAAACGACCTCATCGCGGGCGACGCAATTATGTCCGTGTCCATGCTGCGCTTCGATCCGAGCGCAAAACAGGCGACGGGGCGGCTTGTCGCAGTCGCGCGGGACTACCGCTCGCTGTGGCCTGTCGCGCTCGCGGCGTGGGACGAGGGCGCGGTTGTTGGCGCGAACGTAAGTTCTGGGTGTTGCGCATTTTCGCGTTGTACTGATACACACGCGCGGACAGACTGACGGCAATCTGTTCGCATTCAACGAGGATGAGGGGCGGCTTGACCGGACAGGGAATTGGCATCTCGGCGAGCTCGTCAATGCTTTTGTCCCCGGTGCGTACTTTTGCTCTGTCGTTATACACATCTGACGCGACTGATATCCTCGATGTAGGTAGCCTCCGTGGTCCCGACGCGCTCGAAGACCAACGCGTGCAGCCACGCATGTTGTTCTGCACGTCCTCCGGGCGTATATGTACGCTGCTCGCGGTGGAAGACAAGGAGCTCGCGTTGCAGATGACAAGGCTAGAGCAAAATGTCGCACGCGTCGTGAAGGACGCCGTAGGGGCTTCGCACACGCTGTGCGTCGTTTCTCCTTCATCCATGCCTTTTCGATGCTCATGAGCGAACAGCTGGCGCGCCCCGCGCAGCGCGCGTGACAAGATCGACGGTGACGCGACTGCCGTTGGCTTCTTCGATGGCGATTTGCTGCAGCATGTGCTACGATACGAGCAAGGCTCACGTGAAATGCAGCGTGTCCTCGACGGCGGGAGCGCTGCGGAGCGACTGGCCATGGGCGAGAACGATGTGCGGCAGCTCGTGGAGGTGCTACAAAGTGTGCAGTAAAATGGTGCGAAGGCAAGCCTGTAGAAATGTTTTGGTATCTCGTCATGGATGTATCATAGATCTGTTGTATACAAGCATTTTTTGAAGAATCTCAGCCCCCAAGAGTACTGCGTGAAAGCGAGGGGGTGGATGTCCACTCCGATTGAGATCGATTCCTGCAAGCGCCCGTATCGCCCCCCAATGCTGCCGGGTCCGTGCACACCCCCACCGCGTATATAAGCCAGCGCGCGCCCTCCGCATTTCCTCACCACTCTGGCCTTTTGGCTTAGATCAAGTGTAGTATCTGTTCTTAATAGTTTAACCACTATTATGGGGGCACTGCCCCCATTCTTGGTTATCTTATTTTTGCCGCCCTCGTCCCCTGGGCTCTGCTTGCAACCCGGGGGCGCGATGACCTTGCCGCTGCACTATCGGCTTGCGTTGTCGGGGGATCACTCACTCTTTTCTTTTGCACTTCCTGTTGACTTTCGCTTGTGAGCGGAGGCTTTGGATGTGCAAATGAAATTGTTTGAGTGTTCTCTGGTGGCCTTTTCATTGACGAAACTACGGTATGATGTATTGCCTGGTTGTATGCTATATGAATCTAGATATGTATGGACACGAACAATAAAAATATGATTCTGTTATACTTAGTGTGTACAAATTGGTTGATGCAGAAGATGCTAGAAATGTGGAAAGAAGCTATAAAGTTGTCCCAGAGATGATGCATTGCAGTTTATGCCAATACACCTTTGCGGTCTTCCTTGCGCTATGCACTCTGTCAGTTTCTACATCGTCCAAGGAGCTTTCGAATAACGCACCATGCGCACACCGTGGCTGAGTGCGAGATACAGACGGAAGAGCCTTGCGCATGCCTCATCTCCCGCGAAAGGGTACTCCGCGCCGAGGCGGTACGCGGCTGCAAAGCCAGATGTCACAGCGATCTCGTGCATGTTTAGGACTACAACAATTCCGGTCAGCAGCAGCATGTATCAGTGGACAAAGCAACATACCGCTCCATGCGCCGGCGAAGCTGGGGGTAGATGCACGCAGCATGAATGACTGGACGAGGGAAAGAACATGCAGCAACGCACTAGGTATGTTTTTTCCCATTGAGGAACATCATCCACGGCACGCACTTAGCGTAGTGCTGCCAGCGATGGCTCTGTTGCTTCCACCACCGCTCCGCGATAACTTTGTCTTCGCTTACGTCGTCTATCACAATCATCAGCGCGACGAACAGCGCGGAAGAGGGGGCATACCTTTGGTCCACAAGTCGCTGCTGTCTGTCTTGTCGAGGAAAATCGTCTGGAACACATGCCGCTCGAACGGTGGCTCTGGATGGCCATGATCGTCCGCTCCCGTGCGCGCCGTATCTCCCTGTGCTCCATCGGCGTCCGAGTTGTCCTTAGTCTCACTAGCGGGATCCGCTGGCCCCGTGGGCCCCACGCCACGGAACTGCGGCTGATAATGCGTGAGGTCGAACGACATCTCAAGCTTCGCGCGGTTGGACGGGTACTGCATCGTGTAGTACAGCGGGCGGAAAGACTTGCGCGCGAACTCACGCGGGTCGGGCGCCGCGCCATTCTCGGGGTCCGCGACTCCCTTGCCCTTGGACCGCGTGTCCTGCTCGGCGGGGTCGACGGCGAGCTCTTCCTTAAACTCAGTCTCATAGTACTGCGTCTAATCAGCGGGGTGAAGGAACCGAAACAGGGCATGGGCGAACCTTGCGCATGTACGCGGCATCGGCGTGCGTCACGGTCACGTCCCAGAGGTACTTGACGCTGCCGAGCACGCGGCGTTCCATCCACGTCGCGCCGGCGGGCTTCTCGCGCTGCATCTCGTCCGCGCCGTGTGCCTTGCCCTTATCAGCGCCATCGAGCAGCGTGAGCGCGGTGTCAGCGTCGACGGCGAGGATGACCGCGTCGAATCGCTCTGTAACCGTATCGGTGTAATCGCCTGGGTTAGCGGCACGGTCAGGGGGCGATGGGGCGCGAAACTCGAGGACGACGCCGTTCGAGTCGCGCGTGATGACGCGAGTGACAGGATGGTTCAGGAGAAACGTGACGTTGCTAGGGTCCGCGGACTCCGTTCTATGTTGCCAGGCAGTATAAACGTCGTGAAGCTGCATGGGATCAGCGAAATGGCAAGGAAGACGTGTATGAAGACGCACTTTAGGGAACGCATACATGGTGGGAATGCTTGCGAGAAGAGAAGTGTCATTGTACTCGAAAAGGCGCATGCTAGGATCCTTGAAGACGCGCTCAAGGATGGCGCAGGAGACAAAAGGCGTCTGATTTCCGGTGCCAAAGAAGAGGGCGACAAGCGGGTAGACCATCTTCTCTCCAAAGTCCTTGGAGAAACGAAAAAGGAAGAGCATGGTGTGGACGGGGATGACGACGAAAATAAACTCCAAGACACTAATGACAGACAGGACACGGCCAAACTTGCGAATATCCGGGCGGAAGTGGGCGGTGAGCCGGGAGGGGAAGACATTAGACCAAAAGTCAGGACCTTTACCGAAGCTGATCTGCATGCCGACCTCGCTGGGCTTGAAGCCTAGCTCAGAGAACATGCGAAGGGTGTTTGCAAAGGCAGGAGAGCATCCCTGGACACCGTCGTTGATGTATGACGCGCCATACTTGTCGGCGTCGATGTCCAGGCTGGTTGCCATCCCGCCAGGCACATCCTCTTTCTCGAAGACGGTAACAACGAATTTGTCGGGATGCTTGGAGAATGCGTACGCGGCGGACATACCAGCGGCGCCGCAGCCTACGACGGCGACGCGCTTCGGGTTTGAAGGCATGGCGGGTGGGGCTTGGACAAGGTTTGAACGTTTGAATGTTGGAACGAGAGGAGCGGGATGGCTATTAGCACGAAGATACAGATATGCATGACATCAGCACTTGCGATCCAGAAACGATACAAATGAAAGCTGACTGTTCGCCGGGACGTCTGATGCCGTGCAGCGTGCAGCGATGAAGAATTGTCCGATTGGATCTTAGTATACAGCTTAGGAGAACTCGCTGTGGCGAGATGATGACGTACAGGTCGGCGAGAATCTCTTGGACATGCGGGACATGAGAGGACACATTTTGATTTCGATGGCCTGGTATACACTCACAGAATGCCTTCGCTATGAGATAAGAAACGGGTTGGGAGTATGGATACGAATCGTCACGACCTCTGTCATCAAGATCTTCAGGACAAGGACTTAATGATCGAACGAACATCAAATCCCAGCATGGGGTAAACACGGTTTAACTGGGTCTCCGGCAGTTCCTCTTAGCAAGGACGAGCTGGAACGAGGTAGGAAAAGAGTATCATGGTGCAGCGTGGAAAGTCGTGACCACCTTCATGTCTCTGCTAAGACATGAGCAGGAAATTCCTGGATAAGCTGGCAATATCTGAGCTCACCATCCGTCCATCGTCCACCAAGAAAATGGCTGCAAGTAGTAAGAGTACTGAGATATGAGAGCTCGAGTCTGCAGCAGAGCTGAGCGAGGCTGAGCGCCTACTAGTACAAAAGCAACGCAAGCGCCCAGATCTGCATGAGATCTCAGGCTATTTCCATCAATCGCTCACCATCTTCTAGTCATCTCACGCCCCATATTCTTATTTCTGTCAATTGTTATCTGTTTTCATTCCATATTTGTGAATGGTTACATTCGACACGTCGTCAGCTAACAAGTACACTAGGGTCTGAAGTATGAATATGAGGAACAGGAACCCGTTCGAACAAAGGCATCAACAGTCGTATCGTGAACTCGCGTTGAGAGAGAAAGAAAAAAACTGTCATAACGTGAGGAAGGGTATCTTTAAACTTGAACGCTCTGAGGAGGCCCAAGCGCTGTCCACTCCGGGTGTTCCCAAGAACTACATTCTCGACAACCAAGCCGGGCTCCCATGGCCCAGAGCTCAGCGTATGTGCACCCGTGACCTGGCCCTGGAACGCGACAATAGATGTGTTTCTCCTCGTGCCCGCCATGATGACACCATCCAGTCGGGAGGAAGATCGCCCTCAGTGTCGGCATCCGGGAACGGGCTGGACAACCGCCATGTCCCCACCGTCAAGCTGAAGGGCATACTTGATGGGCTTGCCGTCGTGGTAATTGAGAGCCGGAGACATCGACACCGTCACGTTAAGGGCGGTGGAGTTGGCATCCGTGGGACCGCCGGAGGTCGCATTGACCATGGGCCCGAACCAGTAGAAGTCGAACTCGAGGACTGGGCCCTGTCCGGCGTCGAAGGAGTCCATGGTCGGAGGCCAGGCGGTGAGAGCGGTATCGTGGAGTCCGTAGTCGGGAAGCATCGCCCAGGAGGCGTTTTCTCCCTTGTTTATGATGCGGGACGCGTTGACTGCGTTGACGCTGACGAAACCCTGGCTCTCGACAAAGAAGCCTGTCAAGTTCTGGCCGGAAGGAACGGTTCGTGGGTCGACCGGGACGGAAAGGTTAACGTAGGCGCGAATGTTGTCTGTGATAGTGATCATGGCGACTTGCGTTACGTTGGCTGAAGCACTAGTCGCGTTGAGCTTCTCCCAGTCAATCCTGATTTCTGGGCGCATGACCTCCGTGGCATTCCCCGTGAAATGACCGCTAGACGGCTCGATAGACAACCAGGTAGTGTTCGATGTGGCGTTCCATGAGAAAGCACCTGAACCACCTGGACTGATTTCGAATGTGCGTGGTGCCTGTTCGTAACGGTTGACGATAGGCATGAAAGGTTGACCACAGAACCATCCTATGGAATGAGAAAATATAAAACCTCATGGAGGAAAGTAGGAACTCAAAAGATCAGCCTACCGAAATCACAGTTGAAGTGAGTATCACCTGGCCAGCTTCCTTTGCTGCCCTGTATAGAAACACGCATCTCAGAATACATTGGCGTCAGCAGTTGTTGAGCCATGTTGCTGAGGGAATCCGGAATTATGCGAGACACTTTAGGCATGATGTTGCGCTTTGGATCACTGGTTAATTTGTCAAACAGGACGTCAGCGATATACTACGCAGGCAAGAACTATTACGAAGCACGTACACCCAATTAATGTAACCAAAGTGTGTCTGATTCTAGAGATACAACGATGTAAGATTATGGAGTGCGCCTAGTAGTTAAAATGGAAGACGTACTGCGAGGCCATTCCACTTTCCATCTAGAAGACCATTGTACTTGTTCACGAGTTCTTGGTCATGCTGGAAATACTGTTGCGTCAACATGGCATAGTAGTCTGCAGAGCTGCGTGCTTGAATGGAGTACAGATTGTTCTTCGCCCTGAGTTGGAGAAGGCGATGATCAGTGCCCGCTCACAAAATGAAAGCGAGAAAGCAGGTCTTACGCAGCGACGTAAACCCGATTGTGGTTGGCAGAAGCCAAAGTAGGCCAGCCGACGAGTTCATAGAAAGCGGCCTGATATTCCGAGGGCAATTTTCTTTCGATCTCGTCAACTAGATTCGTAAGCTCCCGCCATTCCGCCAACACACGGTCCGCCTCGTCGTAGGCCGTCACCGACCAAGTGTTCTCGTCCACGGCCTCGGGTTTGATACGAGAGTTCAGCTTGAGATAGGTTTGAACGATGTGCGCAATGTCCGTGGCATGCTCCGAGCCGAAGGTCTTCGTCGCCCAGCTCTGGACCCAGAGCGTGACGGTCGAAAAATTCCATCCCTCGATATCGTATGCCATGTCGAGACCCATGTTGAGAGGCACCTCGAGGGGCTTGATATCAGCAACGTTGAATACCCAGATGCGGTCCAAGCCGCCCGTGTATGCTGCAAGGAGCTGCTCGACCGACCTTCAGACAGATTTCCTTCGTCAATACGCCCAATACTTAGCCATGGAAAACCTACTTTACAAGATTGTTGGTGCCAAGCCACTTATAAGCACGAGGGTCACCGAAGTATTCAACTAACAACCGATTTTCCAGTCAGTAATAGCCCAGTGAAAATATAAGTGGATGATGACCCACAGTGATAATAGATGCCTCCGCCACCGGGCCTGCAAAAAAGTACGACTCGTCAGAATATCGGTCGCGTACTGATAAGAATAGCCGAACCTATCCCTCACGTTCGGGCTCAGAATCGTCCTCAAGTTCCCGAAGTTGTCGTCCGAGAACAGGATGATCACGTCATCTGGTACCTGGAGCCCCTGGGCATAGTACTCCTGCACTTCCTTATACATACACCACATCTGAGGCAAAGTCTCTGGAGAGGCTCCGTTGTTGGCGTCCCTCAAAATCTGGCGCTGAGCGGCGACAATGGTCTCGAGCAGTTCCTTCGACGCTCCAACGAGGCCGGTGTCACCGTTGCCACGCATGCCCATAGTGTACAGAACCTCGTAGGGAGCAGCGCGCTCGGCACCATATCTCCAGTACGACGTGATGGTCTCGTTATTGGTTGTAGCGTCCCAGTCTCCGGTTCCAATGGCCCACCACTCTTGAAAATCGCAGTCTAATCAGAGACACGTGGGAAAACTCAATGTATTAGACATACCTGGTGTATTCCTTGCCATAGGTTCCTGATGAGAAGTACCATATACAATCCCCATGCGATCAGCAAGAATCAAGTTCGGGCCCGCCGTGCCGGTACCATTTCCCAGTCCGCCGTTGATGTATTCGTTCAGACCCGCAACCGGGAAGGAATCGGACCACATCGCGGCTATACAATCCTCAACATCAGCAAAGTAGCAGAGGTGAACCCGAGTTCAGACTCACGCCAGATATAATTGGCTCTCATTCGCAGCAGAAGCTCGAAGACATGCTGGTAGAACTCGGGAAGGAACGACTGGCCCAGCACGTTAAGCCCTACGCCCGCGCCGTACTTCTTGTTAGCCCAGCCGGTCAGTGCCGGCTGTTCATCATTGATGAAGAGAGCACTTCATGATCACCGGATGAGCGATGTATATATTGGGCGAGTATATTTTAAACTTACCGATATTTGATCGACGGCGGGCCATGGAAGCAATCCGTTTGGTCCAGGAGATAGAGCTCATCGTGCTGCTTTGTCGGCACATCGGCAAACCAGACCCAAGGAGAAACTCCTGCTTGCTCGGACAGCGTGTACCTATATCATGTGTCAATAACCCAGCAAGACTTCATTGCATACACGTAGAACTTACATAGAATAAATGGTGCCGCGCTGAAAGCAATCGAAAGGGTTAGCTCAGTTTGTAGATCAAACCGACACTGTGAAAACGCACCTTGTCAGCGCCGAAGAAGACCAAAGCGTTGTCCACGCCGGAAACCGGTTTCTCGATACTCTGTACTCTCCATGACTCCCATTGACCCGTAACGCCATCAGTCTTGATCGAACCGTTCTTCGCTAGTCCATCAACGACAGAGGTCCTGTTCAGCGTGCCAACAATCAAAGGGAGGCCTTTCGGCGAGTGTTTTGAGATGTCGGACATAGAGCTGATGTTATAGACAGGAACTTTGACATTGCCGCCAAGGACAGATGCGATGTCGGACGCGAAGTTGGAAGCCGCGATGTGAACGGCAGGCCAGTCAGATTCCGATGTGAAGATGGTCGGCAAGAATGACTTCGACGCAAGCAAGGTTGCAGAGTCTTTCGGCGCAGAGGTCGACAGGCATTGCGGAATTGCCGCAAATGCGCTGTGCGAAACCAGAGGGAGGAGCACAAGTGCTGAAAGCACGGAATGAAGGGCCATCCTGGCGAAGAGCTAGTGAATAGGCAGGTCCAACACAAGACGCTGGGTTCACTTGGTCTTCTGGTCGTCATCGGCGTTGAATGCACTCGGTCATATAAATATGAGCAGAGACGTTCGTGACAGTTGCTCCGCCAAAGAACAAGAACGCGCGGACCGCTCGGACCGCCAGAATTTCATCGCATAATTACCGCATGACGATCAAAGTAAAACCCAAAATCAGCGGTGAAAACGGCTGGAGGACAGAAGTTTGGTCAGAGCGAGAGAAGCATAGACAGGCGTTGCATCGGTTCCGGCGGTGTGGGGACTTGCCTTCTTCGAATGCGGAGCCCCGCGTCAAGCTGTCAAGTGATACTGACCCCTTACGCGAAAATGAACGTGCCGGAGCTGCCCCCATTTGCTCAGATGATGAGTCTGGAAGAGCAGGAGGGGCAACGACGTCAGCCGTCAAGTGAGCGACTGGTCCCTGAAAGAAAGGAAGTAAGAAATGGATCATGTGAGTACGACTAGTGGGTGACTTCCCGTAAGCCTTCAGAGTCTAAAATTAGAGCCACAAATTCCTAGTCACGTTTTCCGTGTATATCCTCCCCGAGCAGATATGAAGTCAGAATTCTCTACCTGGCTATTTCGGAGATAGGGCGAACGCTTGAAGGTCTATGGGTCAAGCAGTACGGTTTACGTTTATGCTTACTGGGGGTGTCCATGTTTGAGGTGCCCCGCGTGTTCACTGCCATGACATAACTTAGTCCCGATTAATCGTCAGAATACATGCAAGTGCAAGGCCGTCATGGAAGTGAACTCATGAGACAAAAAACCTGCGCCTACGTGTTAGGTCCGGATCGTCGGTCTGGCGGGAGGACGCAGCGGTCTGCAGACACTCGATGGAGCCGGCAGGAACCTCCCAGCGCCAACGCTAACATGTAAATTTTATTAGCAAGAAGATGTTCATTTAAATAATGCAATGTGAGAAAGCGTACCACTCTCGTTTCACTGACGACCACCCTACGAAGCTCTCATTCCTCATGGGATGTCATGATACATGAGAGCTCGAGTCTGCAACAGAGCGGAGCGTCGACAACACAAGCGCCCATTTCCATCAATCGCTTACCATTTTCATCTCACGCCCCGATAAGTACCGTAACCCTTATTCCTGTCCACCAGTCTCTGTTTTTATTCCGTGTCCGCAAATGCTTAACTTCCACATGGCGTCTTTGCCAATAGGAAAACGGTGTTCATGTATGCTGTCATGTCTCATTCGGTCCAGGAGATCCGGCCACAAGGCCGCATTTATTGGGATACCAATGCCATGCGGTCTGCAATCTCAAGGCTTCAATAAGTTAAGTAAGTATTTCCGCAAGTCACTAGTCATAGGGGACGCATCTAGTGCAAAATCACGTCCAGGGCCCGTATATAGTACATGCGAGGATGCCTCGCAGATATGCCAGCGCTGCAAATTAATACAGTTCTGAAGAAATGAACGGAGTTCACTGATGTGGTTCATACAGCGGATGTCTAATTCCACATGGCATCGTATGAGCTGGAGGTACGATGATAGCAAAATGGACATCATACCGCAGCGTAATTGCGAGGTTTCTGCTCTGAGTCGTTGGACTTATCCACGTCGAACCCCATCCCATCCGCCATACTGTTCAGGTCGACGTTTATCGAAGTGATGTCCCTGCTCGCGATGGCACTAGTACGGCGTTGTTCAAACTGGATGCCGTGGCCCGTGGCCATCATGTCGGAAGGCTCCGTGCCGCTTTCGCTGATGTTGTGCAGATGATTCCGCGAGTTGAGCGTTGCCAAGCAGCTATTGACATACACTGGGAAAAGAAATAAGACTTAACTCAAGCATTCTGTGACTGAGAGAGACTGACGATGGGCACTGATGTAGTCTATGAGCATGGCCCAAAGGTTTTGGGGGGAGCAGATGAGCTGGTTGTTGATTATATTAGCAAGGGTAACATCATCCGATATAGTGTGAGGAAGCGCACCGCTATCATTTCAATGATGACGATCACCCTACGCTTTCTCAGCAACGGGTAAGGCAGCGGATACAGATCAAAATACGCACGTCGTTAGGAGGAACCTGTTAATGGAGAAAATAAGCAAGGTATGTAGCAGTCTCCCTGATCTGGTTTCAAGAAGTTAGAAGGTGCAGGGAAATTGAATCCACGATATTGCTCAGCCCACCTGGGAAATTTTGCCCGCTTGTCATAAAAGAGAACGCAAAGAGACAGTGCCGTCACCGAATCGGATGCCACCCTTGCAGCGAGCATTGGCACCATCGAATCGAGCTAGCAGGCGAGTCAGTTTCGATGATTAGGAAAGGAGAGACAAGATCCACCCACAGACTCGTTGGCGAGTTTCGCAACGTCCCATCCACGGAATCTGCCATTTGCATTCAGTAAAGAATTATCAAATGAACTCGACGTCAAAGACAAACTCTTTGACCACCATCACTAATAGCCATTCAACATGTTGAACGAGCATCAATCGAATAGTGTGACTACATACCGATTCCAGTAGCTGGATTGAGATTATCTCGCATCAGATCATAATGCAGGTCCGTAGTACGCTCTTACCGACTTGCATCCCGACCAGCAATAGCTGCATTGCCGAAAAGTCAAATTTAATAATTCGAAAGCGCAAAATCTGACATACGAGGACGACTGTCAGGAACCACCTCCATTTTGCTTTTGTCACTGCACTCGAAAATGAGAAGTGTAGCTTCCGAAATTTGGAGAGACACATACAGAAGTAGATCATCCGGACGTAAAACCTAGAAATTGCAAAAATTTCATCACTCAAGCTTTTAGGTCAGGGAAGCGGTTGTGCTCACAACTGTACTAAAAGACAGATGGCAATCTGTCAGTGCGTGTGCGGTCAATGACTCTTATCCAAATCGATTGTGCCGACATTAGACCCACCCCAGCTGCAGGCGCCGCCTATACGAGTGATGGGATTGATCAATCAAGGGAATACTCAAGAACAAACAAAGGTACATGCATATAGCGACCTGGTCAGGGAAACATAGTGAGGTGACCGGAACGGTACGGTTGAATGATCAATGCGCATACCATAGTCCATCTAAAATTAACACAGGATCGCGGTAGGTAACGATCTGGATACAGAAAATTGCGTGAGGATTCAGCGTTTGACGGAGGTAGGCTGATGGCAGGATGTACCAAGTAGTAATATGTCGAATGGCATGCTGTCAGTTTAGTCAATGGATGAGAGCTCTTCTGGGTAACGCGATTCGTGCTTACTGAGAACTGCGTGCAATGTTGACACGCAGCTGTTTGATACATAGTCAGCATGGACAGGGCACCACAGGCGACGAAACCGACAATAGCAGCACGACCTGAGTGAGTATTGAATAATACATCATACAATTTTTCAGTCGCTACTTACTAGCAGCTTAAGCAGCCCGCGATCCTTCGGGTATTTCAAGTAGTACAGATACGTCTTTGTTTTGCGGTTATGTCAAGCATATGCACTTGGTGTTGGCTACTTGCCTGCAAGACCGAAACTCCGTAGAGGATAAGCATAATCATGCAGCATATCAACCCCCCGCCTAACAAACAAAACGGCACTGACATCAACATACGATTCAGTCTCGCAGAGTGGGACGCACCAAAATTAGCACGAAAAAGGCTGTCCGGGAGCGGTGTCGGTCTGTCGAGAGGGAATGGTGAAAGGCCCAGAGGTGAAGACATGATTTCGAAAGAGGATACACACGATCGATGAATGACCTACAACGACAGCAAGCTCGATATCCCACACATTTATATGAGCGAAATGCGCGCGACCCGTTTATAGTATCTGTATTCAATGAATAGGCAATTGAATCAATCATTGAAGTGATGTTGATCCAAAGTTAGCTTGATGATCTGTCGAATCTTCTGATGAAAAGAACATCAACACTGGGGTCTGCTGGAGCGATCGTGGATTCATCGGAGGAAACACAGGCAAATTTTTAGCGGACCATTGTCAATGAACAACGTCCTCGTTGCTTAGTCGACTGACGGTGATTAAGCATCGGCTATCCTGATCATCGAGCACACTTCAGCTGAAGGTAGAAATGAGAAACTTTAAGTTGGACCACGTAGGGAAGTAGAGTAAACCGATATGTACCATTCAATTTGACTGGCCAGAAGCAGCGCCACCTGTTCATCATTGCATAGGCTGCTTTGTGAGAACACCAGAGACCAGAAACAGACCAAGCCGCAACGCAGGGATAATGAAGCCGTTAGTCGTGGCATCGAACTTCAAGAAATGGTATGGCGCTCACCACAGCTGTCATGCTTGTCTTGACAGCGAACTACTTCGAAGCAAGCATTGTCCGCATTGCCCCTCCGGTAAATAAAATGGTAGACCGCGGCTCGACGCGAAGCTACGCGAAGGCATGATACCGGCTACTACACTGTAGAACGGACGCTACAGATGCTCCCCACGATGCAGAGTCACCTGAAGTACCGGCGGTTTCAATCATCACCTTAAGATTCTGTCCTGAGCAAGATTCGCACACATGGTCACTTCTCTGAAACATTTTCCTCGATCAATAGATAAGGTCGTGGAGGATGTGTACATCCTCTTGCAGAGCGTTGAGCGCGACGCCGGTGGTTTTTTGCCTGCAGAATGGCCACAAAAAAGAGAACGTTTGTCGGAGTCGGGAACCAAACATTGCCTATGGTCAGAACTCTTGAGCGACGCTCATCATACAAGAAAACAGATTCTGCCAGTGCGTGTGGGTCTTAAAGTTAAAATCAACTTTGATCAGTAAAGAGCTGCAGTGACAGGTGTATTTAAAACAGACCGGTGTACTTCTTCCACGGTTATTCCGCCGAATCAACTTCCATGGAAGCTACACGGGCGTGGGTCACGGTCACGTCTCTAATAAGTAGACTCGACGCCGTGAAGCATGCGGCGCACTATCCACGGATCCATGTGACGCTAGCGAATAAGGCATGCACAGGATAAATTAGAAGGTGAAACTCGAAGGCGAACTTCTTGTGATCTTACGCACAAGGACATGAGTGGAATGGTAGCACATATAAAAAAAGGTACACCACCGGTCGCACGTTTCGAAGTAGCATAGAAGTCTGGTAGCTGCATGGGGTCAGTGAGATGGCTCCGAAGACGCGTCCTCGGGTGTCTTGGCCCAATTCATCCAACGGAACGGCGACCTCTGCACAACGAACCGTCATGCGCTTACCTGGAGGAGCGAATGAAATACGGAGTGGAGCTGGACGACACCGTTCTCTCCGACCTTGTCGATTTCGAAGAGCGAGACGGTGTTCACAACGAAGGTGTAAGTGAACGACTCGGGACATGATTGAGGGGCCCGAGTCGGGGGGAGTGTGAGGGCAAGAATCAAGACGGAAACCCATTTCTCAACACGTCAGATATTATGACGACCCTTTGTTTCGAGCAGATCCTGCTTGGAGAAGACGACGCGTGAAATAGGAACTGGCTGAGTACTGAGCAAAAGACTAGGAGCAATTAATGGGCGCTAGTAATCCTCGAGAGAGAAGGAAGGAAGGAAAGAGTTCATACTATTAATGAAGCGCCCAGGTTTGCATGACATCAGCGTGTTGTCGTAAGCAAAAGAGAACAAAGCTCATCTTCGACTGTGAAGCATTGAAGCTCAGTCTCATACTAACGTTCTCATCTTCGACTGTGAAGCATTGAAGCTCAGTCTCATACTAACGTTCTCATCTTCGAAATACCTGTTACTGTGCTACTAGCTGATCAAGTCGGAACTGTGCGTCACTGTCAAGTACACATATACCCGTTGCTCTTACACAGAAGTCCAGTCGTTCGAGATTCAACGCAATAGCACAGTCAGAGACAAGTAGCGGAGCGGCCGTCACAAAGACAGTCCAGTCGTAATCCGATCCATTCAGCACAGTATCACATCAGACAAGCACAGTACGTATGTAAGTATGCATGCATAGCAGAAATCGTATGAATACAGCACATCGCTACGCACGAGCGGCGAAAACAAAGAGTTCCACTACAGGGCTATCTAGTGCCACACAAAGGGTTATTAGACAGGGACGGGGAGGCGAAGGAGAGGGAAGGGAGAGTAGATCATGGTTTCACTGCAGGGGTACTTCAGTGGTCGCGAGACTTTCTAGGTTGCTGTTGTGAGATCGACCCAACGGGGATGTACATGCGAGACGCACCTGTATTCGCCCTCTGCAGCGACACTGAGCTCCTCGATCTCGCCCTGCACGGCAGACAGAGCTTCGGCAGCCGCCGCGTGGTACGTCAACTATCACATGGCACTACGTCAGTCCCAAGGATACGTACGAGAGCAAGCAGAAAGGCTTACCTGGGCTTTGATGAGCTCGTTGAGGTTCTTGATGGGCTCGGGCTGTGGAGAGCACTGCAGTCAGCAAGCGAACACATAGGGTCGAGGGCACGGCGTACGCTGTCCAGAACAGCCTTCATGAGCGTAATGGCGACCTCGGTCTTCTGCACGAGGTCGTCCTCGGCGTTCTCGACCTCCAGACGCGCATGCTCCTGCTTCTGCGGGCTGGCGTTCTTGAGCCTGCAAGCACATCAGCACGCAATACAAGAAATACCAAGCCCCCCCGTGAGACAAAGAGGGCGGCACGCACGTCTGCTTCGCGGCGTCGAGCTCGAGCCGGCTGAAGCGCACCGCCTGGCGCGCCTTCATCGCGACGGCGATCGACGTCTGCAGCGTCTGCTGCCACGGCGCGAGGAACGCGCTCTGGATCGTCTCGTCCTGGACGACACGCGCCTCGGCGATCTTGTCCCACGCGCTGGCGTACTCCGTCAGCGCGCGCTCGAGCTTGTCGTCGGTGCCGGGGCCCGCGTTGGCGTGGACGGTCGCGGCGGCGGCGGTCGCAGCGCGATTGAGCGCATGCGGGAGCGTCTTGTGCTGGGGCTGGGGCGGGGCGGTCGGGTTCGGGGCGGGGAGGTTGGTGCCCTTGAGGTTGGATGCGGCGAATGTGGTGATGTTGTGCCCTAGGGCTGAGCCGAACTCGGCGAGCGACTCTTGCACCTGGGTGGGGTAGTCGTAGGCTTCGGTTTCGTAGACTTTGGTAATCCTGAATGCAGAGGTGAAGAATTGGCCATCGTTGATTGATGGGCAGGCAAGAAGGACCTACTTCAGGAGAGCGAGGTGAGTTTGGCGAAGGGCATCGACGCGCGCCTCGAGGTCTTTGTACTCTGTGACATCGGATATCGACACCTGGCTCAAACATGCATCTGAAGTTCATGCACACGTACCCTGGGGGAGCTCAGTTATCTCATCAGGAGCGACCTGACCGAGTCTCTCCCTGGTGGCCTGCACACTGGAGTTGAAGCCCTTGGCGAACTTGTTCGCGGACTGGCCGAGGTTGAGAGTCGCAAAGCTTGAGGATAACTTGTTCCAGCCTTCCATTGCGGCGTCTGAGGTGACGAGGTGGTTCAAGTTGATGAGGAGGGAGGAGACGGGCTGTCTGCCCGCGTAACCTTCCTTGGGCCTGTGCTGCGGGGGTCGCTTACGTCAGCATTCGAGCCCTGCAGCTGTGGCGACGCGCGGCGACGCGTAAGTACATTCGTTCTCTTCTCACTACATTGACCATGGCATCGACATTCAGAGGCGCAGGGTTTGACTTTGGAAATGAGATCCGGTGCGTAGGGATATGAAGCGCTGAAATTGCTGCTAAACCAAGCGATCTACAGCAATTCATATCTGCAGGACAAGGGCTTGAACCTGCCCAAAGCTACCAGTACCGGTACCACTATTGTCGGCTGCCTTTTCAAGGATGGTATCGTCCTGGGCGCAGATACTCGTGCAACTGAAGGACCCATTGTCGCAGACAAGAACTGCGAGAAGGTGCGCGGTTTCCGAAGGACGCAATATAACGCGTCCTCATTTTGTGTAGATCCACTATATCACGGACAACATTCGGTGCTGTGGTGCGGGAACGGCTGCCGACACCGAGTTTATCACCGCCCTCATCTCGTCGAACATGGAACTGCACTCGCTCAATATTGGCCGCAAGCCCAGAGTCGTAACTGCTATGACGATGCTCAAGCAACGACTATTCAGGTGGGTTGCTTGGCTTCCGCACATTTGACATCGCGTGTCTGACCGTGTACAATCTCTTTACTCCTCGCGCCGCTTCATCTGCGTACATCTACGCTTGCGTCATCGCGTCATGCATCACCGGCAAAACCGCGCTGTGTGCACACCATGCATTTATCCGCGGCTGGACATCGTACGTCTTGCGTATCCGCGTCGATTTCATCGGGTCATATCCCTCCGTTGCGTCAATCCGTGGCTGGGCGTCGTACGTCCTGCGTATCCGCGTCGATTATTGGGACATTTCCCTGCGTCAATCCGCGCTGGATGTCGTACATCCTGCAAAACCGCGTTGATTCTTTCATTGGGTCATATCCCTGCGTCACAATCGTCCGCGTCACCTGCCTTCCATTTATCCACGCGTCATAACGTGCCTTCAAATTGCGTCGCGCACATTTGCGTCCTTCAAACCGCGTCACTCCGCTGCGTCCAACATCATCGCATTCCTCCGATGCTTCACATCCACACTCGGACACACTGGTCTTACCTAACGCAGCTACCAAGGGCACATCGGCGCCGCGCTCGTTCTCGGCGGCGTGGACCCCTCGGGCCCCCACCTCTTCACCATCCACCCGCACGGCTCGACCGACAAGCTGCCGTACGTCACCATGGGCTCCGGCAGTCTCGCCGCCATGGCGATCTTCGAGTCCGGCTGGCGCCCGGACATGGAGGTACGTTCGCATGCTCCGCATTCATCTTTTCACTCGCGCTGATGCGGGCAACAGAGGGAAGAGGCGCTCGCGCTGGTGGTACAGGCGATCGAGGCGGGTATCTTCAACGATCTCGGCTCCGGTTCGAACGTAGACGCATGTGTGATCATGGCGACGCACACGGACTACCTGCGCAATTTGGTCAAGCCGAACGAGGTGCGTGCCGCCTTTCAACGCTAGACTAATGACTGATGTCCCTCCAGCGAGTGGAGAAGGAGCGCAAGTACGGCTTCCGGCGGGGCACGACGGCGTGGACGGCGGAGAAGGTGCGCACGTTTGTTGTAGACGAGAAGATCACGCCTCTGGCCACCGAGGGCGAGGCGATGGATACGAGCTAGATCTGTTTTTTCGGGCGCATTTGTGTTGTACGATTGAAAATCGCAGAGGCTTCTTCGAGAATTCAGAACCAGTGTCTCATCGTTGCGTATGAGGCCACTTTCCCGCATTCACAAATCGAACCATGGCTCAGACTCGAACTGGAATCGTCCCATGCATCATACCCCACCAGAGATAAAATCATGAAGCCCACAGGAATTCTGTCACCTGTATAGAGCAGAATGACCGCCCCGCCCGCGCTCAAGCGCCCTACTTCTCCTGCAATGAAGCCGCCGGTGGGTGCCCACCTTCCCTTCGATCCATCTAGCTATCGTTCTCGTGGGGCCAGGTGTGGGATCCTGTCGCGCTGAAGCTTTATCTCGCATGGTATGCATTCTGCGTGCTTGCATGGTATATACTACCTGGCGAGTGGATAGAATGCACCCTCCTGCGAAATGGACTGCGACAACGATACAAAATGAATGGTACGTCGTCTTGCATGGATGGTTAAGCAGCGCATGTTGAACAACATTTGCCTTGCAGCGTTTCCGACTTGCATTCTCGCACTTGCGTTGACCGCAAGATACATCGTCCGATATGGCACGGGTTCATTCACCGTATTGTACGACCACTACCCCGGTTTCATCACTGCTTCGCTCCTGGTATCCGTAGCGCAAGCTCTCCTCGGCAACCAATCTACGACGTACGTCTCCCGAGTCCCCGGTCCCTAGTGTTCCATAACGTGACAACCCCGCAGTTCTTCATCGGCCGCGAACTCAACCCGCCGGATCTCATGTCCTTCAACGAGCTCCGGCCTCACGGACGCCATGGCGCTCGTCCTGCTTTTCTACGGCCTCTATATCCTCGACGCGCTCTACACCGAGGTGCGCGTCCCCCATCCGCATGCACACTCACATGATGGAACTGACGGCACCAGCCCGCGCTGCTGACGACGATGGACATCGTCGCGGACAGATTCGGGTTCACGCTCGCGCTCGGCGACCTCACGTGGGTCCCGTCCGTGTACTCGCTGCAGGCGCGCTTCCCCGTGTTCGCGCCGCGCCGCCTCGGGGCGCCCGGGTGCGCGGGCGTGCTTGCGGTGAGCGCGGCCGGGTACTGGGTCTTCCGCGCGGCGAACGAGAAGAACGAGTTCCGCCGCGGGCGGAATCCGGAGCGTGCGCGTCTGCTTGCGTCTGGCGCTCGTGCTTGGCTAATACGCCGTGTGCGTACGCAGAGCTCGAGTTCATGCAGACTGCGCGGGGCACGAGGCTGCTCACGTCTGGCTGGTGGGGGTTCTCGCGCCATCCGAATTACCTGTACAGCCTTGCGGCTTTCTGTGCTTGTTCTGGGCTGACGTGCCGCGAAGGGGAGACCTCAGCTGTATGGCTCTTGCGTGGTCTCTGCCGACAGGCTTTTCCACGGCCCTCACGTACTTCTACGTGATCTTCTTCACTGGATTCCTCATGCATCGCGGACACAGGGACGACGAGGCCTGCGCAAAGAAGTAAGTGCCGTTTCCCGATACAATTCGGATGCGTGCTGATTTGAGGATGGAAGGTATAGGCAGGACTGGGAGGAGCACAAGCGGAGAGTGCCATAGCGAATTTTACCTTACATTTATTGAACTGTCCTAGTGTTCACCGACCCACAAAATTGCAAATCAAGGCTTCGCTCTTACGTCGATGCGTATCGAGTGTTCAGGCTGTTACTAGTCAATAAGATGAGAAGATATGCACCGTGATATGGTCGGCACGAGAACTGTCATGACAGATCTTCATGAATAAAACGAGTACTGTATGAATCACGAGTGGTTTCCTTTGTCGAGTGCTAGAATCGGAGTGTGGGTCAGCGTTGATTTATGTAGCTGCGAACGGCGGAACGTCTAATCCAGCGCTGAGCCACCTTGCAGTCTCAACTTCAACTTGCCTTTCATGCAAGTTGCGGCTGAGATCACTTCAAATTCGAGGTCGCACTAACTGGCACGAAATGCAAGAATGTTTACCGTATATGCGAGGTGAGCCAAGAGACCAGCAAACATTCAGCAAAAGCTATATGCATGAACATCCAATTAAGTCGTCAAAGGTAATAGATTACACCTTATACCGCCGCCCTGTCTTCGTGAAGAACGTCTGGAGAACATAAACTTGGAATCTAACAGAAGAATGACCGTTAGCATCGGGGTGGATGAAGACAAGGGAGACGCATACACTGCCATCCCGATGACGCCGACTGTCTCGAGCACAGCATACCAGAACAAGCGACTGGGAGTGATACATCAGTACTGGGATGGGAGGCGCATTAACAGATGGGAAACCTACTTCTGCGTCGACTTCACAATCGAGAACCCTCTGTTCTCCCTGGTGTGGAAACTAGAAGCAGTCTAAATCGATGCTCAACAGGCACACAAACAACAGACTCACTATTTCTGTGTTCTCTTGATATTCATCAGCATGCCGTTCAGCCTGAAAATGCTCTCCTCCAGCGCGCTCGTGTGCTCCGAAATCTGCCCCGGCTTCGCAGGCGCGTCGCGGCGCGGCTCGCTCTCGACCATGATGTCGAACTCGATAAGCTTCTCCGTGAGCGTCGACATGTCGTTCTCGAAGCAGAAGGCGTATTCGCCGACGGTGTTCGCGGTGAGCACATAGTCGCCCTGGCGCTCGCGGATGCCGTCGAGGAGGACCTTGTCGTTCGGGTCCTTCACCTCAAAGTCGATGTCGAACGACCCACCCGATTGGACCTGGGTCAGACGGCGGTCAGGCTGCGGCCCACGTACTGCGGCAAGTGAGACATACGGCATAGTAGAACTGCAATCGTTCCCGCGGTTCGGTCAATATATGGCGTAGCTTTCAAGTACACTACTCACCCCGATCTTTTCGCCGGCCTTGTCGACGTCAGCGTAGAAGCATAGTCGCTCGTTCGGCGAAATTGCGCTGGTCAGAGCCACGCCCCGCACGGAAACCGTCAAAAAGGCCAAGGCAAGCACGGAAAACAGCCAGTGGAAGTGGAAGGAGAGTGCCATGACAAGGCGACGAGGCCGTCAAGGCCGAGTGGAGGGCTGGTGGTTATGGAATGCTGGAAATCACAGCCGTGGGAACAGAGGACGGGGGACTCGAGGCGGCCAAACAACGCGTCAACACCGCGACTGCGACTGCGCTCTTCCTGCTCTTCCTCCCCATCCACCCGCGTATCTGTTCCAAGCCCACAATGAACGGCGAAGACATATCTCAGTATGTGCTTTCATTCATTAAAATGTTTGTCTTTAACATCGAGGTAGGGAGCTCGAATGGCTCTCTTCCTGCATGCTACATGCTACACCCTCGAGCTCTCCAACGAAAATGCCGCATAGTCCTTTTCCATCTATGTCAATCCATCAATCGTCTCCTGGCTGCCTGCGGAGCAATCCTTTTGATGGTCTTTTCCTTCAAGACGGGCTTTCCCTCAACCATCTGAGCGTCTTTTCACCCGCGCGGCCTTCTCCCAAAGCGCATACAAGCGGCTCCTTGCTCCGCCGCGTCTTTTCCTCCTCTCCTGCATCGCTTCTATCCGTCTTTCGCTCTGATTCTAGCTCGTCTACCTCTTATCATCAGTCTCAATCATCTTCTGATGAATCTAACTCTAACACCCGCCTCAATACACCTCCCGGTCACCTGAATCATCTTCAACTGATCGCGTCTCCCTCTCCGCTGCCATTTGGCCCTCGTTCTCCTCTTTCTTCGCACTCGTTCTCACCCCTGAAGGCACCTAGCAATGCCCTTTTTTCCGCAACGCCTAATTTCCTGTCAACTCCACCGACGCTCTTCTCCGCGTATACACCAGGCATCTCTCCAATTGAACATTCTCCCAAGGATCCCAAAGCTTGCGCGCGCTCACCTTCTGTGGATGGCTCTCTGGATGACTTAGTTCCCTCACATGAGACCCTCACCGATGCTGCTACATCTCGGACCCCCTTCATGGACAAGCTCATTCGCGCTCGATCTGATACCTCTGCTCCGTCTTCACCTGCTCCTCCAATGTCCTCTTTTACTCGCGTCCAGTCATCTGTATCACCTCGGACATCTCCACCGCCTCGGCCTTCCTCACCGGCAAACTGGCTTTCCCCTGGATTTTCATCTCCTCTATCTGCTGTGTCGAGCCAAGACCCGCTATCTCGCGCTCAGAGCTTGTCTCTACCTGGGATCCCCATCGTCGAGAATACTGATCTTGACTTCCTATTCGAGCCTCGGAGACTCACGCGCTCAATGCGAAACCGTCTCGGGCCCGTTCATGCTGCCATTTCAGAGCCTCGCTCAAGAGTGGTAAGCCGAAACCATGTTTTCTACTTGATGTCTATCCATCATAACTTCTAGGAAACAACCCGGAAGCCAGCCAGGAAGATGGCAACCAAGCGACCGCGTCCAGAGACCTCTAGTCCAGAACCAAAAGCGAAAAAGCAGAAGACAGTCACCCGTACACCTACACCCGGACCTAACGAGACTAACAGCAGCACCCACGCTCAACGCACCTTCCCTTCTAACATCGCCATCAATCCAGCCTTCCCGCTTTTCTACCGTCGCTTCCCCGTCAGCTCCTACCGCCCATCAGGCGACACTCCGTAAGCGCAACCCCTCCTTTTCGATACCGAGTGCTCAAAAGTGACGTCCTAGACCCGTGCTCAAATCCCAATCCGGCGCATCCTACAATCCACCGCGTGAGACGTTCGACTTGTACACCCCGCGCTTCGTGCGGGGGCGCGGGCGGGAGAAGGTCGGCGTGTGCCCGATCTGCTGCGAGAGCGTCGCGCGCGGTGGTGAAGGTAAGGTCTTGTGGCTGAGCACGAAGTTCTCGGCTTTCAAGTGGTAGGGCATGCCTTTTACCCTCGTCTGGCCTTCAGCTAACGATCATGCACAGAGTAATATCCTTTCTGCTCCGACCCAAACTTGGGATTGACCGGCTCTTCAGCTACCATATGCAATACTACCATGGTAATTATCCTCCCTCTTATCTGTCGACGCAATTCACCCTCCTTTGTGCGGCCTAGGCATCTCGGCCGTGACAGGTCTCCCTTACTCCCCTCCCACCGCCTTCCGCGTCGTGCCCCGCCCAGATGCAGGCAAGCTCGAGAGGACAGAGATCGCGCAGGGCCGGTGCCACAAGTGCAAGAAGTGGGTGAACGTGGAGGGCATCAAGGACTTCGAAGCAAAGGTAATACTTCAATCAGTTCGGAAACCCTGTTCGGTGCTGATGACGACTTGCGTCGCGACAGGTCAAGGAGATCTACTGGTACGTGATTACTCGAGATCGCATGCTGCTCGTCGTAAGTATGGGCGCCGTGTCAGGTGGAAACACGCAGCGACATGCCACCACGGCTCGACTCTCGACGGCGAACGCGACATCTACATCGACGACGCTCTCTATCGCCAACTCGCATCCTCGCACGCATAAACTGGACTTTTCGCATCCCACGGACTTTGCACGCTTCATCTCTGACTCGCTCTGTATTCTCGCGCTCGCTCATCGTAGGACGGATTCGCTTTCGCTATCGTTATTCGCATCGCTCTGACCTGTATTTCGCATTCGCTTTTCAACTGACTTTGCTGTGTTGCTGTTGCTGGAGTCAGTCGCATGGGTTCGGGTTCGCATCTGGAGATATCGTAGATTCGCAATTATTCATTCGCATTTCGCATGTATTTGTCCTGTAGTTTTGTCCAATGAATTCTGTGATGTGCATTCTCATCCACTCCGTGCGAAGTACAATCAAGACTCGCTTCATGGCGATGTTCTACATGTTGTGGCAAAGGAGGACATGGTCGGCGGAGTGTCAATATCCGGCGTGCCGTACTTCATCTTGCACGCCCTGCTCCCTGTCTTCCTCTCGAACACGGCGAGCTTTTCCAAGTGTTAAACACCGATTTAAATAACACTCAGCCCTCGAACTGTTCGTCCAGAAACTTCCTAATCACAGACATAATGTTCGCCCGAACAGATTCAGGAATGGCAGCTGCACATCGGCAAACATGTAAGAAACAGGAGCGGTTAAGGGGCGAATCTGGCTTACCTCGGGCTCTCGGACCCACATGTTCAATCAACTGCCGTAACGACAACGGCTCCATAGCGCGAGCATGTTCTATACCAAATCCACAGTTCCCAAACAATGCATTTAGGCCGAGAATCCTGAGACGCACCTTTGCTCTGACTCCGCACGTCATCCACCCATCCCGCGTCGTTCAATTTATACGACAGCAACAGACAGATCCTGCGCGCCCGTCAGGTCAACAGCCTCGGGACGGACGAAACACAACGACTCACCGATCCCACTCCCCCGACTCGACAAGGCGCTTCTGCACCCTGGAATACAGCGCGTCCACGTCCACCGCAGACTGCGTCGTCGCTCGCATGTCCTCCTGTTCGCGACCGCTCGGCTGGATCAGAGCTGCAGAAACGCGTTGAAACGCGCCGCGCGCCGCACGGTACTCATCGTGTTGGTCACGTGGCTGTGCGAGCGGGCTTCCTTACCGGGACGAAGCGGTCTTCGCGTCGCGAGACGGATTTGCTGGTGCTGCTCTCCGACCATTGCAGCATCGTACAGATTGTGAGTGTTTGTTCTTATTCTGCGCGAAGTAAGGTGGAGAGAGTGACTGATGCTTTGGTAGATGCTTGCTGCCGTAGCGAGGTCCGCGCGGACGCGTTCATGTCGTTCTGTCATCTCCGCACGATGGGTGCATAATGAAGGGAAGGCTCCCGCGTGAGTACATCTCCTTCGCTATAAATTGACACGAATGTGACATATCTATCCAGCTCTGCAGAAGAGAAGAAAGCTCTAGGAGATAAGGCTGCATCTGGATCTGCCGCACCACGTCCGACGCAGCCGAAGTCCTCAAAGCCTTCACAGTACGTCTAGCATTACTTTCCATATGGCTGTGGACTGACCCGTGTCTCATGAAGGCCTGCTACGAAGAAGGCTTCGGACGCGGTAAAAGCGGCACCTGTAGACCCTTCCGAAGCACCAAAGGCCCCTTCGTACGTAGAGCGTCCCGTCCTTCTGTCATCTTTCTGACGTCCACCGCAGTGACAAGACACCTCAGCCCTCCGCCCCTGCCTCCGCAGCTCCAATACCCGCCAAGCCCCTCCGCCGCGTCACGCTCGACCCCGAAGAGCGCGAATTCCACGCGACCGTCGTCCACGGCCGCGGCAGCCTCAAGCCCTACCAACACTCCCAAACCCACGGCATCCCCGTCGCGCTCGTCCACTTCCGCTCCTTCTATCCCCCACTCCTCCCCATCTTCACGCACTTCGCGCTGCACGCGGCCGCGTCGCTCGGCATCCCCGTCTCGGGCGTCGCGGCGCTCCCGACGCAGCGCTCGCTGTGGACCGTCCCGCGCGGGCCGTTCGCGCACAAGAAGTCGCAGGAGAACTTCGAGCGCAAGGTCCACAAGCGCGCGGTCAAGGCGTTCGACGCGGATCCCGAGGTCGTCGATCGCTGGATAAAGTACCTGGAGCGCCATGCGCTCGCCGGCGTCGGTATTAGGGTCGTGCGATGGCACCGCGTGCCCGTGGGCGTTGGACGCAAGCAGCTTGAGAGTGCTGTGAGCAGGATGCGGTTGGAGGGTCCGACGGATAAGGAGAAGGTCAAGGCTTTGGGCCAGCAGATCATCACGGAGGAGACGAAGGCAGCGCAGGACGCGACTGCATAGATGGCTAGTTGCTGCATTGTCTCTTTAGACTCCATACCTCCAATTCGTATCTCCGTTCATAATGCATGCCGTCTATTCATAATGTCATCTCTACATGTCACGGCGAAAATGGCTATCAAATGGCCATTCTATTGATTTCTGGCAGAAATCTCGGTTTGGTCGTGTTTGGCTTTGTAGGCGGCGGTAATTTTCTGCTTCCTCCATTCCTCACTTCCTCACTTGCTCGATCGCCGCCATACAGTGCATCTGCAAGCTCAGCCCGGTCGCGACGGAATCATCCTTTTCTTATGTCTGTATAATTATTTCGTTTTGAAACCTATACGCTCCAAATGCCCAAAGCTCGCAAACGCAAGGCTGCCGTCACCCAGCACTCCATCGCGAACGAGCCCACCACCTCGAGCACTCCGCGGTCCAGCCGCACACTCATCCGCCGCTTCCACGTTCTGCTCAAGCAGCAGTCGCAGCTGCAGCATGAACCGCCCACATCATCGATCTCAGAGACGCTGGCCGCCATCGCGGCGGAGATCGAGGAGCTCGGCGGCCTCTCGGCCTACCAGCAGATGTCCAGCATCGGGCAGGGAAGCGACAGAGGCGGGGGCAGCGAGAAAGTGTTCGTTGGCTGGCTGAAAGAGCTGGGATGGGCTGATGTCGCTCATGGGAAGAAGCACAGGTGCGTTTCATTATATTCCTACAGCTGGTCGTTTGGTCGAACCCGTTCCGTTGACTTCAGGACCCCGCAGGCTCTTAGAGGTCGGAGCGCTCAAGTCGGACAATTATGCTCCGTATGGCGCATGGCTCGACGTGCAACCCATCGATCTCCGCTCCCGGCACCCGTCTATCCTCGAGCAGGACTTTTTGCTCATGGACGCGGAAGAGCATAGAGAAAAATGGGACTTGATCAGTCTGAGTCTTGTTGTCAATTTCGTCGCAGATGCGAAGGATCGCGGTGCGTATTGAGGGTTTTCTGGGTGAATGCACGTTGAAAAAATATTTCGCAGGCCGCATGCTCCGTTTAGCTCACACTATGCTACGCGCAGAGGGTTTACTCTTCCTAGCCGTTAGCTATTCTCCGAAATGTATCACCGAGGCACACGCTGACCATCTTAATCCTACAGCTACCATTACCATGCGTGTCAAACTCACGTTACGCTACCCCCGAGCATCTGACCGCTCTCATGGCAGCAATCGGATTCATCCAACTACGAGAGCGCTGGAAACCAGGCGGCAAGATGGCGTATTGGGTGTATCAAAAGACGGTTTCGGGGGCCAATCAACATGCAGATCGCTTCTTGAAGAAGAATGTTCTGCGTCAGGGAAATAGAAATAATTTTTGCATCTTGCTTTAACTGCAGCGCCATGCTTAGGGCATCCATGACGGGACTTTGAACGTTGATAGTAAAGGCTCGTATTTATGTCTCCGGCTTCTGTACGTCACCTTCAGCCCAGCCATACCCGATGATTTCTCCTGGGGGATGCCCTTTGAATTCATGCAATATCTCAAGACTGGGAACGCATGCAGTTTTGGGGTACGCGATCAGATTCAATTATGGAGGCATAGGATGACTCATTTTTCGAGAGCAGTGTATTCTGACAGTGCCCTGAGGTCGTACATTGGCACTGTTCGTATCTCGTGGCTTACAGCCGCCTCGAAGTTGCTGTGAGATACCGACCTAGCGGAACAGCAGTGGGAGGTCTGTTCCGTCGTTTATTTTTTTGAAACGCTGCGCTGATCCTAGTTGGTTTCCGATCTCGCTGTCGGACAGGTTTTGTACATACGGATCTCATCAAAAACTCTGCCTTTTCTTTTTGCGATTCTCGACCTTGTCTCGACCTTGTTCCCCTGTCATGCCGACTTCTATGCTCAGGCTATGGCATAGGTGCCACACATGATGCTTGCCGCCGCACAATGAACAGGTGCCGTGTGCTTCTCACACAATAGCACAGACGTTATTGTCGACGGCCTGTGCCAGTGACGCCCTAGGAACCTTTTCGGCCATATAAAGGCCGAGGACATTAAGCCATCGGCCACGCCTGCGGGTATCAGTCAGTAGGGACTGATGAGGGCGGTGAGGGGCTTCCAGCGCGCTACTGCTCCATCATGGAAGACTCTAGATCGGTCTCATCCACGAACATGAAGTCTGCCCTTCCGTTTTAGATGGTCTTCCCTTGAAATTGAGGAGTCAAGACGGCGGTGGATGTGTTAACCGCCGGTAAGTGAGACTGTTGCGGTGTACAACTGTGTTGATGTCATTGCTGACCATACGGTTGGTTACTCTTCTGACATCAGCATGGCCAGCTGAAACAATAGAGAGCACTGGTCATTAGTATAAATACTTGCGATGTCGAAAAGATGTGGATTCGTTCCTTACCGCCGTGTCTTCTACTTATTATAATTATAGCATGTCGTCGGCGCAGGACCTGCCATCCTTCCCTCCAGACAGACCTACACCATATCCAGACAGCGTTTTCCGCGAGATTTTCGGTGGGCTTTCGTACTTTGAAGACGGAATGTGATGTGCATGTGAATGACGTCCCAATTTTCAGGTGGCGGGTTGATATGCATCATGCTCGTGCTTATTCTCTACGGACTATCCATCTTGCAGGCGAGCAGTCATCCTCCGCTGCATGTGCCGTGGGGTTAAATGTCAATCAAAGACATACTTCTACTATTTGAATTACACAGACGATCGCCGGATGCTCAAATTGCTGGTAAGTGCTATAGGCAGTTCTGTGTGATGTTTGTTTAAAAAGAAACTGATCAGGTCAAATGCTCTTGTTGGTACTGCCAGTCGTGGTTTCCTGCCCACTCTGATGATATCCGGAACAGCTGTATGTCAACGCTGCATGTTATCTTTGGTGAGCATTCTCTCCTGCTCCCAGAGTTGTATTGAACAGCTTTACGGACAGCTTGCGATTTCATTTATCATTATTCGGTGCATCTTACCGTAAGACTGTATCTGAATGGGAATTGAAAGCTTTTATCTGTCTCTAGATTATCACCTACCACAACCCATTGTTGTTGATCAGCGGGCATTGGTATGTAGATCTTTTCATAACGTTATTTTAGCTGTGATTGAACAATTATTGCCATCACTAGGTCGCTTTATGCATGAACATTCCGCTCTTGCCACCCTTTCCTCTACTTACATTTCTGCTTGTATAGGCGACCCCTGGGATTGGGGTGGGCCTCGCATCAGCGAAACGCGTTGTGATTCATGATTCACTTTTTATGGCAGGTTTTCATTTGTTTTCTCGTCCAATCGTGAGCTTTGCCGCTCCTTCGCGTACCTGCGTGATCGTTTATTAACGGTAATTTCAGGTACTATGCGCGAACGATCTACTACCGTGGGTGCATCTCTGCAATCTTGATCTACCCCTCGTATCCATTGTCGGAACAGTGACCAAACACAAGTGGCGCCTGTCGCTGACAACTGTACTTGTATGTAGCATTTCATAAACTCGGGCGGGCTAGCAGTCAAACTCATTCACTGACATATAGGTCTTGTTGATCTTTATGCAAGTTGGTAAGAACCTGAGCACTGATAACGATCATAATCTGAGAAAGGACTGTGGCCTAGGTTTTGGAATCTGTATTTGACTAGATTGCTTTGTTGATCACCTTAATCAATTTAATCACTACAGCGACGACTGTCGAGCAGTGAGTCTTTAGCATTTGAATCCATCCTTTTCTTCTGATGCAGACGACAGATTCCTTACCTGGGATATCATGAAGCTCCCTGACATCGCTGTAGGTTCTGGTCAGTCTTGTAACCACTAAGATTGACTCGCCCACCAGCTCAATCCGACGGTTCCGACGTTTGTTGCGAGGGTTGCATCAGATTCGATAATTGCGCTGTCGCTTTGCATTCTGTTACATCGCGCCCAGCAGAGGAACATCGAAGGGTAGGTCCTACTTTACTTTCGAAGTCTTTCCGATATGTTTCTGACTTTTTGAATAGATCAACGAAACTAGTCCACACGTTGGTTATTTTCTCTGTGAATAGATTCCTTCTGACGACGTGCGTATTCAATCTATATATTCTGGATTTCGCTGCTGAAATGGTACAGAGTAATTGTTTTTGTCCAAATGATAGTGGTGCACATCTTTACGCTGGTAGCAGGTCATCCTCGGCTCAGCGATTTAATGATTAGCTCGTTTGTTCGCCCACTAGCACTTGGGCTCTGAATATGGAGTTCGTCAGTAATCACCGTAAGCCTTCCTCAACCATGAAAGTGGCATTCTCATTTCCCTTCGCAGTGTATGTCAACAGTTGCTTGACGACCCTCAATTCGCGCCATCACATGCGCGCCATCGGAAACAAAAGCGACGTGGAGCGATCTGAATTCTTCACGAGTCACGATATTGAGTTTGAACGCCCCCAGCTTCGCACTGCAGGCTGTAGTGAACCATCGATGAATGTTGAGCTGAACGGGGTGAGGCCACCTGATAAAGTGGGGATCAACGTGGCTCAGTCTTTCACGGGTCATAACCCGGTAGAGACTACCGTATGGATCATTTCACAATTAAAATCTCCTTACTGACATTGTCTTGGTATAGATATCGGCTACATGAACTATTCTTAGTGTGGCAACTTTAACTCTAGTGCTCTGAACACTGTACACGCTCTTCTTTATATAAATTTCGTCGCCTGAAAGCAGCCAATGAGACGACTTCGCATGGCACCACTAATAGGAAACCTGCTCGATTTATGACCGTGAGTTCGAACATCCTTTTCTGTTCAACTCGAGGTTACTCGGTTTCTTTTCAGCTAGTAGGCACCCCCAATGGTCCCTAGGAACCGATAAGAAACCAAAAGAGCAAGTCTACCGCACCAATGGTGCGCCTGTTACCCTCGCACGGATGACGCTGATCTGGACCACTTTTGGGTTTCGATTCATCCGTATGATGAGGCGACGCTATTTCTCATTTCAAAGTCTTAGACAGATTGACTTACCTTGGGTGGACTGGCTTAGTAAGGCCCTCGGGACGTTGCCGGAACTCATCTTCCACGATGCGATGCTGATCAGAGCAGGAATCCATTTAGCCTACTGACTCCAAGCAGGGACTTCTTCATAGCGCTCGGAATCTGCACATCTGGGAAGGACGGAAAGTAGTCCGCTGAATCCGTGCTCGTTCCGATCGGTGCAATCGCCACAGTACGACCGTTCTATACTAAAAAGTACACGGATCGCGGCCAACTTGAACGACACACTCCGTTCATATAAGGCGCATAGGTCGGACTTGAGGTAGATCATTCAGACCTTCCTCGCGCTGTCCATTGGTGAATATGTCTTCAGCTCAGGAGCCTCCATCCTTCCCTCTCGACAGACCTACTCCAATTCCGGACGGCCTTTTTCGGCAAGTTTACGGTGCGTGAATCATCAGCATCGGAATCTATGTTCACTTTAATGACATGATGATTGTTAGGTGGCGCGTTAATATGCTCCATGCTGTTGCTTGTCCTTTACGGGCTGTCAGTGTTGCAAGTAAGCGAGCATTCTCATTCTCATACGCATGCGCCGTGAGGCTGATCCCACAGACATATCTGTACTACCTGAACTACCCAGGCGATAGTCTGCGGCTGAAAATGTTGGTAAGCAAGAACTGGTGGTTTTTCACGACACATTGGTTAACAATAAATTAGGTCACACTGCTATTGTTGGTACTACTATTTGTGATGCCCTGGATACTCTCACGACGTGCGGAATAGCTGTGTGTCAACGCTGCACGCCATCTTCAGTAAGCCGTCCTTCCCACCTCTACACTCGTATTGACAACAAGCTTCATGAATAGCAAGTCATGCCGTCTATCACTATATGGTGCGCCTTGTCGCAGACCTAGATCTCCACGAGAACCGGCAAGTCTGAATATTCCCAGATCCTTGCCTATCATGACCCTCTTTTATTGATTGGTGGTGATTGGTATATCTCGTCATTCTGTCATGTTAGTTGTTACTCAATAGTTGTCTCGACCAGGTCGCTTTATGCATGCATCTGTCTTTGCTCCTATTTTCCTTTGCTAATTATTTCGCTTGTATAGATGGGCCCTGGAATTGGGGTGAGTCTCGGATCGGCGACGGAGGCTTGGATGATTATTTAATGGTTTTTTTTTGACAGGTCATCATCTGCTTTCTAGTCCAATCGTCAGTTTTTCTGCTCTTTCGTGAACCCCGCATGTAAACTTATGCTCAATTTAGGTTCTATATTCGGGTGATCTACCTTCGTGGGATAATTTCTGCCTTTCTTGTTTCTACAAATTTAACAACGACCGTTCGAGCAGTCACAAAACACAGGTGGCGCTTCTTCTTGACAATTGTACTTGTATGTTGCGTTTCATATGCTCGAATTAGTTGCAAATCAAAGCTGAATTATTGTCAACGCAGGTAGTATTGATCCTTATGCAAGTCGGTAAGAGCGTGTTCGCCGATACTAGTTATGATTTAGTATGATCAAACTATGATCCAGCTTTCGGAATTTGTACGTGGCTAGATTACCTCATTGCTGTCGTTCACTGAATCAATTACTCCAGTCTCGATCGTCGGAGAGTCAGTCCCTATCCAATTTATGCTATTTCTTGCTTAGCACAAACGTCAGATTCCGTGAATGGGATATCGTGGACCTGTCAAACATTGCTGTAGGTTTTAACTAGCCGTCTCCTGGTCGCCGAGACTTATATCGATTAGCTCAACGCGATGGTGCCGACGTCTGCTGTAAGGGCTGCAGCAGATTTGGTGACTGCGCTGTCTCTTTGCATTCTGTTGCACCGCGCACAACAGGTGGACTTCGTCGGGTGGGTTCTACCTTAACTCCGTTTTCATAACGCGCCTTTGACCTCTTCGAACAGATCAGCAAAACTAGTCCATACCTTGATCATTTTCTCCGTGAACAGGTTTCTTCTCACTACGTGTGTATTAGATTTTTATGCACCAGATTTTACAGCTGAAATCATCACAGGGTTGTCGTTCTTATTCAAATGATAGTGGTGGGTTACTTCACATTGCAAACCGGCCTTTCTCAACTGAGCAACTCGATAAATAGCTCATCTGCTCGCCCACTAGCACTTGGGCCATGCTTATAGACTTTATCAGTGCCCACCGTAAGCCTTCCTTTAATATAAAGCTCTGTATTCTTATTTCCCTTCGCAGTGTATGTGAATAGCTGCTTGGCGACACTCAATTCGCGCAATCACATACGCAGCATCGGCAACGGCATAGAACGATCTGAATTTCTGACTATGAGCCCCGGCATTGAATTTCAACATTCGCACATGGGCACTACAGGCAGGGACACATACTTGGTGGATATTGAATCAAATAATACGAGAATGGAGGGTGGAGCAGGGGTAACCTTGGCCAAGCCTATCAAGGATCACAACCCAGATGATACTGTGGTATGAGTTATCTTACTATCAACCGATCATCAGCTCACGTCAACATCATTTCGGTATAGATATCAGCTATATGATTTGTTTCAATGTGCCGAAGACAGTTCGAGCTGCGATCCTGACGACAGAGGAGTATTTGGCAGTCTTCCCGGGCCATTGCTTCATCAGTATTTTTCCCTTCTCCTTATCTGCATGCTCTAGGTTTCTGCGCCTCGTGTTTTATGTTTACTTCTCTCGAATGCGAAAACGGTGACGAGGTTTGCAACAGTGTTTGGAGACATGTCTCTTGGTGATCACCAGAGCGGTAACCTCTGAGGGGATGGCATGGTTCATGCGGACAGATGACTAAGATACAGCTGAGAAACGACCGCATTTTCTTCATTGTCTGTATAGAGCCATGCTGCACAGGACCGGGCACCGGATCTGGAATGCGATCGCAAGTCTTGATTGGGAAAGCAGGTGTTTTTTCCGGACAAGAATTTTGCAAGAATCCGTGGGCCATGCCAAATTACATTGATGCCCTCTCGAGGATACTGAGGCGAATGCGGAGGATGGCGGTAGGCAATACTCTTTCTGAAATTAAACCCTGATCTGATATTCTATGAATCGCGCACTCCGTATAGCACGTATGATACTAAGCCTTACTATGTGCGCACACATGGGCTAAGTTACCATTCCCGTAGTCTCCGTACCATTCCCGACCATCTGCATCTGGAAGTGACGTTTTGCAGCTCATCTTGTCAGGAGTCTTCCACGTGTTCAAGGACATATTCTTACCACTGCCGTTTCCGTCCGTGTTAAACTCGGGCAGTACCACCCTCGAAGATTTGACGACTCTCATGACAGCGACTCGATCAAGTTCTTTCAAGTGTGAGAACAATATCAACTACTAGATGGTGAGACGACTTACTAGTTCTGTGACAGTTCCACAAACTCGGCGAGCAAAGTGGCACATATCGGAACTCCAAGAAGAATGTCGCATCGAGGAATAAATATGATCATTATGTCTTCCAATCAGCATCACCTCTCATCGTCCGGCCTCATCGTTGGCATCGCTAGTGTCTAGGAATATGGAGATCAAATGAACATCCTCAGACGTTTCCATGTGCTTCCCAGTTGAGGATACGAGGGCCGCGCTGCGTACTGCGGCGAAGCACCGAGGTCATGGCCACGCCTGCAGATGCTAGCTAGAGTTTTCAGCGGATAGTTGAAGGTACCGGCATCGAGCAGAACAGGTTTTTGCATTTCATAGGTACCGTCTGTCGTAGCTCCGGCGACTCTTTGGACTTGACGTCTCACAGCCTAGATCGTCGCAAGCGCTTGCATATCTAAACAACAGGGGCGATGCAGCAGTATATCGTCACAGGATATGTTTTTCGGAAGGTGTGGTGTGGTCTCATACCGAGAACTGCGTGAGACCTGGTATACAAACGTCAAAGTAACGCTACTCTGCCATGTACAGGCTGAGTACAGCTGTGCTAGATGGCAAAAGACCTCAGTAACTGGGCTAGCACCTGCAACTCGCTCAGGTTATGTCAATGGTGCTGGTAGGGATCATTGACCCGCCCAGTTGCCAGGGCGTAAAATTCATCAGCGGTATGTACGCTTGTCATCATGCTGTGGGATCAGATCGGACTAAAATTGTGATTCAAAAGATGTGGTCATCGATGCAAGCTCTCAGTTGGGTTGCGCGGCAACGTCCCTGTTGATATATGGTTCAGCGGGTACGTAGTTAGTAAGAGCTGCCTTGCTCGAACACTTCTGATATCTGCCGCGCAGACATCTCAGTGACACAAAATCATGCCGACTTGATGGTCACTGTCAGATCAAGAATATAGCAAGCGCCGTTGTCTCAATTGACACTGATGCGCTACTATCGTAGCACAAGTTCCCATATATAAGTATTCTGTATGATGCTTGGTATCTGCGTGCTGTGGGTGTGCCAGGGTATGCCTTCGATGGGTCAAGGACCTCATGATTCATCCGATGATTGCAGCCGCCTCAGCACCGGTGTTCTGTCGACGGTATGTGGAGTTCTTCACAGAAGGACAGTTCAATTGACTAATCCAGGCTTGGGAGATCCTTGTAGACGGTCATGATCAAGTCACCCTCGCACAGGCTGCTTAGACCGCGTGGTCTTTTTTCCATCCGTGAGATGTCACAATATCCTAATCGACGCATAACAGTTCTGCCTTCTCTCCTCATATATAAGCAACAGAGATGCATGCTTCCTTGGCATCGTTGTGTCTCGCCTTCGGTAAGTATGCGTTCGGCTCAGGATTTTCCGCCCTTCCCTCTCGACAGGCCCACGCCTATACCATATAATATTTTCCGCGAGGTTAATGGTGCGTACTTTAGTGTGCAGGCTCTGCAGTAAGCTCCTGCTAATTATTTACAACTTGTCAGGCGGCGGCTTGATATGCTGCATGATCATGCTCGTTCTTTATGGCGTATCGGTTTTGCAGGTAAGTGATTATTTTTACGTTCGTGGGCCATGATGTCATTTGGGGGAAAAGACATACCTGTACTACCTAAACTATCCAAACGATCGCCGAATGTTGAAGGGGCTGGTAAGTAGCGACGAACACTTCCGTATGTCACCAGGCTAAACTTTGAGTCAGGTTATACTTTTATTGTTGGTACTGCCATCTATGGTGTCTGTCCCCCTCTGATGGCAGAAGTACAGCTGTGTTTCGACGCTGCATGCAGTCTTCGGTACGAGGCTTCCACAGCTTTAAGTAGGACCGTACTGAATGTCGGAATCGGCAGCTTGCAAAAGCGAATACGAGGGCATGGTACGTCATGCCGCCGGCAGACTTAAATTTCGATGTCAACCGATCTTTTATGCTCATATCTGCCTTCAGATCCTTACTTATCGCGATCCTCTCTTAATGCTGGTCGGAAGTTGGTATGAATATCTGTCATTTCTTTCGTTTGAACTATCACTGAAATCAACCTATTCTACTTAGGTCGTCGTTTGTATGTACTCATTTTCGAATGCCCCTTTTATCTCTTTACTGAAGACTTTTCTTGTACAGATGATCCCTGGAGTTGGGGTGGGTCTTGAGTTGGAAAGACAAATTCGATCAAATTCTGATTTTTTGGCAGGTTGCCATTTGCTTCCTCGTCCAGTCGTAAGCGTCCTTGCTCGGCATTCTCTCATAGTACGGTCATTGATGAATCCTAGGTTCTACGCACGAATGATATATCAATGTCAGTTCACCTCTCCCTCTTAATATGCTGCCAGCGTGATATTGATGTTCAGCCGTTCCTGTTTGATCAATCGCAGTGACAAGATACAAATGGCGCTGGTTCCTGACAACCATCCTTGTGCGTTCCATGTACCCTGGGCTACTCCACCTATCTAACTGTCGGGTAACGTAGGTCCTATTGATCATGACGCAAGTCGGTAAGAGCATGCCATTCATCGGTGATGGCCATGCCTTATAATCTCACACCGATAAACAGGCTTTGGAATTTGTAAGTGATTGGAAAAACTTTGTCGACGCCATTCAACTGAGCAGATCACTACAGTCACAGTTGTCGGAGAGTCAGTCTTCATCATTAACATTGTTCTATCACATACTGAGCTCTATTGCTAGATTCCGCGAACAGGACATATCGAAGCTCTCAAATATTTCTGTAACGTTTCGCCAATTTCTAAACGGGCACGAAGGCTGACTTGTCTACTCAGCGTGATGGGATGGTGCCCACGTTTACTGCAAGGGCTGCATCAGATTCGGTGACTGCGTTGTCACTCTGTATTCTATTGCGTCGCGCGCAAGCAGAGGAATTTATGGGGTGCGTCTTCACTATCTCGATTGGGCACTGCACTTGTATCTGATTCCAAACAGATCAGCAAGACTCGTTCACACTCTGCTTATCTATGCCGTCAGTAGATTTCTTCTGACAACGTTCGTGCTTTTATTGCCTTCGTGCGTTTTCGTTGTCTTGACGATATGGCCTCAGCGTGGTTGTCTTCGTTCAAGTAATAGTGGTTCGCTCCCCGCCTTGTTCTAGAAACGGCATCTATTTGACTGAACGATCTATGAACCAGCTTATCTGCTGGCCCGCTAGTACTTGGGCTATGATCATAGAAATCATCAGTGCTCATTGTAATTTTCCTTCGACCGCAGAATATTCCCATACTTATAGCTCTCGACAGTGTACGTCAACAGCTGCTTAGCAACGCTCAATTCACGCAATCACCTGCGCAACATCAACGACAGCAGCATGAAGTCTCCCGACTTCCGATCCGGGGACGGCATGGAATTCAGACAACCCGAAAGTCGTGTCACAGGCGGAGGCAGATCTTCGGTGAACGTCGACTTGAATAATACCAAAGCGGTGGGCAGTATGAAGGATGAGGTAGACGGGTATGTCAAGGGTCGCAAGCTCGATGACAATAGTTTGGTATGTTGTCTAGATTGTCATTTTGTTATCAAAACGACACCAGCTTATCTCGATGTTGTGTTCAGACATCTGTTGTGTGATTTTAGAAAGTCCAGCGACGCTGATCGCAGGAGTTGGGACTCGACCAACATTACGGATGATTTATCGATGCCGCGATTTGGAGAGAATGGTTGCTACCGTTGAAGGTCAATATAAGTACGAGTGACATCGGGAGAGCATGAGCGCTGATAGGCGCCGATGCTTGTCAGTAGGCGCCTGTGGACTCTTGTAGATACTTGTATTTAGACGCCTGGCCTGTGAATCCCCATAGACGCTCGTAGTGACGTGTCTTGTTTTGCTCCGCGATCATATGCCCCATCCTGCGACACTCCTTCCATTTCACATGTCTTTCTGTCGTCATCCCCACTATGTGCAGCATGTGGGTATCACCTAGGCCTGACATTCACGACATTTAGGTTATACGTAATCGACTCGTCCGTCATTGTGCACCGGTGACCGAGAGATGGTCACCAATCTGCGGCATTTTCAGTCACAGATGCTATTTCCAATCTAGATTCATGTTGCGACAGATATATTACAACTTCGGGGACGTGCTTCCGAGGGAAGCAGAGCGTTCACCGTCGGCACACCGTCGAATCTTGTTGGCTCACTCCACATTTATATGAATGTTATCCCAAGTGCTCTCCCTTGGTAAGTGTTCACCACTTCTCTCCTCCAGACTCACTCAGCAAATACTCCGCTTCAGACCAATGGCTGCTTTGGATCCTGTGCGCGCTCAGCCCACTCTGCCCACGCTATCCCGGCTGCAGTCGACCATACCCGCGGATCTGTCCCCAGCCACAGTAGCTTCCCAATGGCTCGATGCTTTCTCTACAGCAGTCTCCTCCAAGAACGCGCAAGCAATCGACAGTCTCTTCCTTGAGAATGCTTTCTGGAGAAATGTACTTGCCCTCAGTTGGGACTTTAGATCCATCCAAGGCGTCCCACGCATCCGTTCTTTCTTCGACACCTGCGTAGGCAATGCCGGCCTTTCCATCTCTGCTATTGCACAAGACCCTCACCGTTCCCCTGTCCTTCGGAGCCCCTTCCCCGACCTGTCGTGGGTCCAGTTTGGCTTCGACCTCGAGACATCTCTCGGAAAAGGCCAAGGCTTTGTGCGCGTCGTTCCTGTAGCGAGTGGTGAATGGAAGGCCTACACAGTGTTCACCACACTCGAGTCTCTTGCGAACGACAAGGTGCCGTATTTACTCTCTCGCCTTGCGCATCCATTGACTGGTTTTATTTCTTTGAAGGACTCTCCGGCTCATCAACCTTCCCAGGAAAAGGACTGGCTGAGTCGTCGCCAGCGTGAAATAGAATTCACTAATGGCGGTCCTTCTGTGCTCATCATCGGCTCCGGCCATACTGGCCTTGAGCTTGCCGCTCGTCTTGGCCAGTTCAATATTCCCACCTTGGTGATCGAGAAAAATCCCCGCGTAGGCGATAACGTGAGCGCACCCCGTGTTTGCCCTACTCAAGCCAACTCATTGTCGTCTAGTGGCGAAACCGCTACGATTCGCTTTGTTTGCACGATCCCGTTTGTGAGTCCCTCATCTCATATCCGGGGTCGAATGCATCTGATGGATCGCATGCTCAGGATGTGATCATATGGCATGTTTACCGTAGGATGGAGTTCTATATGGTCTCGCGACCTCGCTTCTGACACGAGTATGGAAGGTTCCCTTCGACTTGGCCTATCTATACCCCGAGAATCAAAGTAAGATAAAGATCACCTACCAATCTACTCGGATGCCCTCTCACGCTCTCGCAGCTCGCCGACTGGCTTGAATCCTACGCCCAATCGCTCGATATCAATGTTTGGACATCGTCCAACATCGAGCATGCGCGTGGGCTTCCCGATCAGCAAGTGTGGGGTGTCTCCATCGTTCGAGATGGCAAGAAGCGGGTGGCTGGTACGGTGTCTCTACATAAATATTTGCTTCTTATCCTCGCTAAAACTGCCTTGTGCTCCCACGAGTGAGGCAACGTCGGACGTTCTTGACATTTCCTTAAAGAATGTCTCCGCATGTTAAACAAACTCTATCCCCCGGCGCCTCGTTATTGACGGACCATCTGGACTTCTCCCGCAGAGTAGACGCCTTTGATAGAAGAGGTATTGTCATCGCAGAGCTTAAGTCAAATCTGGGCATCCACCTGTGCTATTCCTTTCCCGTCTCTTTTCACCTGCAGCTTACGTTCTGCCGTTTGCAGGTTTCTCATGACCATCCGACGCCCTGCTAAGACACGACTTTGAAGTGCGCTGTTATCGGCAGTTAAGCTCTTGGCAGCGAGGACGTTGCCGCACAAAGTCAAGCCCGGTCTGCTCGTCGGATTAAACACACCTCATGCTGCTATTTTTGTGACAGAATGATGTTCTATGACTCAGGGAGCTGTCTTGGCGCATGGAGCACGCGTTCGTACCGTATCGAATATGTGCGCTCATCACTCGTTTTGTCTATTGCTACCGTCCCAGCGCAACACAATGATCATTCGTTGGCTCACCATCTGATCCTCTGACGTTTGATGCTGAATACCAAAGCTTAGAAATTCCAGTCGCTTCGACCACGAGCCCTTTCCCAGTAGCCCCCTGCCCCCTCTGAATGCAAGAAAACTCGAGCATCGTCGAGATCGAAGCAACATGTACGCTCCAGGTGTCCCATCCAACATCGCGGTCTTGTGGGTTCTCTTCATGACGCTAGTGTTCGTTACTGATATTTTACGATAGCACTGGACCTCTGGCGAGTATTTTGAGTGGCGTTGTTAATGGCCATAAAGCGCCTGAACAATAGGTCTCTAGGTCCTAGGGTCCCTCTTCAATGTCGGGCTGTTCGGTGCTTTGTCTGTGCAAGTTTGTAGGTGTTCCAGCCGTGAACTGCAGGAATCTGACGATTTTAAGCTCCTCAAAAGACCTCTACTATCTCTACTTCACTAAGGATCGATGGTATATCAAAGCTATCGTATATAGCATATTCTGTTCGGAGCTAGCCCAGACGATTCTGATCATCCGCGACGCCTTTGTAATACTCGGTTCTGGATGGGGAGATTTGTCGAAGCCTCTATCCACGGAATTGCTGTGGTTCAGTGTACCGATTCAGACAGGGTTTGGTATGCACATGTATATCTGTCTCGTTTTCCCTCATACTAATGCTCTCGAAACATCTAGTCAGCTTGGCCATTCAAACGTTCTTCGCATGGCGTATCCTCGTCCTCGGCCGATCGAAGATCCTGGTGGCCACCATTGTTGCAGTTTGTTTTTTGTTGTGAATTTATCTATCTTCGCTCATATTTTTCCAGATCGCACTGACGTCTGGGGCCAGCGCGATCGCAACAGGGATTATCATTGCTACCAGCTCAAGTAATGACGCTGAGGTGCACAAGACTACGTTTGTCACCACGACTGTAAGCGAATCGCCGATAGCCTTGCTTTTACGCTCTGTAGCTCATCTGACCTATTCCTTCCCTTTGCAAAGTTATGGCTCGTAGCGAGTGCAGCTTGCGACGTCGTCATATGCCTTTGCATGTGCTGGTTTGTGAGTCTTCGTAATCCACGCTCTTCGACGGCAAGCTCATGGACGTGATGTGTCAGCTCGGAATCGCTCGCAGACGCACAACATTTGAAAGGACGGGAAACACACTGACCCGTCTGTTGGTCCTCACAGTAGGCACTGGCCTTTTAACCGGTGAGTCTTCATGCGTTTCAAATCCTGAAATGAAGTAACATCGTGACCATAGCTTGCGTCTCTGCTGTAGATTGCGCCTTCTTCCTCGTTTTTCAGGACAACAACATCCACATAGCCCCTGCTATGGCCCTCGGAAAATTGTATTCAAACTCACTCATGGTGCTGCTCAACAATCGCCTCCGAACACAACCTGTAATGAACACGAGCAGCATTAGGTGGGACGAGCAGAGTCCTCACCAGCATTCAAGCGGGGAAGTGATCCTTGGTGGGCGGCGTTTCACTGCCGGGGCCCGACGTACCGATCAGAACGGGCTAGTCAATGCCGAACCTCAAGGAATGACGGTACGGGTGGATGTACAGACGGAGAAACACCAGGAGATCGAACTGGATAGCATAAGGGTGAGTCCCTTCCACATCAGAACAGCTAAAGGTGTTCACTCTCCTCCTAGAAACAGGCGCCTCCTGCAGACACGATGCATTCTGTTCTCGATTCGAAGGGCGGAGAAGTGTAGTCAGAAGAATCGTACGGTCACGATTTCTGCGGTGTCTGAAGAATCTTGGTGTATTCGAGGTGTTCTCACCCTTTCCATGTCTCAATAATATAGTATTTATCAGCCTCAGATGCGGAGCATCGTACTCCATTTTGGTCAGCGCTACCTGTGCGCAACATGGTGGCGGAAGGAAGGAAGGACAGGACCCCGGATTATTGGTATAGAACCCGGGTTAGGATTTTCGAAATTCCGTGTCCGGACAGCCCGTCTGGAGGCCCAAAATCCATCCGGATTCTACCCGGGTTCCAGCCCAGTTTCGCGAATTTTCGTCCGGATTGCGTACCCGGTCAGCTGAAATTCGGATTTTCTCTTGATTTTCTCTCAAAATTTTCTCCCTGGCGGGAACCCGGCAGGCCCCATGTCCGGACAGCAACCCGGCTTCCAGAAAGCTTGGGACCAATTTGTTCGGACTCTAACCTGGCTGTTCGGGCCAAAATCCCAAAATCCGTCTGGATTCTAACCCGGGTCCACTCCTAACAATCCAGGGTCCTGGAAGAATGTCCGGTACTCAGAAGAAGCGACCCTTATCACGCAATCTGTGTGGCCAGACGACGGAGATGTCGATGAATTTGGACTGAGGGATCCGGGAGATTGGGAGCCAAGCACAGGTCCTTTCTTGCACACGTGGCTATACTCGGCACGGCCTCTTCCATCATACCGTCGCTGCACCTTCTTTGGGCGATTAAGGAGACGAATGTCACATCCACTTATCCCTATTCACTTGCTATTCACCGTTGGCATTTCCTCCATTACTGGTTATCCAAATGCTCGGTTGCATCAGCGGGAGCAGGCAGCATCAAGTCATCAACACTCCATCGGAAATTCCACGGGCGCAAAAGTGACGTTAACTTCGAATGTCACCTTCGTTTCCCTGTCATGGTATCTCGGCCCCCAACCTAAGGATAAGGAAAGATATCTATTCCGACTCGCATCTCAGGTAGTCAAAGGCGCCAACCCACCGTGCCTGCATCAGTCGTCCAAGTCGACGGTAAGTTCACAGACACCAATGTTGGGAACGAGTAGGGTATAAGAGCCTCTGGGGCTCGTATGCCATTCAGGCAGGTTCCAGTCATCATCATGCCTTTGTGTGCCCCAGCTGAGTTCACCCAGGCAACCTTTGACTACTTAATTATCGGTGGTGGCACGGCAGGGCTTCCGCTCGCCGTTCGGTACGTCTACAATGCCTATAATGTTCGTTGACCTCATTGACCAGCGAGAATAGCCTAAGTGAAGACCCGAGTGTCGTCGTCGGGGTGCTGGAAGCAGGTGACAATCACATCGATTCTCCAGACATCCAGTGTCCAGGTGAGGTTTGGATCCGTTCCTAGACGTCCCAGTGTACTCAAATGGTTCCAAACCCAATAGGACTCGTGTTGAAGAACGTCGCCAATCCAAAGTATGACTGGACGTTCTTCAGCACGGCTCAAAAGCATGTCAACGATCGAAACATCATTCAGCCTCGTGGGAAAGGTCTGGGTGGATCGTCCTTGGTGGGGATTTATAGTGCATATTCACGAGAATCCGCATGTTGATCATGGACTCGCCGCCTAGCTTAATTTCTTGATCAGCTCGCGCGCATCCAAAGCAGATTTTGACGCGCTCTCCACGCCTGGAAACGAGGGATGGGACTGGGAAAACATCCTTCAGTACACGAAGAAGGTCTGTTGATTCCACGCAATGCTCATCTTCTCGGAGTATTCAGTCCGTTACTCAGAGCGAGACCCTGGTCCCCCTGGTGGATAAAATGCTCACGCAATCCTATTCTCTGCCGGACCCCAAAATGCATGGAATTGACGGTAAGCGTCTTGACTCGCAGGTTGGCTGCCGAAGTACCCCATACTTTACTTACCACGCTGCCCGAAGGCCCTATCAAGAAATGCTATCCAATCTGGTGCGATCCTTTCCATTTCTCGATCATCAAGTCACTCGAGATACTGGGTGTTCCTTGGAACAAGGAGCCTGTGAGTGGTTTACGGTCTTCGTGTTCATGAAATTCAGACCTATTCTCGCGGGCATTGCTAGGGAGGAGGCATCAACGTAGGCTCGTTAACGGGCCTGACGACTGTAGACCCCGACAGCGCGACTAGATCGTATGCGGCAACCGGTTATTATGCCCCGAACGCGCATCGCAAGAACCTGCTGGTCGTCACAGGCGCGTTTGTGTCCAAAGTTGTCTTTGATGATGCTAAGAGTGGGTTGAAACGGGCTGTTGGAGTCGATTTCGTGCATGAGGGGAATCCATTTACGGTGCGGGGCATTCTGAAGGAAGTTATTATCTCCGCAGGTGTGCCATTATATGTGTGAAGCTGTACTGCCGCCCAGTCTGATGCACCCATTTCGTTTCCAGGTGCCATTCAGACTCCCGCGCTGCTGGAGCTATCTGGCATTGGAAATCCACAAATTTTGGCGAAGCATGGCATTCAATCTTTTGTTGATCTTCCTGGCGTAGGGGAGAATCTCCGTAAGTCTCGTCAAACCCTCGACTTGAAGCGCGTTGAGCTAAAGTTCGGTAAAGAGGACCACGTTCTTACGTACTGCATCTTTGAGGCGAACCCGAAGCTGGAGACACTGGAGGTGCTCTCTGACCCTGCCGTTCTCGCAGAACATATGGAACTTTAGTACGTTTTTATGTCCCTTTATGCGCTGATGTCTTAATTTAAGACGTTCATATTTCAGCAAGGAACAGAAGGGCCTGATTGCAGGCTCCGTAATTCACACGTACTCTTACCTGCCCGCATCTGCATTCACTTCTCCGGAGCAAATCAAACAGTGGGCGGCTGGACAGGGTGAAGCCGGTCAGACAGTGTCTCCTGGGCTGAAGAAGCAACATGACATCATTCGCTCCTGGTTCTCCAACCCTCAGGAAACCACTGCTGAGTAGGTCTTCGCATACTCATGGTTTCCGATAGACACTATACTTAACTGATCCCGATCGGCCGCACCAGGATTATGTTTCAGCCCGGACATTTTGCTTGCCCCGACCCGCTGCCAAAGCCCGGAAAGCGCTACATGTCGCTTGCCATCAGCGTCACACACCCGCTCTCGCGTGGGTCAGTGCATATCGCCTCCGCGAATCCGTCCGATTCCCCTGCCATCAACCCTAATTACTTCAGCAACCCAGTGGACCTCGAGATCCTTGTCAATGCCGTAAAGCTGGTGTCGCGGATGGTGGAGACGGAGCCTCTGAAGCAGGATATCGTCGGTCATGTCTTGCCGGCGAGAGGTGCGACCGATGAGGAGTTGCGTGAGCACGTGAAGAACACCTGTGGGCCGGCTTTCCATCCCCTTGGGACGGCTGCGATGCTTCCGCGTGAGGACGGAGGCGTCGTCGACTCCAAGCTCAAAGTATATGGAACGACCAACCTGAGAGTGGTACGAATCGTACGATTCGGAACCTATAGCTTTCTGCGACTGCGAAAGCATGCACTGACCACCATCTACTTGTCCAGGTTGACTGTTCGATCTTGCCCATGGTGCGTATATCTTGACTCTGAGAACGCAGTCGCTGTCTGATGTACTACAGGAAATATCTGCTCACCTCCAAGCGACTGCATACGCCTTGGCCGAGAAGGTATGATTCGTGTTGGTCTCAAAGAGAGGCCCTGGCTGAAAGAGACCTTCGACAGGCTGCCGACATTCTCAAAGCTGAGTAGTTCTTATAGCTACGTAAGCCGTCGATCGACAAATCCAAGGTCGGCTTTAGTGGACATCGCTCCGGGAGACGCTGTAGTATTCCGTGTATTGTGCACTAGTAGTTATGTTCTTGCATTTTGATCGTAACTGTGCGTACGAGAACAACATTCTTACGTATGATGCTCATGAGGTCGTCTGATTGCCTTCACACGACGCCGAATTTCCATAAATTTTATGGCTCGTGTCGGTTTTGTCCTCGTGATATTAACGGACAAGTAGAGTTTGCTGATATTCAAAAACAGTAAATTACATGCAAGTTCACGAACGACTTGATTTCGAAGGCATGAACTGCTCATACACAAATGCGGAATATTTCAAACCGCTTCATTCCTTTTCCCGATGCTACCCTCCGAATGAAACCCGGATTTAGGCTAAACTTTACTGGATGGTCACCTTCTTGGGCGCCGCCTCGGGAGCTGTCTTCGGGAACGTGACCGTCAGAACGCCCTCCTGCATGTTGCTGAATGAGGGTGTTCAGAACACCTCACTGGTGTCCTTGAGGTGTTCTACATAGGAGCCGGCGGCACCAATCGTGAGAGTCAGGACCAAGGTTGCGAACACCGCTACGATCCGGGAAAATGGGGTGCTTGTGCGTGACAAAAGGACCTTGAAGATGTCGAAGCAGTGTTCATGGCAGACGCCTGTAGGCGCCTGCAGAGTCATGTAGACGCATGGTATTCACTGTGGTCGCCGGAGGCAACCCTGCTTTATGGCGTGCCTCCGAGTCGGCAGGCCTGATGTCAACTTGCTATCAAGCATACCGTCCGGCCTACGCGTCTGTGAAGGTGTCACCGCCCGCCGTATTGCCCCTGCGCTCTGGCTGCGGTGACTCCATCCCCACATCTTCCATGTGAACCTCACTGTCTTCGTTACATAGCACACGGAATAGCACAACAGCCTTCTGATAGTCATCAGCGCTGTTGGTCACCGGTCACCCCGTGAAACATTGCCTTGACATTTGTTTCGGACAATGCAACGCGCCTGGTTCACACGGCACACCGATCTTGTGTGGTATTGGTCTGAAGGAGACCGCAGTCAGAAAAGCCCCTGTTCTGAGCGCATCAATGCATCAAGGCCAGCATCCAACCGAAGCAAAAGTATGCATCTGTCAACTAACCATCGTCCCTGGCCCGCCGTGGCTCTGCACATGTGCGGCAATGCATGTTCTGGGCAGGCTGTGAATGAGGGAATTTTGCCCGCGGTCGTCCGACATCGGAGCACGTATTGTGTCCGGACCTCATGGCGATTTCATGCCCACTCAACTGATGAGACGGTGAACTCAATCTAGGGAAGACCGTGTATGAGCGCGTCTAAAGCAGCCAAAGAAGTGCGGCGATGACATAGATGGCAGTGACATACCTCCGAAAGGGCCCTCGTTCTCGATAGCAACCTATTTCACAACCCTCCCCATCATGCACTAGGGACGGACCGGTCACTAGTCTGGGTAGACGAGAGATCAGAAAAGTAAGTTGACTTCGTGCTTGCGAGAACGCAAACTGTCACTGGGTGCACAACCCAATTTTATCTGTGACAAAATGATGACAAAAAAGATTGACAAGGGCATAATAATGAGTCAATAAGTCCGGGCCCAAAAACTGAACATATTGGTAACAAAATTCAAATTGGAATGCTTTGACTGACTTTTGTTACCAATATGCAACCAATATGCTCAGATTTTTGGGTTCAGACTTATTGAGTCATTATCATGTCCTTGTCTATCCTTTTTGTCATCATCTTGTCACGGATAAATTTGGGTCGTGCACCCAGTGTGTCTACAGCCTGCCCAAAGCCCGCCGACAGGTTTGACAGTTAGACACCGCTGACAGGCAGTCAAAGTCTAGCGCCTTGCATCAGGGTCACAACGAAGCATTCTCTTCGAAAATGATACTGGGTGGCGATCGAAAACGGGCACTGTCCGTGAGGCTTGAGTCTCAGTCAGAGTGAGGGTGCTTGTGCTCCAAGCTTGAGATCAGTGGCAGAGCCATCAGATATTTCCGTTGATTCATTGATCTGCTGCACATTCACCGTCACTGCAAAGAGCAGCTATATAGAACGTTCGACGGATAGAAGTACAAAGTAGTGGACGTGACAGACCTATAATCAAGCATACGCATAAGCTCTATCAAGAAACGACATTGGCACGACAGTTCGAGGGGCTGATTTTAGCCTACTGAGCATAACGTTGAGGCGCCACACCGTCCTCCTCCGCCTTCAGTTCTGAGAAACGATGAGTACACAATTAAGATGACTAAACAGACAGTGGAAACGTACGGAGAGCAAGGAAGTGGGAGTATAGACGAGACACAGCGAAGTTTCCTGACATTGCGTTAGGAAGGGCATTGGACACATGTGTAACGTAGGAGCACGACTCACCGGCGGCGAAATGGAGTCGAGGATGGCCCGAGTCGCGCCACACGCTCCGCAGCTCGCTCTCCTCGTCGAGGCCCCACACTGGGTGCAGCTTGTCCGCGACATCGGCACCACACAGATCGCGCGCAAGGCCACGGGGGTCCCCAAACCTGCGCCGACAGTGGATGGTCAGCAATGCATCGAGAGCACGGGAGGACAGAGCGCATGCTCTGGACGTACCCAGTCGCAAACACGACAGCGTCGGCCTCCAGCTCAGACCCATCTGTGAACTTCACGCCATTGGTCGTGTACTCCTTGATCTCCGTACCAGACTTCAAGCCGATCTTGCCTTCTGCGATCATGGAGCTAGCTCCAACATCTGGTGGGGATCCCATTGAGGATACAGCCACACAAGATAGCCATGCCAAGAAAGACGACATACCGACATAATATCCGCCGCCGCGACGAAGGAAGAGCTGCATTAACCCAGCGCCATCGGGGCCCATGTTGAGTTGGAACCCGACACCCCGCAGCTTCTCGTGCAATTCTCTAGGATTGGGCTGCGCGTAAGAAAGCTACCTGGAGGGATATGTAAATCGACCCACTTGTCGATTGTAGCGGCCATGCCTGCGGTCACACGCTGGTGGATCATCTTGACCATAGCGATAGGGAACGAGGCGTTGAGGCGATCGGCGACCTCCGCAGGAGGGCCGTTTTCGAAGTAAACACCTGGGCAAATGCTTAGCGAATGCCGTCGAGCGTGGCAAAAGAGACTGCCACTCACTGCTGAGCATCGCAGCAACGGCCTTGGCCGAGATGACGAATGTTGACGATCTCTGCAGCCTGAGGCAACGTGTGAGACCACTCATGGCGGAGTATGGACAAAGAAGGTATGGACAAAGAAGATAGCGTACATAGTCACGTCCACGCCCGTCTCGGCCAGATCTTGGGCGATATCATGGGCTGAGCGTGCGGATGCCAGGCTCAGCTTAACCAGGCGACTGAATGAGAGGACCGTACCGGAATTACCAGCGCCAACGACGAGGACCTTCTTTCCGCGATAAGGTTTTGACGAACGGAAGGTAGAGGAATGAAGTATTTCGCCACGGAATTTATCCTGTTCATTCAAGTATAAGTAAATAAGAGACCGGGGAAGGGAGAGGGAACACTATGCACCTTCTCCGGGATCTCGGGCATGACGGGCACACCACCGCCCATGCCAGTAGCAAATACCAAGTGCTTGATGCGCAGGTTTCTTTTTTGGCCGTCCCGAACGACTGAGACGTCCCACAACTGCTGTTCTGGAAGCCAGCGCGCGTTCTCGACGTTGGAGGACGTCCAGACGTTGATCTCAAGCGATTTGGCATAAGATTCAAGCCAGTCGGCGAGCTACGAGAGCATGAGAGGACGTCCGAGGGAATTGGTGGACACAAGGCAATCTCACCTTGGGTCTCGGGGTATAGATAGGCCAAGTCGAAGGGAATCTGATAAGTCGGTGTTAGAAATAAGCGTATTGTGTATGTAACACCTAGCTCACGGTAAGTATGGCAGCTGATCATACCCTGAACGTACGACACATCAGATACTTTGGAATCTGGAACTCAGGCGACGACTCACAAACGGGATCATGCAGGCATAGCGAATCGTAGCGGTTTCGCCACTGGATGACAATGAGTGGAGTCGGAAGGAAAGGCAGACGGGGCTCACATTATCGCCTACGCGAGGCGTTTTTTCAACCACCAAGGTGGGGACGTTTAGTTGACCGAGACGAGCAGCGAGCTCGAGGCCACTATGACCTGCACCGATGACGAGCACAGAGGGATCGCCGTCAGCAAAGTCTATCTCACGCTGGCGGCGATCCAGCCAGCCTTTCTCCTGGAAAGGCCGGCGAGACGGGGAGTCCTCCATGAGCAAGAACAGTCAATGTATGAGCATGGTGAGCAAGAGAGAAACATACTACCTTGCCGTCCGCAAGAGACTCAAGAGTGGTGAACATCGTGTAGGCCTTCCATTCGCCATTTGGCATAGGAACGACGCGCACGAAACCTTGACCTTTGCCGAGAGACGTCTGAAGGTCGAAGCCAAACTGGACCCATGAAAGGCCGGGAAAAGGGCTCCGAAGAACGGGGGAGCGGTAAGGATCCTGCGCAATTGCGGAGATGGAAAGACCAGCTCTGCCCACGCAGGCGTCAAAGAAAGAGCGGATACGAGGGGAGCCCTGGAAAGATCTGTAGTCCCAACTGAGTGCTAGTACGTCCCTCCAGAAAGCGTCCTCGAGGAAGAGGCTGTCAACGGCTTGCGCATTCTTGGAGGAGACTGCGGTTGAGAAGTTTTCAAGCCATCGGGTAGCTACTGTGGCTGGGGAGACATCCTTGGGTACGGTGGACTGCAGCCTGGACAACGTGGGCAGAGTGAGCTGGGAATGCACAGGATTCGAGGCGGTGGTCATTGGTCTGAAGTGGAGAGAATTTGCTGCCACCGGGCGAGGATGGAGGATAGAGGACAAGTACCGATGGCGAACGAGCGGGGGCACTTGGCGGAGCATGGGAGCAGGAAAAAGCGATGGGGAAAGTCTGCTTCAGAGAGAAGCACACTTGGTTCCGTTGCTGACCTCGCACAGAAGAGTGTCGTTCTGTAGTCACTGCGTTTAGGGGATTCATAGACGCGGGACGTCCATGCGTGCGTACCTCTGCCTAACATCTGTAAACAGCCTCTGTCTAGGTCAGATTGCCGCACTTCGCGTACCCGTACGTACCGTAGTTTAGTTGTCTCCATGGTGCCTAGTGATAATCGTTATCATACGAGCTATCTATCGCCCTTGATGTGTACAGGTTGCACCATGCAGCTAGACAGAGCTAGACAGAGGAAGACATTCTTTGACCAGGGCACCTACGCCAACGGGTGTATTTAGATCTGTTTACCTCTGTCTACATCACCTCAAACGCTTTCGTCTAGAAGGGCCCTCAACGTAGTGAGTCTCCGTTGGTGACATGACAGTCGTCCTGTGTAAGAAGTACGCGTCCTCGACTGCGATCGACGCTTTTGAAATTGAGTGAGCCGTAGCCTTTTCTGGCGTCCACTTCTCCCACACTTGCCTCTTCAGATCCGTGGTGATAGACTAACATTCCCTAGCCTCGAATCCAGGCCGTCGGTGCAGCTGAGCTCGAATTGCCCGGCTGCTTTTCGTCGGAGTCGTTAGCAGCCGGGCAAGCCGAGCTTGCTGCATACGAATCCAGGCCGTCGGTGCAGCTGAGCTCGAATTGCCCGGCTGCTTTTCGTCGGAGTCGTTAGCAGCCGGGCAAGCCGAGCTTGCTGCATACGGCCTGGGCTAACTCGGGCCGATTTTGGCAGGCCAGCCAAAAGTGCTCGTTCGACTTAGTGAAATTGCGCTTCATCCACGCTTGCTCGAGTATGAGGAAGTTTGAATGTCTCTCCCTTGCTCAGAAACAATTATATCCGATGGTGTATACTAGTTCACAGGCATAGGCCTTCTATTCAAGCCAGTTAAACAAAGAATCTGGACTCGGGCTCTTGTATCTAAGGTATATTCACTAATCTAAAGTGATGTTCGTTTACCTAGGTTGCTGGGTGTGTCTGTGAGGATATGGTGCTTGTAGAGTGGGGTATAGGTAGTACTGTGCATGTCCATGTCCATGTAGGTGAGAAGGGTAAGAAGATGGGATTCCGGGATTTGGTGACAAAGACTGCGAGTTCGCGTACTGGCGTGTAGGTGCGGCCGAGGATGCAAAGTCTGCCGGACGATGAGCAGGCTGCCCATGTGCAATACCCATATTGCCGGTGAAGAACCCGCTCAGTGTGCTGTGGGGATGCTCGAGTGATGATGACAGCGAGGTAAGCCCTGAGGGCTGAGGCATGTACAGGTAGCGAGCTGATACCTGGGCTGGTGCGATACTGTCGTGGTTTTCCGCGTAGGACTCTCGGGCCGGCGCGACGTTGCGTGAGACACTGTCATGGCTTGTCGGGTAGGGCTCGAACAACGGTGGCGGCGGGGCAGGCCCTGATGCGCGTGGTGTGTACAGCCGGTGAGGGTGTAGTTGGGCTAGCGCGACGCCGCGCGCGGCATTGTCGTGGCTTGTCGACCAAGGGTCGAATTGCGACGGCGGCGGTGGGGCAGGCCCTGACGCGCACTGCATGTACAGCTGGTGAGGGGATAGTTGGGCTCGCGCCGCACCGCGCGTGGCGTTGTCGTGGCTCGTGGGGTAGCGCTCGAATGGTGACGGCGGTGGTGGGGCAGGCCCTGACACACGCGGCGTGTACAGCCGGGGAGGGAGTGGCTGGGCTGGCACAACGCCACGCGCGGCGTTGTCGTGGCTTGTCGGCCAGGGCTCGAGTGGTGACGGCGGCGGTGGGGCAGGCCCTGACGCGCGCTGCGTGTACAGCTGGTGAGGGGATAGTTGGGCTCGCGCCGCGCCGCGCGCGGCGTTGTCGTGGCTCGTGGGGTAGCGCTCGAATGGTGACGGCGGCGATGGGGCAGGCCCTGATGCACGCGGCGTGTACAACCGGGGAGGGAGTGGCTGGGCTGGCACAACGCCACGCGCGGCGTTGTCGTGGCTTGTCGGCCAGGGCTCGAATGGCGGTGGCGGCGGCGAGGAAGGCCCTGACACGCGCGGCATGTACAGCCGCTGAGGGAGTGGTTGGGCTGGCGCAACGCTGCGCGCGGCGCTGTTGTGACTTGTCGGCCAGGGCTCGAACGTCAGCAATTGGACGGGCATGAAGCCGTTATGACTCGTTAGGCGAGAAATGTTGTCACGAGCCGCTGGTGCAGGTGTAGTGACAGACGAGAAGCGAATAGGGACTCCTGGCCCATGCACGCCCGGGAACGATGTCGTCATCGGGAGAGACGGGGTGGAAGGGACGGGCGCAGGCGACCACGCACGAAAAACGTCGTGTGGTGTTGCAAAGGGCACCATTCCAGCACCAAATTTTGTGGGGCTTGAATCGAGCATCTGCTTCTCCAGCATAGCAGGCTGTGGGTCAACTTGAAAGGCGGCGCTCTGGTGTGCAAATGATGTCTGTTCGTTCATGACCTGCGGCTTAGATCGAACGATACGGGCCTTCTTTGGTGCTGGAGTGACAATGGTATCTCGTTCGTCTTGACCTGACATCGCAGAGGCCGTGTCTTCGATGTCACCCACGCTTCTCGCACGTTTCATCCGCGTGGTACTACTGGGCCTCGAGCTCAACTCTCGGCGATCTGCCTGGCCGTGGGTGTCAACATCCAACATCATGGCGGTCAGTTCTTCCCCGTACTTCGTCCACAGCGGCCACTGCGGTGCGAGAAAGTTTTGAATGTTGCCAGACGAAAGTGGTAGCGATAACTTGGCGAGCTTTTCGACAGCAAGATCAGGGAGGATGCAACACGACGGAAGTAGCGAGTGTGGATCGTCGCGCACAGCGATATCATCACGCCAGCGATCTAGCGCTCGAAGTAGGCTACCGCATGGCTGCGTTGCATACTGAATTCCTCGACCGCGTGATATCTTGCGAATGCCGGGGCGCGTGCGGTCGAGCAGTTTGGGGTCACATATATCACAGCATGGAGCGGTAGGATCTAAGACGACAGGTGAGTATTCCTGATCCTTGTACACATACCGGTAATGCGGTGAGCTTACTGGGTTTGGGATTGTTAAAAACATTGAGAAGAATGTTTCGTCGACAAGTCGTGGCTTGCACAAAGTTGTACAAGCCTTCAGAAGGGTCGTCGCGCTCGAAAGGCGGCTCATCACACGCAGTGATAGCATCTTGACAAGTACGTCCACCACGGAATCGTCCTCGACTTGCCGCATATCCTTTCACTGTTGCCTTCTTCCAGAAGCCCTGGCCTTTCGTCTTCCCCTGACCACTGACCTTCTTCCCTTTGACCCCTTTCTTGGGAGCGTCGGAATTCTTCACGGCTGTGGAAATCGAATATGCCGAAGGTTCGACAAGTAACACGGCAAGACCTTGGCGAGTAGGATTGCGAGCTGCGCGCCCCGCTCGCTGGATGAAGCTGGACAATTTGGCGGGCAGCTTCCATTGAACAACAATATCAATGTCGGGGATGTTACACCCCTAAAGGCATATGATTCCGCATCAGTTACACATTGAAGACCGAATGAATTGATAGCGTACCATGCCCGCCGCATCGGTGCATACTAATATGCGTAGCTTTCCCTCTCGGAAGAGTTTCATGGCCTCCGTGCGGTAATCGTCATCATGTACAGCATTGTATGGTCGAATTGAGCCATGATACTCCTCGGGGAGCAATGAACGAAGGTGGTCAATAATGTCTGTACCAGTGTCGATGTTGTCAGCATATATCCAGATCTTCGGGATATCTGACAGAGAAGTAGGTGCCGAGGGTATCAAAAAATCGAGGTCGCTGTACGATGACTGAGAATTATGAATCGCACGGACTACGAGCGAGACATTTGCGCGGTCATTGCCCAGATTCCGGAACAGAAAGTTGGATCTGTCAAGTTGGAGGGTTCGTACGATGTCGCCGATGACACGTTCTGTCAATGACGCCGAAACAGCAATAATGGGGGTATCGCGGGGCAGGAACACTCGTATCATGCCGATCTGCCCGTACTGCTTCCTGAAATCTGCGCCCCAGTGCGAGATACAGTGTGCCTCGTCAATAATGACTGAGTAGACACGCGCTGCAAAGTCCGGGTGCCGGAGGACTCCATTAATGAAAGGCGACGACAGCAGCATTTCGGGGGATAGTAGAACGATGCGATATTTGCCATTGACAATTTCCTGTGGGCAATTCAGACTAGTTATATTGTACAAAGATGCGACATACATTCATTAGGTCCGACGAGCATCCGCCCTCTGTGGAGCTGTTGACCGCAATTGCAGAAAGTTTGAATTCGGTCTTGAATGTCTCGGCCTGATTCAGAAAATAATAAGCCCCTAACATGAAACTTTCGGCGACTGTCATCGCACCATTTCGTTCTGCAACCCTATGAGCGGGGACACCATGAGCGTAACCCGATTTGCATTGTGCTCGAGCGCATAAGGGCCTGCGGCGACAGCGGTCTTGCCTTGGCCGGTTGCAGCTTGACACAGGGCGTCTCGTCGCTCTTCTTGCGCCTGCACTAGGTCTACTTGGAATACGCGTGGGTCTCGTCCACCTAGTTGCGCTTTCATGAAGTGATGCAGTTTTGCGACATCTTCAGGAGTAAGTTTGCGAGCAGGAGGCGGGGCTGGGCGGTGTCCTCGATTCCGAATGGGACGCGGACGAACTCGGCGGATAGTGGGATTATGCTTGGGTGGCATGATAATAAAAGAATGGATAGAGTAAACGAGGGACGAGATACCGAGGCGAAAGTACGCCACAAGTTTCAAGCTTGCAATTTGAAAGGCTCGTCTGGCCGCGTCTTGCGCAGCCCACCTTGGTGAGACTCCTTGACCTTCAAACCTCCCTTGAACTTCAGTGCGTATGAATGCCATGTCTATAACTCAGATGCATAATTTTCATTTAGCAGGCTATTCGACCAGGCTTAATGCCGGAGCAAAGAGCCGACTTACCTCCTAGTTCACCACTCTCAGACCTCCCCGATTCACCAATACCTCTTAACGCCAGCATTGGACATGATTTGAGCCGACGTCAAGACCGAAGGGTTTCTCCCAATTTAACATCTTCGGGGGAAAGCGAGGGCAGCGAAGATACAGCAAACATCCTTCCTTCGCTAGACTTAGCAGGCCCCTCCGCAAGTGTTCTACAAAGCGATGATGGCAGTGTCATTTGGTCCTCACCTATTCGAAACAAGAAGGACCGTCAGCGCAAGGGCAGGAAGTATGCAGGCCAGAAGATCACAGCATTAAACATGCAAAAGCGTCTGGAGAAGCCGCAGCGTGAAGCCGAACAACACGAGGCAGCCGCCAGACATCGGAAGGAAGGCTTGGACCGTGCGCTGGGCGTACTCGAGACATACGGACTCAAGTTTGCAGATCTCGTCGCCTACGTGTTCGATTCAGGCAATCTGGATCGTGACTGGCGGTGGAAGAACTTCTTCGACTCTGGCATCCTGCGCAAGGTCCTTGACTTCTGGTCGTCCAATGAGACACCCGACACCGTACACAATACCCTGCATAGGTGGTCAACAGAATATGTCAGCAGGATAATAGGAAAGGAAGCGCAGACGGTTACGCGGGAGGGTTTCCTTCGAGTTGGGAACCGGGCCATCGATGCTTCGTTCGCGCTGGGTCTGAAGCTTCATGACCTCGGGCGACTGATGCGCCGACATTGTCCAGTCTTGATGGAGTGTCTTGACCGGGTGACAACGTCGAACCAGCAACAAGCGCACGGTTCATCTAAATTGCTGGCAGAGAAGGGTTTCGTACGTATCAAAAATTGTACAATTCGTGTTTTAACGTTGTCTGTAATGTATACAGTTAGCTGAATCCGCCGCGATCAACCTCATTGGAGCAAGAAGCAAGCGAAACTCATACGCACGACACGTACTTGGCCTCTATCTCTATTCGACTGGTGGATCGCGGCAGCAAATCAGTGTGATGAACCATCTAGGAATCAGCGTCAGTTACGCAACATTGGCAGGATCAGGCGGGAAAGAAGCGCACTTGGAACCACTGCCCCCCGTCGATGTGGAAGCGACCCCGTCCGACACAGCGCCAAATGCTGACAAGACGCGTTCGTCGTCGAAGCGCCGCCTAGGATCACTTGAGCGGCTGTCGCTTTCAATGCGTCGCCTTGCGCAACTGATCGCTGCGGCAAATCTTTTTCTGACCGTCTATGATAATATAAACATGTTACGGCGGGTGGGCGAGCAAGTCATCGGACACATAGGTAAGCCGAGGGACGACATGATGCAGATACAAATTTACTTACTTCGTGTTGTATAGACACAATGCAGAATGGCACTTGTGCTACCATAGTGCCCTTGTTCAAGGCGAACAAGGATGATTTGAAGACCGTGAGCCTGGATGAATCGTTCGATAAGGCCCCGCCACTCACGCTAGATGATCTCAAATTGACGGCGCGTGAGCGCGGGCTCTACAGTGATTGTATCGAACATACCATCTTGCGCATTGCTGTTGGACATGGAGGACCGAAGCTTCACAAGTTCCAAGATAATGTTCGCAAGGCGGAACCCACCTCATCGCACAAGATCGACGTTCACAAGACAGAGATTCACCCACTGCCGGCCATGAACATCAACGAAGCATCTACTAGCGGCAATGCTCAGGTCATTGATGCGATCATGAAAGAGCTCGGACTGAAGGACTTACAAGTGTCTGAGTTTGTGAAGCTGATTGCTGGTGACCAGCTGTCCATTGCACGGTTGCGTGCAGTCGTGGCAGCAAGGGCGGGGAACCAGGGTGGCGCAGGTTCGCTTCGCTGGGCGCTTTTCGTCCCTGGCCTCTTTCATTACAAGATGGCAGCGACGCATGGCATGTTGCTCGCTCACCTTGGTCTACAAAACCACGAATCTTCAAACCCGGCTTCTCTCCTGGCGCACAATACGGCACTGCAGCGCAAACCCATCGTCGCCACGTCTCTCCCACCATTTCGAACGTGTCGCGACCTCATCTTTGTTTCCTTGTATGCACGTGTCATGCATTGCTTACTCCTGGTGTCGGGAAAGCGCTCTCTGGAGGATCTAGGTGATAATCTGACCTGGGAACATCTTCAAGATTATGCGAAGGCTGTTCATAATGAGTATACTGATGTTTCTCAGGTCGCCAAACTGCGACGCGCACGCGCGCGGGACGGCGATAAGCATGGCGACATGGTATTCGAGAACGCCATCCTTTTCATGCGCGATGCCCTACTGTTGGCGGCGTTCTCAAACGCTATCAAGGCGGGAGATTCAGGCCGTATTCTCGTCATCCTCAAAGTCTGGGCTTTTAGCTTCCGAGGTCAAGGGCGCACCAAGTACGCACACGAGGTTCTATTTCTCATTCACAACATTGAGCATGTCTGGCCGCCTGCTGTCGTGTAGGGGATCTTTTTTCTGCTTGGATTCCTCGTGGATATCTAATTTATTTCATACAGGGACGTTGTGCTCAATAACTGGCTCGTCAATCCTACTGGCAAACCGAGTGGCTGGGTAGAAGTCGATCTCATGCAAGAACATCTCAATTTTTGGATAAAGGTATGTCTATTCAGTGCTCAGAATATGAGTAGCAATATCTCTTACTGGTTCGTACTAGATATTCTATGCGGCACATGGTAGTGGTGCGTCGTGGGAGTGGCTCCACACGATCTCGCCGTGTATTCAACTCCTTCGAGACCTTGCAACTGAGGTTAACAGTTCCCTTGGCGCAAAGCAAGGGAACCGCCACGCTTCGCTTGATCTCACAGGTGATGTCGAGGAACTCATGGGAAGCCTTGAACATCACAAGGTGTATCACGAAGTTCTCGGTCGCGTCTTCGCAAAGGACGACAAACCCGTGCCCGACGTTGTCGCTGAGGGTTTCACCGCGCTCACATGGGGCTCGAACTCGCCTTTGCGCCAGTTCAACGAGACATTTCGCAACCTACAGAGGCGGCGCCGGATGCGTCCTTTAGTAGGTTCGCCTGCCTCGATGCCTTCATCTCTCCCATCAGTGGTGTTTTCATCATCTGGTAAGTACAACACTTGAGTTCCTATGTAACCTACTTACCGGGCCTCCCTTTTAGGGTCCGATGACGATAACGCTGCCAGTTTACCAGAGATAGGCAGTCAAGCCGATGATACAGACGAAGAGCTAGACTTGGAGGAAGACCTTGATGTTGGGGTCAGTCCCGAGTTGGAACTTGTGAACGAGGAGGATGTCGCATTGGATATGGATGCAGACCAGCTCATTTTCGAAGAGAATGCTGCAGAGGAGGGTGATGAGGAAGAGTTTGAGTTCGAAAGTGACTCTGATGACTTCGAGGAGGCTGACATAGATTAATATTGTGCTAGTGTAGAGTAAGAATCGACAAAAAATAGCTAAGTTGACTATGCGCTCTCGCCTTGGTGCCGCGCACGACGCGCGATTTCACTAAGTCGTACTAGCACTTTTGGCTGGCCTGCCAAAATCGGCCGATTGTAGCCCAGCCGGTAATGCAACGGAGCCTGCGGAGTGTGAATTACCGGCTAGGTCCGAGCCTAAACATTCCCGCTACCCTTGCGGTAAGTAGTGGGTCTTAGTCGTTTGAAATGTCCGCACCGACTTTTGGCGGAAGATTTCATAAATCGCGCAGCAGGCACGATCTTCCAAACTCGGCAAGACCACTCGGCAAGCGGCGCAACACGACGCTGACGCGTTCTCGTCTTCCCCACTGAAGTACTGACCACCAAGTACGCCTTCTAACGACAACCGACAGCGACAGCGACAACACCATCCACGCCCACCATCAGATTGTCTTCGCGAGTTCGAGCTAGAAGCGCACCTCCGACAGTAATCTCTATGCGCTCATATGCGATGATGAAGAGCAAGACCAGGTGAACAGTCTTGTTGCGCACGATCTGCTTGTAAGTTACATGTTGTCTGGCATGGGTGGCGTGGGGCTTTTCTCACGGAGTTCCTCCCCAAGTTCTTGTAGAAAATCTGTCAATGGATGAGTCTATACTGCCTACGAGAATTAGAAGCATTGCTATAGTACGGTCTTGGGTTTTGAGGGCGGATCACCAGAGTAATCACTATAGTGTCGATGACGGCGATGTCCAAAGAGACGAAGTAATGGAACGACCAGCGCGGGAGCTGAGTATGTAGTTTGTTCGGACTCGACCGGGAGAGCCTGACTTCGACGCGGAGGCGTGTTGTTGACGCGTTGTTTGATATTGATGAAGTTGGGAGGTCCTTCAGGTCCACGCACTGGCACTACCGCGTGGCACGCACCATCGATCCACGGTCTCCAAGGCTTAGATTATTCAGTGACTATTCCCATCTGACCATCATCTAGCAAGCTTAGCCCAAGCTCAAACTGTGGTTGAATCTCTTATCTCTTACTACGATTCCAAGAATCCTTACCTGGTCATGTGTTGAACTATCTATGGGCCCCGTACAGTGTACATGTCTTCGTAGGTCTTCGTTCTCCTGCAGCACCGGGCACTTTGGCAATGCGCATGACCGCGAGTTCCTCAATGCGAACAAGTCAAACTACCGCAACGACTCTTTGGCAGTGCGTACGGATACCTTTGCATTGACTGACCTCACTCATGACCCGTACCTTCGTTCTCTGTCCATATCAAACATTCTATCCGTCCATCGCACCAGCAATGTGGGCAGAGCTGCTAGTGTTGAGGAAGCTCAAGCAAATTGTGGAGTGCGGAATCCCCAGGTGTGTGTAGCAGCCACGGTCCCTCTGCATGTCCGACTCACTCACACCGATCCTAGGGTGAATAAGACTAACTGGCCAAAGGAGAGCATGGAGGAGAAGCAGGAGCTCGAAAATCATGCAGGAAATGACCGCATTGCGTTCGAGGGATGTTTATCTGCGAACATAACTACTGATCTATCTAATGTGCCAGAGCAGAGATTGGCTCGTTGGTGGACTTTCAGGACAGCGAGCTTTGTGAAGACCTTAGGCTTTTTCGATCCAGAGCACCACTTTTCGACTCAGTGGAAGCCCTCGAAGTACATCTTTCTGATTCCATCTAGCTGTCAATTGACCTTGGTTTCACGAAGGGCCACTGTGAAGGAGGTGTCGGGCGCTGTCAAAGCAGCCCCCGTCAAAACTTCCGAAGTACCTGTATAAGGAGGTCGACTATCATCTTCTTCAGTCTGCTTAAGGAGACTACGAAGCACCGAACGCGCTTTGTGCATAGAGCATTTTCACCCTCTTCCATGGCTGACGACCATCCTTAACAAGATCACTCAGCCCTTCGCTATGTTGTCTTCCCAGCTCCCAAATCTGCCAAGTCCCTCCGAAAAACTCAAATTTTGTATCGATCGTGCGTGCGGTATCAATTAGTAGAAGCTGATGAAAGACAGTGAGCTATCATCCCGGAAGTTCATCAGACGAGTTTACACAGGACCCCTGAATACCCGCTTAGGGCATAGATCCAACTTTCGGCCTGTCCGTCAGCACAAATTTTGGGCCACAAACGTCCGAAAACAGGTGTGACCTCGATTTCCGAGAGGGTTTCGTCCTCAAAATGGATCGCAGCCCAAGAGCCAAATGGGGCCAGATTTGGCCGCACCAAGGGATCGAACGTCGAAACCAGTGAGGCCTTAAGAGAGTCGGATATTCTTTGAATTTTCTGCCTCGTATCTGCTTTGTTCCTGCCCTCAGCGTCGGTGTCTGTCCGCATCGGGGATGGGAGCTGGTCCAAAGAGTCCTCTATTCGTAGCGACTTTTATCGGAGCTCGGCCGAAATTTGGGCCTTTTCGTCCGCACCAGGATCGCAGCGTCGCCGATTTTGGGGCGATTTCCGTCAGCACTGGGATCTATCCTTTGCTGGGATATTCAGGGGTCCTGTTTACACACGGTCAAGCAGCCGTGGAACGGCCATCACCGCAAACACGATTCGACAGCTGTTGGGGCCTGCGAAACTCCTGGTTTGTAAGCGACTGCTATACAGACCGATTGCTTTTCCGACGTTCTCGCGCCCAGCTGGAGCAACAGAGCGCCATCTGTTCTGTTCACTGGGATTGTATAAGTACCTGTGATGTCGAACCAGCCGAAAGTTGTGGAGATCTTCCCATACCTTCGCTGTCACCGTGTCTCATTGTAGATATGCCTTCGGCTCAAAGCTTCTCACCATCATCCTTCCCTCTAGACAGGCCTACGCCCTTTCCAGATAACTTCTTCCACGAAGGCTTCGGTGCGTTCATCAGTATTGCACGCGACGTCATGCACGTGTCCATTAATACATTACTCGTCAGGTGGCACACTGATATGTTGCATGCTCACGCTTATCCTCTATGGACTATCGGTGTTGCAGGCAAGTGGTCATCCTGAGCTGTATTGTAAGCCGTGAGCTTGATCCTAATCAAAGACATATTTGTACTACCTGAATTACCCGGACGATCGCCGGGTGCTCAAAATACTGGTTAAGTAGCAATCAGCAGTTCTATATAATGTCTGAGCTGACAATCAATCAGGTCACGGTGCTCTTGTTGGTACCGCCAGTCGTCATATTCTGTCCACTGACCATCCGCGGAATAGCTCCATGTCAACGCTGCATGCCATCTTTGGTAAGCAGTCTCTCGTATTACTTCTAGGATTGTAATGAACAGCCCAATGGACAGCATGCAGTTCCGTGTATCACTATCTAGTGCGTCTTACCATAAGACTGGATCGAAAATCGAAAGCCTTTATCCGTCTCCAGATCATCACCTACCACGACCCATTGTCATTGATCAGCGGACATTGGTATGTACCTCTCGTCGTCATGTCGCTTCAACTGCGATTAAATAATCATTGCTAGGCCACTCTATGCACGAGCGTTCCGTTGTTCTCATTGTCTCCTTTACTTACATTTCTGCTTGTATAGGCGGCCCCTGTAAGTGGGGTGAGACTTGCATGAGCGGAACACTTTTGAATTACGAACGACTTTTTTTTCACAGGTCTTCATCTGTTTTCTAGTCCAATTGTAAGCTTTATTGCTCCCTCATGAACTGCATATTCACTGTATTACTGCCAATCTCAGATTCTATACGCGGATGATCTACTACTGTCGGTGCATCTGTGCTTTTCTTTGGATAATTCTCACATCCATCGTTCGAGCAGTGACAAACCACACATGGCGCTTGCTCTTGACCATCATACTTGTATGCAGCATTTCACGGGCTCGGGTCAACTGCGAGTCAAAGCTGATTAGCGATATAGGTGCTGTTGATCTTGATGCAACTTGGTAAGAATACGTCCACTGATAGCGATTATGAACTGAAAAGAAGGGACCATGGTGCAGGTTTTGGAATCCGTACGCGACTAGCCCGCTTTTTCGACGTTTCTCACTAATTTGCTTACTCCAGTGACGAATGTCAGAACGTCAGTCCTCGTCCAGTCCGTGCTATTTCTTGCTGAGACTAGATATCAGATTCCTTGAATGGGATATCGTGAACCTGTCAAACATCGCTGTAGGGTTCAAACCCCCTCGCCTTGATCACCAACGCTGATTTGCCTGCTTACTAGCTAAACTCGATGGTTCCGATGATTGTTGCAAGGGTCACATCGGATATGGTGACTGCGCTGTCACTTTGCATTTGCTTGCGTCGCGCGCAACAGGTAGACGTCGCCGGGTGGGTGCTGCGATATTTCAGGTTCTATGAATGCGCCTCTAACTCCCCGAATAGATCGGCGAAGTTAATCCATACGTTGATCATATTCTCGGTGAACAGGTTTCTATTGACTACGTATGTACCGAATTTTTGCATGCTAAATTATGCTGCTGAAACAGCACAGGGTAGTTGTCGTTGTGCAAATGATAGTGGTGATTTTATTCGTCATGCCAGCAAGTCTTCTTGACTGAGCGACTCGATGACCAGCTCATCTACTCGCCTACTAGCACTTGGGCTCTGCCCATGGATCTCGTCAGCGTTCATCGTAAGCCTTCCTCAACCCATCAAATTTGGCATTCTCATTCTCTTCACAGTGCATGTGAATAGCTGCTTGGCGACACTCAATTCGCGCAACCACATGCGCGGCATCGGCCAAACGGGTATAGAGCAAAGTGATTTCCTGACCTCGGGCCACGGCATTGAGTTTGAGCGCCCTCAGACTGTCACTACGAGCAGGGATAGACGTTCAGTGAATGTTGAATTGAACCGCACGAGGACTACGGAGGAAGTAGGGATTGATATGGTGGATTCTGTCAAGGATCATAATGTATTGTTTCCTAATTAAAGTCTCACTGACTTCGCTGACACATCTTGGTGTAGATATCGCAATCGGCTGTTCGAACTCAACGTTAGTTTGAATACTTAAACATTCATGCTTTTCAACGGATAATCCCCGTCGCTCGGACCGCGCGCCAAAGGCGTGAGCTACGACAGCCGTAGAGTTCTTCAGTATCATAGAACTGCGGGCTGCTTGTTAACTGATCGGAAGACGGAACGAGAGCACATTCAGGAAACCAGGACGGCAAAAGGGCGTGGCGGCGCAGACTACGATGACTGACTTGTCAGCTGTGCGAGAATGTGATACATGCGCGGCACGCTGTAGCGGGAGTTTCGTAACGATGTGTTTTCCTAACTCCTTCCTGCAGGATCTCGAGGACCGTCGGCAACCACGGCAGTGTGACGAACTGCATATGCCTAGTCATGGGCGACCCACACAAGAAGCGCACGATGCACCTGATCGTTCGTGGCCAGATTCCCGTCGACGAGCAGCACCTTCACGATCTATGGCCTCTCCGTGGACGGCCCGTCGTCTCGCGGCCGTCTTTGCGCCGCGCGACACTCGCTAACGACGACGCTTGTCTCGGCGAGACCTCGGTAGCTCTGTGCTGCGCCTGCGACATCGACTTCTACAGCGCGAGGACCGTACCCTTCACCTTGAGCAGGTACCGTAGTGGCATCCACTCGTCCGAGCTGCGAATGGGTGAGCAGTCGATTGGGGAAGACGAGGGGCGGGAGCGAGAGGACATGCAGATTGCGAAGTTGGGCCCATTTAGCTCGCATTCCACACGCACTCAAGCCGAACGCTCGCAATAGCCCCACAGAGAAAGCCCTGTGGAAGAGTTGGAAAACAAATTGCGGAAATTGCGGCAAGGCGCAGAGATATACTTACTATGCAAGTCGACACGAACATTAGGGACACTATGCCATACCTGATCTGTTAAATAACTATCAGCGTCGAGACACTCGACTCGAGCCAAGGAAGACGAGACTGACATGATAAACTTCTTGGATCCTGAGAAGTAAAGGACCAATCGTTCCATCGCTCCAGCCCGCGAAAAACAAATTCCAACACAATGCCGCCATGTGAAGAGAAACCGACACCCGAGGAGCGGCGGCCGTCGTGCTCTCAACATCAGTGCGGGAGGCGATGACTTGGGGCGCAATGATTCAGATCGGCATTTTTGTCGGCAGACTCCTCGCCCTTTCTCTCAGCGCAGATGGGACCAGTCAGCACAATCTTTGGGAGATCTTTTCGTGCATCAGTAGCAATGACGGGAAGGGTGAAGTTGGTGACTGCAGCATCGTCTGGCATTGGGTGTCGGGGGCTGAACGCAATTTGAACAAGCATGCGCCTTATTTAAGTTGACCGCCGACTTCGAAGTACATATATCTGTGGAACGGGCCTGGACACTACTGTACCATTTCGATCGTAGGTTCACGTCACAGGTCACAGGGACCCATGAACCTAGGTTTTTCTGATGCCTATAATTTTCTTTCGATTTATTGGGTTTTCAAAAGTCAGTCACGCCCAAAATTCATGAACCTATGATCGAAATGGTACAGTATGTTCAATGAGGTACAATAGACGAATAACCTAGACCGGTGACCATTTTCTAGTACACGATGCCAGGCTCAGGTCATGGCGTTCAGTGAAATTACCCTTGGGATTGGTCCAGGCAAGGCTGACATTGACGTTCGGCGGGAAAATGTCAACGTCGGAGAAACGTGATTGGCTTCTCCTCAATCTACAGCCAGACGCTGCCGTAGATGTAATGTCAATAGGTCGACTGTTAACCTGTATCGAATGCCCCCAAAGACACATGGGCTAGACGAGCGAAAGCGGGAACTTGGCAAGGTAAACCGCTCAAGGGATACAATTACAATGTAAATGAGAATAACCCGTGATAAAACGAGGAAGTATTGCTTATTGATACACGTACAAATCATGATGGCTTCTTACTTTTCATGTCGGCTGAGGACTTATGTTCCCCACACCATCTTTGACATCTTGTTTCAAAGCTCCAACTTGCGCTTCTCAGTCTGCGAAAGCAATGGTAAGTCCGCATTCTACCACTAGCCAGGCAACGTGAGAGGCAAACCGGTTGCGATACATTAGCATGACCCTATACAGATCCTGGAAGGTAACCCGAATGTGAGACTCACAAAGGGTACTAGAAAGCATGATGCGAGACGCACTGATCAAGGACCGTCACGCAGGTCCGGAGCTGGCCATGGCATGTGCGATCTGTCAGTTCCATGTCGTCCGGACCTTCCAGCTTTGGGTCCCTGGTAGCGACGAGGCTCAGCGCGATCAACGTGTCGATCGGGAAAAATCACAGCGACCCGGACGTCCCCTTATCTGACTCAAATTCCGCCTCCAGAAACGCCATGTGGCCAAGGACGGGAGAGGACGCACATAAAAGATGTCAACTTCTAGTCCGTCGAACAATCCGACGGCGATGGTCTCATACAAGGCCTCGGAGAAGAACCGGCCGTGCCGTGCATTGCCCTTGCAGATATGGAGGCCGACGGCCACGTCCTTCCGCCTGCCTTCAAAACAGTCATCCAGGAGGCGGATGAATCGGTGGTATTGGGAATGCCTTAAGTATTCGGTCTATGAACAGGAAACTTGCCAGGACGTACAGAGAGTTTGTCAGACCGGCCTTCGAAAAGATACGGATCAGACGCAAGGCTGGGGCATGATCTACTGGGAGATAGCCCACTGCGGGACAAACGCTATGCAGTTCAGCGAGTCCCAGAATCTATCATGAATATACCGGCGGAATCAATGTTTAGCTCTCGTAGGCAGATGGAAAACGTCGTGACATACCGTTGAAACTCATCCGTGATCGTCTCTAAACCCGCGTCCCTCTTCAGATCTACAGCAAGCCTGACCGCCCTCTCTTCGGCTCCTCCTTCGAACGCGCGCCCGCGTGATAGGCCGCGCGCTTCTTGACAAGCTCATCTGGGGGGCGAAGAGGGCCAATCTGTTCTGCACGGAACGGCAGGGATGTGCACTGGCCGACCATAGTCGTTCGTCAATACGACAATACAACATTGGGAATGGCGAAGAGGACTGACCTGGTGCGGATGGAAAGGCGGTGCTGGGCGCTGGCCGACCATGTTTGTTAGCCAATGGGCTATGTAAAGCGGGGTGGGAGTCGATCGAACCCACTCTTCGCATGTCTCTACCATGATCTGTCTTTTGATGATTTTGGCGCTCGTAGATGAGAGGGCCGCGGGAGCAGAGTGGGAGCAGGCGTCGTCAATCAGGAAGCCGGATGTCGTCGCTATATTTGCTGTACAGCGTCGGGGACGACGTTATCAGAGCGCAACAAGGAGAGACCGGGGCGTAGGACTGGCTTACAGTACTTATGCCAATGCGTTTCGGAGTTGTCTGGAGGGAGTCCAAGACGCGTTGTTGACGTGTTGTTTGGCACTGATGAGGTCGGCAGGTCCATCTGATAAGTCTCACTCTGAGTACTGTCTGACCGTCACCAAGCAATTGCAAGTACAGCACCTATCCTGTCTAGCTATTCCACTGGCTCCTTCTACCAGGTACGCATCCCTGAATCTCGATTATATAAACATATGGTCATTTTCCAGGGATTAAGTAGATACCGCCGCCCTTGTCGAGGTACACGATCGTGTTCTTTTGCTCATGAGCACTTAATGGGCCCATGCGCTTTCCTTCCCATGCGGAGCCGCTCACTCTGGCAGCACGATACGAGTTGCTCGAGGTGGAATACTCGCATGGCCATCTCCAATATGCAAACAATTAAAGTGCTTACCACAACGGTTCGCTCGTCCGGATAGAGTACGTACGGACGCCTTTGGGCTTGAGTAGTGCGCTAACCTGATTTGCATCCGCTCATCTGCCGCATATTCGCCTCTTCTGTGCTCGTTGCAAAATTAATACGAACCACGCTATTGGCGACGAATATAGTGAATATGCCTCGTGGACTTTTTCGACCCTTATATCCCAGTGTGTGCGCTATGTAATGCGCGATCCGACGTCGCTCCCCTACAACGGCCCGCGCAGACATGAGCAAAAATTTACTAGCTTGTGGTCTGCCTCGCGTTTGGTTCGCCGATTCATCTCAGGACGCGCTCAATTGGTGGAATCGCTGGCTGAGCCCGCATCTTATGTCCCGAAATCCATACTGCTGGCGTGATTGTGCCGAAGATGTTATTACTCGTGGCCAGAGGAGCTGCACGTCGGGGAGTCCGTCCTACTCGACCTGAGTCGTGATGTGGATGGCATCTGGTGAGTCAGCTTCGTGTCTTGAGAAGTGCCAGCTTGACACGATCGCACGAATAGGCTGCCAGATCCGCGCGCACACGCCCGGCTACATGGAAACTTCAATATCCACTCGTCTGAGAACCAATACTTATACTACACCAACCCGCATGCTTTCGCTGTTCCCGCGACGACTCTTTTGCCACCGAACGTATCCAACAATAGCCATTTATGGACCTCTATGCCGACCAGACACAACACCGTATCTGCGGCATCTCACACACAATGGGATCATGCAGACATCACATCAGAGGTCCCGTCCTATCTGACATCGAATCACGAAGTGTTGCAGACCGAATGGCACGGTACGAACAAGACGGGCCAGTGGAAGCTCGATTTCAGGGATTAGCGTGTCCAGGGTAGAATCGGGCATGTCGCGTTCCCTCACCTAACGGCCGTCTTCGAGCGTGACTCAGAGGGCGGTGATCTGTGGGGAGCCTCTCGAAAGGCTTGAATTATATTCCACTCCATCTCCTATTGCAACTACAAGGACTACAAGGACAAGGTCGTGATCGCTAGTGGCGATGCCAACGCTCGCGGCGCCACAACTGGGGGCCGCGAACTCGGTAGGCAATTCGACGTACTGCGTAGCCCGTCTCTGACATTCCTGGCGCCAGGTTTGCACCCCATGTTGGACGCTTCACAGGACGTGCCATCGTCTCTGAAGGCAACATCGCCCTCGCGCACGTCGGTGCCGTCGTTCTCGGCAATAGTTGTCCCATTCCTGACTGTGGGCTTGCTCGCCCCGGCCGCGCACCTCACCGCGAACCTGCGTTACATCCATCTGCTCCACCAGAGCTTGCTCGCTCGACCCCGCATATCCGCCTACTTCAGACCGCCCATCTTCGTATTGAACTTGGTCTCCGATGCGGCGCTGGTAATCTTCACTGCGCACACGCTCGTCGATCTCCCTCCCTCTCCTGTTCACGCGGCCCGCCGTCCTCAAGAGCCGCGCGGCGCAGGAGGCGACTCTGCGCGTAGCGCATCTCGTTGGCGAGAGGGCACCAAGGAGTACCAGAACGGACCCGTCGCATACCTGCGCAGGCTTTTCCCATACCTGCATGTGCGTGTGCCCCGCGCGAGGATGTGTTTCACTGTAGACTGGCGCACGTCTCAGCAGGACAAGACGCTATTCTCCGGAAGGCGCGGGGGTCCGTTGAGCGTGACGACCAGAAGACAGTGGATGGCGGGTCGGCGGGCATTGAGATGGAGGATCGCGAAGATAGGATAGAATTACAAGGAGCGCTAGATCGGTGTTGATAAGTGAGTTCCAGGAGATGTACGTGCTCCTTGGTATTCTCCTCTGCACATTTAGGTTTATTCAGCTTTGTGATTCATCTCGTGTATATAACGTGCATTTTGATATGCAATCTCATACGCTGATCATTTTTTTCAGACTGTCAGTGTTGGATAAATAGGACTGCAGTTTGATATCGCTCGACTCGGACGTTGCGGCCTCTTGCAGTTTGCGCCTTCGCGGCCGAATTTAATTACTCACGATTGGGAGATGCCATACTAGGCGCCTTGTGCGGCGATAGCAAGGGCTGGCGCTTACAGTCGAAGCGCTGGGTGCGTTGCGTGCCACTGACCACGAGGCATCCTCAGCTTTCGACTCACGCTCACCAGCACATCGTCGCAGGCACTTTCGAACGCTACACGTCTCTGAACCCAACTTCTCATACTCAACAATGTCTGTTTCTGAACAAAACAATCCTCCCATACGGTGAGTCGTTCAACATTCTGCAATAGAGATCGATCTAACTTTGCCGCCTATCCTAGCATCGTCGTCAAAGGTGAAAGCGACTTGTCCGACCTCTTCTGAGCTTTCGATGAGACTGACAAGGCTTGACTCATATCAGATGTGCGAATCATATCGGACAAGAACTTGTCTAAAACCGTGGACATCCTCGTCGACCAGAAGCGTGTCGACGTCGAGCCCCCGGCTGATAAGGCACCCGATAAGGCCTGGAGGTTGAAGTACGTGTCTTCAAGACCTTTGCAATGTATACCGCCATGAGATACTGATGCCTACGTACAATGTAGAGATGGCTCTGTCTTGTCTGAGTCTTTGATGATCCGACCATACCTCCATCAACCATTCTATCGCCCAGGCGAGAAGAAGCCAATGGCAGACATAGTGATCAAAGCCAGTGATCTGCAGGACATGATTATCTCTCGGAAGGGTCCCACTGGTAGGCCCAGAGTGGCGTCTTATGAGTCGACGCCGTTTTGATCCAGGTAATCACAGATTACGAGACCACGCAAGACGGTTCTACTGTCATTGTCGGCGTGAAACGAGACACTCATGATGTGCGTGTGTTCCTCTTGTCAGTTTCAATGATTCTGCTGATTCACAGAGGCTCGTCAGATCGAGGCTGGCCAGGCTCACAATGCAAAGTACGAGCAGTCTTACAGACTAAAGTGCATTGTACTGACGGTTACATAGTGCTCCCATGGTTGCACTCACGCTGAAAAGTACGTTTCGTTCACACTTATCGTTGGATTTATTAATAAGATACTATGAACCGATGCAGATATCAAGCTCTTCGGTATCAAGAAAGCGGCGAAATTCTATGTGAAACTGTTACTCAATGATGAAACTCGCAAAACACAAGTTACGAAGGGCCAGGGCATTGTTGCCTGGCAAGATACATTTGACTTGTGAGTACATGTGAAGAGACACTGTCTTCGTCTGATGCGTGGTCCAGTGATATACCGACATCATACGTGTTGGAGTTACAAGCATTCGAGGTGCATCGCACGCATCAAGATGCGCTTTTGGGGCGTGTACGACAGCCTCTCTCAGAGTTACTCCGGCAAGATGATGGGCATATAGGTCAGTCGACCTGTGATTCAAAAGTGTTCCTTGATTCACTAGATACCACAGATCTCACTATGGAGCTGTTCAAGAGTGACAAAGCTGTTGCAATGCAGGATATGTCTATTGGGGTTTTCATTGAATGGTTGGTTACAGTTCAGAAATCTGCTGATCTGAGACAGGCAGGCACTGCAGTGCAGGATGCTGAAGCTATGATATCACATGAACAGTCTCTGTCTTCTGTGCTTTCTATTGTAGCTGAAGGCTCAGGATTTGCACGATCAATACTCAAAGCAATAGGTCCAGTGATGGAGAAAATTGATTTTATTGCAGAGGTATGTTGCATATAGCTTCCAGTTGCAATGCATATTGAGACTGCTTCAGATACACCCCTATGTCAACATTGCATGGAAAACTTTGTCATCTGTCCTTCAAGTGAGTCATTCATTTACTTGTTGGTTGGATGGAGCTGACATGCAATAATATAAGATATATCTTAGTGAGATTGACAGAAATCAAAAGATTCAGGGTCTGCTAGGTGCTCTCAAGATGAACTATACATTTGTGGAGAGCAAGACACAAGATTATGTTAGAAACCATCAAGATATCATCACACAAATTCTCAAGCAGACTACAGAGTGTGCATACTTCATCAGAAGTTACTTTAACTCTAATAGGATTCGTGAGATGAATATATGACTCTTAAGAACTATTGCTGACTTTTACTAGTTTCTCATACATGGAAAGAACTCACCTCTGGCATTCAAAAAAAGGTTGCTGATTATCAGAAGTCTTTTGCTGATCTTTATAACCAGCTTCAGCAAAATTCTATAGCCAACATTGAGATGGTGATGACCTCTAGTTTTGCAGAACTGCTTGCTATCAGCAAAGATCAAGCTTCTAACATGAAACTTAATGACTTGGCCTATGCTAAAGGTGCTTCTTGTGATCTATATGACATATGCTTGCCTGGCACTCGAGCCAAGATTCTTGATGACATTGCTGAATGGATTAGCCAAACTGGCAAAGATGATGCCACTTCTGTTTATCTTTTGATTGGAGCTGCTGGTAGTGGAAAATCCACAATTGCTAGAACAGTTGCAAAGCAGTTTGATTCACTAAAGAGACTAGGATCTTCATTTGCTTTCAATCGAGCAGATCAGCAAAACATACATGCTTCCAATTGCTTGACTACAATTACTCGAGATCTTGCAAGGCTCATCCCTTCTTGGAAAGCTTTCTTGCTTAATGTTCTCAAAGAAGATGATTCTTTGTGTTTTACAAATTCTATTCAAACTCAGTGGAATGCTTTTATAAAAAAGCCAGCTCAGACTCTTATGGCTAGTGGTCCTATTCTTATTATTGTTGATGCTTTGGATGAATGTGAAAACAACAAGGACTATAATATGCTTCTTGAAGTACTGGCAAAGATGACTTATAATTTTTCATCTAACATCCGACTGCTTATCACTGCTCGTCCTGAACCATTAATTATGAGAGCATTTCATGACAAATCCTATATTCATATTCAAGACATGAATGATCTACACTCAACTCAATATGACATTCAAAACTTTGTTTGCAAAGAGCTTAATGATTTTCATTCTACAAATCATGATAAATATTGTAATCAAATTGCACAAAAGGCAGATGGTTTATTTCAATGGGCAGCTACAGCATGTTACTATATAAAAGATAATTTTAAAAGTGGTTTTCCACAGATTCAAAAGATTGAACATATCTTAGCTGAGCATATATCAACATTGGATACTTTGTATCATGAAGTTCTCAAGACCTCCCTTGATATAAACAGAACTGATACCATTAAGCAATTTAAGAAAATATTAGATCAGGTCTTTTCATTGAAAGAACCTGTCACTCTTCAAACACTTTTAATATTATATGATGATACAGAAGGATATATTGAGGCTATTCTTAGACCATTGGCTTCATTGTTTATTGGTATTACTCAAAAACAAGAAGTTGTTCAACCAACTCATATATCATTTCGTGATTTTTTGCTAGATGAGACAAGAAGCAAAAATTACCATGTTGATTTGACATATCAGCATGAGACCCTTGCCAAAAGATCATTTCAAATCATGAGTAATCAACTGAAATTCAATATTTGCAACTTGGAGTCATCATATATATCAAATATAAAAATCAAAGATTTGGATGCTCAGCTCAAAACAAGCATATCACCTGAGTTATCTTATGCTAGCAAATATTGGGCTGATCATACATCAGCTATCAATCTCAATACACTTATTGTTGAATTACTATATAAATTTGTTCAACAACATATATTATTTTGGTTTGAGCACCACAGTCTACAATATGGACATATCAATTATGTGGAAAAGGCTTTAAGTACTATGGTTACATATCTTCAGGTACTTGATCATTGTCACTTTTTTATTTTATTTTTACTAATGAAATTCATAGACAAAAAATAAAGAGCTATGGAAATTGTATAATGATGCATCTCAATTTGTCAAATGTTTTGCGTTTCCTATTTGTCAAAGTGCACCTCACATTTATGTTTCTGCATTACAATTTTTACCTGTGCAATCAAAATTGGCACAAATGTATCTTTTCAAACAGCCACATACTGTAACTTCAAGAGTTCAAGGCCAAAAACAGATATCATGGCCTCTGACACAATTTACAATAACAGTACCTGCTACAATTCAGTGTGTAGCATTCTCACCAGATGGAAGTCAGATTGTTTCTTGCTCTGATAACAAGACAATCAGAATTTGGAATGCCAAGACTGGTGAAAATATTGGCCAGCCACTGCAGGGCCATACTCATTTTGTGACCTCTGTCGCATTCTCACCAGATGCAGCTCAGATTGCCTCTGGCTCTCATGACAGAACAATCAGAATCTGGAATGCCAAGACTGGTAAAAATATTGGTCAGCCACTGCAGGGCCATAGTGATTTAGTGACTTCTGTTGCATTCTCATCAGATGGAAGTTGGATTGTCTCTGGCTCTAGGGATTGTACAATCAGAATCTGGAATGCCAAGACTGGTAAAAATATTAGTCAGCCACTGCAGGGCCATAGTGATTCAGTGACTTCTGTTGCATTCTCAACAGATGGAAGTCGGATTGTCTCTGGCTCTAGGGATTGTACAATCAGAATCTGGAATGCCAAGACTGGAGAAAATATTGGTCAGCCACTGCAGGGCCATACTAATCTAGTGACCTCTGTTGCATTCTCACCAGATGGAAGTCATATTGTCTCTGGCTCTTATGACAAGACAATCAGAATCTGGAATGCCAAGACTGGAGAAAATATTGGTCAGCCACTGCAGGGCCATACTGATTGGGTGTCATCTGTTGCATTCTCACCAGATGGAAGTCAGATTGTTTCTGGCTCTTATGACAAAACAATCAGAATTTGGAATGCCAAGACTGGAGAAAATATTGGTCAGCCACTGCAGGGACATACTGATCAGGTGGCTTCTGTTGCATTTTCATCAGATGGAAATCAGATTGTTTCTGGCTCTTTTGATAGGACAATCAGAATTTGGAATGCTAAGACTGGAAAAAACATTGGTGAGCCACTGCAGGGCCACACTGATTGGGTGTCATCTGTTGCATTTTTACTAGATGGAAGTCAGATTGTCTCTGGTTCTCATGATAGGACAATCAGAATCTGGAATGCCAAGACTAGAGACAATATTGGTCAGCCACTGTATGGCCATGTTCAAGAGGTGACCTCTGTTGCATTCTCCCCAGATGGAAGTCAGATTGTCTCTGGCTCTAGGGATTGTACAATCAGAATCTGGAATGCCAAGACTGGTAAAAATATTAGTCAGCCACTTCAGGACTATACTAGTCCAGTGACCTCTGTTGCATTCTCATCAGATGGAGCTCAGATTGTCTCTGGCTCTCATGACAGAACAATCAAAATCTGGAATGCCAAGACTGGAGAAAATATTGGTCAGCCACTGCAGGGCCACACTAATTGGGTGTCATCTGTTGCATTCTCACCAGATGGAAGTCAGATTGTCTCTGGCTCTTATGACAAAACAATCAGAATTTGGAATGCCAAGACTGGAGAAAATATTGGTCAGCCACTGCAAGGCCATAGTAATCTAGTGACCTCTGTTGCATTCTCACCAGATGGAAGTCAGATTGTCTCTGGCTCTTATGATAATACAATCAGAATCTGGAATGCCAAGACTGGAGAAAACATTGGTCAGCCACTACAGGGCTACACTGATCACCTGACCTCTCCTGTATTGTCATCAGATGGAACACAGATTGTTTCTAATTCTCATCATGGAACTATGAGGATCTGGGATGAACAAGATATATTGAACCACCAAAAAGTGGTTAATCATAATGCTTCTTGTTTACATGCAAGACTTAAAACATCTACCTATAATGAGGAAATTTCCTCAGAAGGAAAATCGGCTTTTGACACTCAAGATTCTCATATAATGGTATGCATTCATTTATTCTACAATCTATAAGTCTAATTCAATAATCCTAGGCATCAAGTTCTAATCTCATAGGCAATACTGCTGCTGCTATAACAGATCAGTCAATTATATCTGATGATGGCTGGATTAGAGGACCAAATGATGAGTTACTGTTCTGGATCCCTCACTGGTATAGGTCAGGCTTGCATAGGCCAAGCAATACCATGATCATCTCATCAAGTCCATCCACATCTGGAAAAAGTGTCAGGACTACCTTCACCTACAGTAGAAAATATAGTCTACAGTAGCTATAATAGATTATATATTCTCTGTAGCATCTGTTGATAGGTGGGTCTCTATTACAACTACAGGTAGCCATCTGTAGCCGTCTGTAGTTATCTGTAGCAGTCTGTAGATGGTATATCTACTATAGCTTATGCTAGTTACTGTAGCTTATGTTAGATACCATAGTTTATGCTAGCTACTGGAGTGCTATATTGCAGTATGTGAGATTCAGTATAATATATAACCCATTATAGTCTCCCATATCATCTCTCCAGCAATATATCATGCAAAACATATTAATTTGGCTGCTTACAACTGTACTCTAATAGTACTGATACATAAACTGTACTCTAATAGTACTGATACATAAACTGTACACTAATAGTACTGATACATAAACTGTACTCTAATAGTACTGATACATAGAATCTCCTCCATATCCTTCTGCACCCACAGCACCCAATGCCTCGTGGGAACTGTTTTGCTGCAGCAAAACAGTTCCCACGCACTACAGAACGCAACGTGGGCATGTGGGGGTCAGTGTGGGGCATGCAGAAGTTAGTGGGGGTGTGTGGGAGGTGGCAGGGGCGCGCAGGGGTCAGCACGGGTGCACAACATCAGCATGGGCACATGAGCATTGGCGCGGGTGCACAGAAGCTGGCGCGGATGAGCGCGGATGTACACAGGTCCGCGCGGGCACAGGCAAGGTGGCAGGGGCGAGCTGGAGGCAGCACGGGCACAGGGGAGACAGCGAGGGTGGTCTGGAGGCGGCAAGGGGGCATGCGAGTCCGTGTGGGGACGTGGCAAGTCGGCGGGGACACGCACGAGTCCGCACAGGTGCGTGCGAATCTGCACTGGCGTGCTGGAGGCCGCCCGGGTGCGTTGGAGGCGGCACGGGCGTGTGGGCATCAGCGCGGGGCGTGGGAGGCGGCACGGAACATGTTGGCATCGGCGCGGGGGACAGGAGGCGGCGCCGGTATGATCAAGTCGGCGGGGGTGCACAGGAGTCGGCACCGGCGCATGGGAGTGCCGGAGCATCGGCGGGGCGCGCGCGAGTCAGCAGGAGCGTGCGCAAGTCAGCAGGAGCGTGCGCAAGTCAGCAGGAGCATGCGCGAGTCGGCGCGGGGCGCGAGAGGCGGCGCGGGGCGCGAGAGGCGGCGGGGGGCGTGAGGCAGCGCGGGGGCGTGAGAGGCGGCGCGGGGGCATGAGTCTGCGTGGGTGCACAGGCGAGCGCGTGCGAGTCCGTGCGCATGCAAGTCGGCACGAGGGCGCGGGGACAGGAGGCGGCGCCGGTATGATCAAGTCGGCGGGGGTGCACAGGAGTCGGCACCGGCGCATGGGAGTGCCGGAGCATCGGCGGGGCGCGCGCGAGTCAGCAGGAGCGTGCGCAAGTCAGCAGGAGCATGCGCGAGTCGGCGCGGGGGCGCGAGAGGCGGCGCGGGGGCGCGAGAGGCGGCGCGGGGGCGTGAGGCAGCGCGGGGGCGTGAGAGGCGGCGCGGGGGCATGAGTCTGCGTGGGTGCACAGGCGAGCGCGTGCGAGTCCGTGCGCATGCAAGTCGGCACGAGGGCGCGGGAGGCCGCGCGGGTGTAGGCAAGTCGGCACGGGGCCAAGGGAGGCCACGCGGGCGCACTGGAGGCCGCGCGGGGTGCGTGAGTCCGCGTGGGCGCACAGGGAGGCCACGCGGGCGCACGGGAGGCCGTGCGGAGGTGCGTAAGTCCGCTTGGGCGGGCCCAGGAGGCCGCACAGGCGCACAGGAAGTGGCGCAGGCACGGGCGAGTCCTCGGGGCACGTGCAAGTTCCCGCAGGGGCGCAAAAGGCAGCGCGGGGGTGCGCAAGTTGGTGTGGAGGTGCGGGAGGCCGCGCGGGCATGGGCGATTTGGCGCGGGGGCACGGCAGGCCGCGCGGGCATGGGCGATTTGGCGCGGGGGCACGGCAGGCCACGCGGGCATGGGCGATTCGGCGCGGGGGCACGGCAGGCCGCGCGGGCATGGGCGATTCGGCGCGGGGGCACGGCAGGCCGCGCGGGCATGGGCGATTCGGCGCGGGGGCACGGCAGGCAGCGCGGGGGTGCGCAAGTCGGCGCGGGTGCACACAGGAGGCGGCACGGGTGCGCAAGTCTGCGCGGATGCATAAGAAGCGGCACCAGGTGGCAGAAGGCGCGCGGGCACGCGAAAGAGGCGACGTGGGCGCGCACGAGTCCGCGCAGGGGCGCGGCAGGCGATGCGGGGTCGTGGGAGGCGGCGGGAGCGCGGGCGAGTCGGTAAGGACACGGAGGAGGTGGCGCAGCCGCACGGAAGTCGGCGTGGGCACGCGGGAGGCTGCACAGGCGCAGGAGGGGCACACGGGAGTCGGCGCGGGTGTGTGCGAGTCGGCGGGGCATGCACGAGGCGGCGCAAGGGAGCGCGACTCGGTGGGGGTGTGCGGGAGGCCGGTGGGTGCACAGGAGTCGGCGTGGGCGTGCAGGCGGGCAAGCGGAGGGTGCAAAAAGAGAGTATCGCTCGACAAGTCGAGCGATACTCTCTTGATTAGTGCGAGAAAAGGACAGGATAAATGTAAGTACTTACCTTGGTTCCCACCTCAAGCAGATCTAACAAAGACAAAACAGTAGCTACTTATGACGAGCGCATCAGGTTAAGCAGCGAAGGGGAAGGGGGAGCGGGTGGAAGGAAGACGACGTGGCTGATGAAGTCGTCACTCGCACAAGTCGAGCGCACGGAGCCGCGCGGCCCGATTCATTTGGATGACCATATATGGTCATTCGAATGAATCGGTGCGTGGCGGGCCGCGTGTCCGCAAACGCGCCGCTCAACTTGAACAAAAAAAAATCTGCGGGGGCGCGTGGGAAACGTTTGGCTGCAGCCAAACACATCCCACGGCTGGCTTTTCAAACCTCCAAGGTATGTTTTCCCTCGTTCAATGGATAGCTCACACATTTTTGCCAGGTATATAGGCAAGTTTACTACAGGGAAGAACCATGTAGGGCTACAAGGTGAGTTTAACAGTTTTATTGACCTTTTTTTGCACTAATATAGAGAGTATCGCCTGATATGGGCGATACTCTCGTTTTGACCATGCACATGCTCCCGTCACCTTTTGCACTCCCGTGCCGTCTCCTGTGCGCCCGCGCCCTCTCCCACGCGTCGGTGCCGTCGCCTTTCGCGCACCCGTGCCGTCTCCCGTGCCGCTGCCATCTCCTGCACACCCGCGCCATCTCCCATGCGTCGGTGCCGTCTCCCACATGCCCCTCCCATCTCCCGCGCACTCGTGTCACCTCCCGCGCGGCCATGTTGCCTCTCGCGCGCCTCCGTCGCCTCCCCCGCATCCGCGGCAGCTCGCGCACGTCAGTGCCGCCTCACTCGCACCCGCGCCGTCTGCCGCACGTCGGTGCCGGCTTGTGCATGCGCCTGCCGTCTCCCCGCATCCCCGTTGCCTCCCGCACGCCAGCGCCGGCTCGCGTGCATCAGTGCTGCCTCCCCCACGCTCCTGCCATCTCCTCCGTGCCACTGCTGCCTCCCTCACATCGCGCCGTCTCCCCTGCGCTGCTGCCACCATCTCTCACCTGCCGCTGCCGCCTCCCCCATGCTCCAGGCGCCGCCTTCCGCATGGTGCCAAAAAACAAATTATTACCTCCATGGATGCAAACCGTGGGAACTGTTTTGCTGCAGCAAAACAGTTCTCACACTCAGATACTTTGAAGGAGACGTATCAGAATCATGTACATTAGATCATATTTCAATGTAACTACTGTAGGTCCAATGAGAAGTATTGTAAACATTTATAGTGAACTCACAGGATGATTTGGGCATTTAAGCATGCGAGACAGTGCAGAATAGCTCAGAGTGAACATTTTATTTTTGTGATCTACCAGTGCTACAAGAAGTACCGTAGCTGTAGTTCTGGCTTCGTAAGATTGCCGGGCCTCCGGATATCAAACCCGCGGCTTACGGTAGCCAAAGCTCGGTTACTATAGCCAAGGCTTGGCTACTGTAGCCATACCTCGGTTATCATCCAAAAAACTGTTTTTCCTGATGCATCAAGCTTGATCCTGCTTTTCCCATTGGTACAGATTGGACAAAATCTTTTCACTTCTAGTCTTAGTTCCTTTGCCTGTAGTGTAACCTAGCCTACATTGACCTAGTATTCTTGTAGCTGTTTTGGATTGTAGATACCTGAAGTCTTAACCATGTAAAAGATTGTGTGTCCTGCAAATGTCATCATTGATTCTCATGTCTATTTTGCAGTTTGACCCTCAGGAGTGTGGGCAAGGATCTTGGTAGCAGTCTATCAGAGAGTATATATAGTCTTTGTCTGACACTGACATTGCAGGGTCCAGGTAGGCAAAGCACCAAGACTGGCAACATTGACATCCACTATGTGCATACAAGAATTACACACAGGAAGCTCAGAGTTAATGAAAGCAGCAAGTCAGAATGTCGACATATTAAAACAAGCGTCATCTCCAACATTGAAGCTGAAGCGCTGAAGAACTAGGAGACACCGCGACGCAATCACGACCGCGAGATGTCTGGTATTGAAGCGACGCCTATTCGTACTCGGTCTGGAATATGCGATTCCGCTCGCGCATCATGAAGCTGCGAGTGATTCGTCAGCGAATCGACAGGCGGAGAAGGGAGAGAAACGCAGTCGATGAGCTCCGTGACGTAGTCCCGCAGGAGCGCCACGCTCTCCAGGTCCATCGTCGAGCTCGCGACCATCTGTGGGAGGCTGACTGGCATCGGCAACAATCCATTAGCACCCGGTGAACGAGAAGAAAGCGCACACGCACCGATCATGCGCAGGAGGTGCTCCGCGCCATACACCGCGCTCATCTCCTTCTCCTCTCCGACTTTCACTGTCGGGCCCGTCACGAAGCGCTTGCGGATCTCTGCGTACTGCGGCCGCTCGAAGCGGTAGAGCAGGTTCGCGCCGAGCGCGCGGTCGAAGTAGGTCTGCAGGCCCGCGATGACCGTCGGCAGGAGCACCGCTGGGTCGCGCAGGCTGCTCGCCGGGATGCGTCAGCTGGGCTGCGGTGGATGTATGCGCGACGAAAGGGAACGGACTGCGGTGGCGGCTTCGCGAGGATGTGCGCCTTGAACTCCTGTAAGATCTCCACGACCGTCGGCGAGCGCGGCAGCGTCACAAGCTGCCCTCCCTATCAGCACCACTGCACATCCCGAGCCCAGCACCACGCACCTGGTTATTCTTCGTCACCGCCCCCAATCATCCACCAGCAGCACTTTCATAATCTCCGGCGTCTGCAGCCGCAGATCGGGGCGTCTGACGTAGTAGACTTAGTGCGGGTGATAGGCAGCGCGGACGTGGTGGCGTGTTATTGACGCGTTGTTTGGTTGTGTTTACATAAAAACGGTCCATGTACCATCCACGGTCCACAATCCCTCCTTGCCCAAGCCTCATTACTCTGACCACCACCCCAGCCCGTCGAGCAAGTACATAATGTCCACTTACGACAAAGACCCATTTTATCTGAGGTGTGCATTTCCAAGCCTCGCGTAACTAAATCACTCATTCTTTTCACCAGATACTAGTATGTGTATTGAACTCCGTCGTCGTGATCGTTCTGCTCACGGGCGCACGCGTCTCGCTTCTTCTGCAGCACCGGGCACTCTGGCAAACACGGCCACGAGTTCCTCGAGTTCGAATACTCGCATGGTCGTCTCCGATATGCGAACAACTCGAACTACCGCAATGACTCGCTGATCCGGAAAGAGAGTGCGTACGGACACCTTTGCGTTCGAATAGTCTGCTGACTAACCTCACCCATTTCCCTTCCTTTTGTCTCCATTCCCTATCCATCTCGAACTTGTATCTGTCCGTCGCACTGGCAGTGTGGGTAGGGCCGCTGGTGGTAAAGGAGCTGAAGCGGATTGTCGAGCAGAGCGAGATTACTAAGTGCGTAAAGCAGCCATAGTCCCCTTCGTGTCCCGCTTACTCATAGCGATTCCAGGGAGGACGATACGAATTGGCCAAAGAAGAACATCGTGGGGAAGCAGGAGCTCGAGATCCGTGTAGGCAATGACCACATCGCATTCGAGGTACATTTCTTCTACGAACACATCTACCGATACACTGTCTAACGTGCCCAAACAGACGGCGAAAATTGGTTCGTTGGTGGACATCCAGGACAGTGAGGATCCTGAAGGTCTCCGTATTTTCTACTATCTGGTGCAGGACTTGAGGGTACGTCCTGCTCTAGTATCCGTGTCCTGGCAGGAATAACACTCACGTTTCCACAGTGTCTTATCCTTTCCCTCATTTCACTGCACTTCAAGATCAAGCCTATCTAAATGTATCGTGTATAGTTCGTTGCGTTGTTTCTAGTCTGCTGTCTGTTTTGTCGACTTGCAAAAATATCATCTTGTCCTCTGCCGGATACCTATCGTCGGTCTGCTGTCACTACTCACAAGTATTTTTTCCAGATGAGACCGTTCTGCCATTCTATCACGCAATTTCATTTTGATTTCACAGCTCAAAATCGATGATAATGTGGCTATCCATACACCAGAAGTCATACAGAGCCACAACATGCGCAGTTTGTACGACTCAAGAGGAGGTGACGTTACTAATCCGTTTATGAGCAGATCCCAATTTGGACGTCAAAGAGCACTCACTTACGAGTGGCTGGCGCTGTGAGGCGACGGGAAGATGGTCAGCAACGAAGCCATAAAGCGACGCGAGCAGATCAACGTACCCAAGGGCAAAGAGACCATCCAAAGAAGTGCATGTCGCAAGCGTGTGGACAGGCTGGACCGGCGGGAAGCACACCGCGCCGGCCGCGGAGGCGCTGTTGACCTGTCACAGAAAAGACGATGAGGACCGACGCGGCGAAAACGGCGTTGCGCGCACCAGGTCCTGCCAGCAGTACGTGAGCGTGGCCGCGCCCAAGTTCTCGTAGAAGAACCGGCACGTCCCGAACTCGAGCGTCTCGATGTTGCCCGGAGCGACGGTGAACGTCGGCGCTAGCAACAGGCGTTAGCGCGCGGACGCGGGGCAGGAGCAGGGAGACACCGACCGGTCTTGCCCTCGAGGATCTGTACGGCCTCGACGATCGTCTCGCAGTCTTGCGTCGTGGGCGGAAGGTCACCGATGCTGCTGCAGGCCGTCGTGCCTACGAACCACGGCCGTCAGCTCCTCGCTGTCGGCACCCGCGCCGGTGGCGACTCACATGCGACACCGCACTCGTTCGGGCCGGACGTGCCCACGGCGGCAGCGGCGGGCGGCGGCGGCGCCCCGCATGCGCTCGTCGTGCGCATGACGATCTTGTCGCCGACGCGGATCTCGTCGCTCGAGACTGTCGTCGGGTCCGCGCACGCCGCGGCGCCCGCGGCGACGGCGAGGGCAGCGAAGGACACCAGGCGGAGGGCGTTGACCATCTTGGACTTGGGCTTGTAAAACGAGGATGCAGGAGGAATGGCGGGATCCCTTGCCGGGCAGAGGCACGGGCGCGGGTTTATATTGGCGCGCTGGCGCCGCGCGCGGCGAGAGGGTGCCCGAGCTTACGCGTGGTTGGCCCAGGCCTTGGAATGTTCGTGGGCTGCAGACATCGCGCGGGCTCACGGTTGATCGCGCGGGAGCGGAGTGGATGGCTGCTGACGTCGGACGGCAGCCGCGGACGTCTGAAGCATCAGAATTGGATGCCGTCCGTGTTTCAGAATGGCATTGGGGCGGCCGCGCGGGTCCTCGCGCTGGGAGAACGGTGCGCGTGCTCCTGCATCTGGAACGTTGGCATTGAATCGGGTTCGCAGAGGTACCAGGGCGCACACGTACATGCAGCTGTTCGCACAAATGAACGGACGCACGAGATGCGCAGACAAATTTCGATATGTCCAGGACCGACGCACATGCAATGTCCTGTCGACCAGAGAGGGGCCCTGACGATCCCGCCCCGGCCTGGACGTCGACGCTAATGCGGGGAATCAAGCTTCCCGTCGCGCACAGGACCCATCACGCCCGCAATCACCGCGCGCGACGCGCAGCGGACGTCCGGATGCCCACACCCTGTCAAGACTATCAGGCCCACCGGCGTCCAAGGATGGCATTGCCTGTCAACATGGCGAAGCACGTTCTTCGCCTCCGGTGAAGACACATCCATACACGTCTTGCCGTTCAACGACCCTGTCGCGCAGTCCCACAGTCAGACGGGCATAGCGAGGCTGCGAACGTGGACTCTACTGAATAGCGCGCGCTGCGACGTGATTAATGCGTGACACGGAAGAGGACCTGAGCATACGTCCATGTATGCGACTCGAGATGAGCGCTGCCTGCACCTGACGGTGGCGATTGCACGGTGCATGGAAGCAACAGCGCAGCCTGCAGGAGCTGCAGACGTGCGATGCTAGGGCGATGCCGATGGGAATGCCGTATCTCCAGGCGCTCTGCGGACAGAAAAAATTACACGCGAGACTGCTACTATGCAGGCACCCGTCGTGGTTTCCCTGAGGTATTTTGCGTGAGTATGCAGGTTTGGGGAGTGGAGCAGCTACTTGGGAGAGTGTGGCCACAAGGATCGAAATGGCAACGCGCCGCGCCAGCGGCGGCAATTTGCAATTGCGCAACCCTGCCCGCACTTGACAGCGACACTGGCACCGACCATCAGTGCTGGAAATATTCTCTGACGGAAAATGAGGTCTGGCTCAGAGCGTTTTCGAGTCGAGTCGTCCGAGTCGAATCTTCAGTTCTTAGAATTTCTATGGTCACATTGTCCTGGGAAGGATTCACTTATTCAAAGGCGGATTGACATGCGAATGCGAGGCCCAGATGGAGTGAGACAATAAAATAAAATATCATTTTTGACACAACACAGCGAACGATGCACGACAAAATACTGCTAGAGCAAAACGGTGTACCAGTACCATCCACCAACAATGTTCGCTTGCTTAGGAATGGCTGACCCTGTGCACCCAGACTCATCAGCACAAGATCAACGCGACCACCAACAAAATTGGGCACTGACCCCACCTCCCACGTCTGGTCCGCCGACTCGCAGATCGCGAGCGTGCTGAACGGTGTGTTGGGCGGGAAACACTGCGTCCCAGCGAGGCTCCCCGTCGTCCCCTGCCGATCCGATCAGTCAGCGCTACCAGGACGCACGAAGAAAGATGAAGCGTACCAGGTCCTGCCAACAGTATTCAAGCGGCGTCGTGCCGAGGTTCTCGAAGAAGTAGCGGCACGTGCCGAAGACGAGCTGCTGGATGTGCAGCGGGTCGACCGTGAACGTCGGGCCTGCGCGCCAGCGCCAGCGTCAGATCATCACCTTCAAGAGAGCGAGAGAGCAAGAGGGCGCCCACCGGAGTTACCCTGGAAGATGGCGATGGAGTCCTTGATGACCTGGCAGTCGTCGCTGTCGGGCGGGAGCTGCCCGCCGTCCTCGCTGCACGTCGTCGTGCACGTCTTGCCGCACACGTCCGACGGGCTCGGCGCGGGCGGCGGCGTCTCGGTCACGGTCGCCGTCGCGGTGACGGTCGCGGTGTCCGTGACGGTGTCCGTCTCGGTCGTGGTGCCGACAAGCGTGATGGTGTCCGTCTCCGTGGCAGTGAGCGTGTCTGTCTCGGTGTCCGTCTCGGTGACGACGGCGGTCGTGGTGAACACCTCCGTCTTCGTCTTGGAGTCCGTGTCGGTGACGGTGCTCGTCTTGACGCTCGTGACGGTCTTGGTCTTGGTCTTGGTCTCGACGTCGGTCGTCGTCTTGAGCTTCGTGGTCGTCTTGGTGGTGGTGAACGTCTTGGTCTTCGTCTTTGGCGGCTGCGGCTTGGGCTTGGGCTTATGCTTCGGCGGGCAGAAGAGCCCGAGGATGGGGCAGAGGATGCCGAGGAGCCCGTTGGACTGCAGCTGCGCGGTGCACGCGAGCGTCGTGAGCGTGACGGTGTTGGCGCCGACCTGCACGGAGGTGGTGGAGACCTCGAGCGGCGACCCGCAGGCTTGGAAGCTCGTCGAGTTGTCGCGGGCTGAGGGACGTGAGCGCGCGAAGCAGGTGGGAGACGTGTGTGCTTACCGACGATGGGGCTCATCGGGTTCGCAAGCGCGGAGAGCGCAAGCGTGGAGAGCGTGAGCAGATGGTGAACGGCAGGCATGGCGGCTGGCTGGTGGTGACCTGGCGTGTGTGCTGCACTCACAGGACTCGACTCGACGATGAAGTCGTGACCTTGCAGGTCATGGGCGTTTCGCGGCCGGTCTTATACGCAGCGCGCTTCGCGTCTCATCTGCTGAGGAGACAGCCAAGACCAGAGACACCTCAGCGTGATTTTGCTAGACTCGTGCCTGGTGTCTGCAAGGCGGTGAAGGTTCGACTTCGCAGCGGTCCATGGACGCGTCATTCGCGAAGAGACAAGACAGGCAGGGCGTACGTGATGGACACATTCGGGAAACAGATCCATGTACAGATGCCCATCGGGCCTGTCACGGAAGGGACATCGATGAGCGAGGATTCGCGGCCGCCGGAGGACCAGGCAGGAAGTCGACGTCCATTCCGAGGTGTGGGTCCCAGTGCGGCTGGGAGCGTCGCGCCGCCGCAGCGAGCGCGCGGCGGGCAGAAGGCGGCGCGTCTGGCCTCCGAGCCAGGCACCGCCGATGCCGCCGCCCCAGCAGGAAGGTGGATCGCCCACATTTGGCAGGCGCATTGTTGCATACGGACAGCGGGCCCGTGCTGCAGATTGGCAAGGTCGAACAGATTAATTGAGTTCACGTCATGCTCTGAGCATCGCGCCTGTGCTGGGGGACAAAGCGGGTCCGCGGGCTTCGAGTGTACCTCGAGCGTGGGTTCAAACGCAGCGCTGCATTCGGTATAGCGTGGTGCGTGTCCGAGCAGGCCGTAGTGGGCCCGCACCGCTGCAGCCCATGTGCGTGGGCGACATCGCAAGCTGCGCGCATGTCAGGCATCATACATCATGTGTGCGGTGCAACGTTCATAGCAGGGCGGTAATGAGCGCGCGACGGCGGCGATTGCGCGCACCTGGGACTCCGAAATTCAATGCATTTCGCAGCGACGTGAGAAGGGAGTCAAGACGATGAGAAAAGAACGAGCGCTCACGTGGGTTGCGGCGGTATTGGGGTGCGTACGGCCGCGTACAGCGAGCGCCCGCACACAGTGCGAGGCCGTGCATGAAACGGCTGCTGAAGACACCTGCGCCGCGTTAGCACCAAGCCATATCGCCGCTCGTCCGAAAGTGGACAGGCGGGTCAGCGCTGTCACTGTGGCCTGACTTGACGGAGAAAGCATCAAGTGAAGTTGATGGTGAACCTCTCAATATTGGATGGATGGATGAACGCAAAGGACGCACAGAACGGGACTGGCGGCCGCTTACTGCTCTCATCTCTCGTGGTGTACTAGAGTTTGCCCACCTGCAGCCATCTTGCTTGACTGTTGACCAAGTTTCGTCCTGGTGCTGTCATGAATTTCCAATGAGAGCTTATTGACCGAAATCTGTCGCTCTAAAAATAGAAAATCAGATGGAAAGGGAGAAAAGAGAATATCATTATTGGCAAGGAGAAAGCCACGCAGGCTTACCCTAGTGTATTTGAAAAGCATAACGATAGACCAGTCGATGAACAAGGCAACGGCACAATATATCGACTGACTCCAATAAAAAAAGGTAGCTTCGAAGTATACCTCTCAACAACAAAAAACTTCTCAGACGCGGCCGACCCTGGACACAAAAATCAGCGCAGTCCACAAATCACCCACCGCAGAACCACGTACCCAATTTCCCAGTCCCCACCCTCCGCCGCACAGCTCGCCCCCGCACTTCCCGGGAAACACGCCCCCATCGCGCCCTCCGCCGCCTCCGCCTTTGCCTCAGCACATCAGCCTCCCGCCTCACACAACAAAAAACAGGGAAATACGCACCAGCGCCTCCCACGCGTACTCCATGTCCGCACCCCCGGTGTTCACGAAGACGAGCGCGCACGTCCCCGAGGACAGGCGCTGCGCGTGCGCCGGCGCGAGGCCGAACGTGCGCGCGGACGTGCGCCGGAGGAGCGCGAGCGCGTCGACAATGGCGCTGCAGTCGCCCGCATCGGGCACGTTGTCGCCTGTGCGCGCGCACACGGCGGGGCCACAGGCGCCGACGTTCGCTGCCAGGCGCGCGCTGGAGTCGCCGTCGCCGTCAGGGTCGGGCGTGGGCTCGGGCGTGGGCTCCGCGGTGACTGTTTCCGTCTCTGTGACGGTCGCGGTCTCGGTCTCGGTCTCGGTTTCGGTGGCGGTTTCCGTCTCCGTTTCGGTTTGCGTCTCCGTCTCCGTGGCTGTCTCTGTCTCTCTCCCCGTTTCGGTCTCTCTTTCCGTCTCCGTGACACTGTCGATCACCCGCGCCGTCGTCGTGACCCGCGCTGTCGTGGTCACCGTGCGCGTCAGGGTAGCGCTGACCGTCGCGGTACGCGTCACCGGCTGCGTCACCGTCGCCGTGCGTGTCACTGGCTGCGTCACCGTCGCGGTGCGCGTCACCGGCTGCGTCACCGTCGCGGTCGCCGTGCGCGTCGCGGTGACGGACTGCGTGCGCGTCGTGGTGCAGGTGACGGGCTGCGTCTGCGTCACCGTGCGTGTCGCGATCACCATGCGCGTGACGGTCGCGAAGAGCCTGCGAGCGTCGCGAGCGTGACGGTGTGGTTGCCGACGGCGGAGCTTGCGGCTGGGGACGGGGACGCGCAGGCAGGGAGGGCGCCGGGGCCTGCGGAGGGGGCGTGGGCGTGTTGGAGAGGGGCGGAGGAGGAGTCACCGAGGGGGCTTTGGGGGCTGGTGCCGGTGAAGGCGGAGAGCGCGAGGGAGGAGAGCGCGAAGAGGCGGCTGACGGCGGGCATGCTGGCTGTGCGGTGCGGGGATCGATTCGGGCCTGGTTCTGTCGGGTGCGGGCGGGGGATTTATACGCGCGGTGGGCGGGCGTGTGGTATGGTATGTCGGAGACAGGGCTTGACGGGAAACTTGGAGTGGTATGGAACGCTTGGCTGGCGACATATCGCATGGTGGGATGCGAGACTGTGCGCGCGGTCTGTAAGGGTTCTGTGGGCAGAATGAAGGCGCGCCGCAGCTTCCCAATGCTGCGAAGAGCGCATCGCGTGCAGCGATGGACTACTCTGCAGCTATGTACACAAGAAAAAGAGGTCGAGAAGGGGAGACGCTCATACATGGCTGTTACCAATATATTGACTCGGCGTGGACCAGATGTGTTGCCAGACAGCATGAATACATGTCCAAGCAGAACGGCGTGAAAGCATGGGCCCTAGGGCTGTCAAGAACTGCCACGCGAACAAGAACCTCGCGCTGTATCCGCCGGTACTTATGTTCGTGGCGTCTCGAAAATCGGTCGCTTTACGAGCTCGAACACGCCCGCAGCTGCTGCCCTTGAGTGTGATGCAACTTCCAGGCTCCTGGAGGGCGACATACTGGAGGTGCGCTTGTGGCGCGATCGCAATGTCCACAGCTGGAGTAAATGTCAGCTGTCGCGCCCAACCTATCATTGACTCCATGCATAGTGCTGCTTGCTGGAGGCCGTCCGTGTAACACGACGTTGACGATAGCCTGAATGAACATTCATGCTCAATTGCAGTTCATGAAGTGGAGCCCGCGCTCGGACGCACTGACGATCTTCTATATAGTTCGCGAATACATGAGAAATAATCCGAATGTAGGGAGAAAATCAGGACTCACGTGCAGCCGTCAGCAGTGATTTTAAATGGTGCTGGACTACAACGCTACAGCGAAGCCCTCAGGCCAGGACAGACCAATGCGAGGCAAGCAGCCTCATGTGAAACGCATGTTAGCTGCTCAAGCGCCGGAGCCTGCCTAGGTCCGTACGACACTCGATCCAGCGATCGCCAGACAGCCGCGGCTGCGAGAGCATTCTTGCACTGCAAATTCATAGCGTAGATCGCGAAGGGTTCCCCGCAGATGAATGAGGTGCAGGCGCTGCGGGGATGGCGATCTCAGATGATGAGTTGTGTACGCTGCAACGTGTTGTCCGGAACTAGCGCGGCGAAGCTCGGTGACACTAGCAGAAGTGCATGCGCGGGAGCAGGAGAGCCTGCACGGGGAAGGGTCACCATAGAGATCGCAAATGAAGGCCTACGGGTGTCCACAACGTCCAGGACGTGAAGAGAAGCAGCAGTTGAGGCAGAACAGGCGTAGAATGATATCATGTTGCCCATAAAAGGCAATCAACAATGATTTGTCAGCAGCAATGGAGGACCGTGTCGGTTGAGTTCGCGCGTTTGCTTCAGGCTCAACTCGTCTCTCCTCTGCCCGCAAGCGTTGATGCCACCCGGTCCATCTGCCTCCTATTCATCCTCCAAATCTGCTTATATAGACAGGGTACCATCAAGAACGGGTACGCAGTGCTTCATTTTGGCGAAAGTCAACCTTCCTCCGCAGCGCTAATTGTTTGTTTATTCCATGGCTCCCCGACACTGCAACACTATCAACAGTATGGACTTCACTTTCGGTGGTAAATATCGACTCGAGGAGAAGCTCGCCATTGGCGGATGCGGTGCGTCGGTGCCCCCGCCATCGCCCTTAATGCCAACGCTGAGCTTTGACGCCACAGGCACCGTCTTCTACGGCGTGCACACCGTCGCGGGCAAGGAAGTCGCCATCAAGGTCGAGCCCGCCATCACCAAGGATGTCTACAGCCCCCTCCGACAGGAGTCCAAGATCTACAAGTCGCTCATGGGCGGCCCCGGCGTGCCCTGGATCATCTGGTCCGGCAGGCAGGGCGACTACAACGTCATGGTCATCGACCTCCTCGGGCCCTCGCTCGAGGACCTCTTCAAGATGTGCAACCGCCACTTCTCTCTTAGGACCGTCCTGCTCCTCGCGGACCAGCTGGTGCGTCTATTTTCTCGCCCTCTGTTCCTGCCCTCCGTTCCTGGCGCGCGCGCCCCCGGGCGTCTGTCTGTGGCGCGTCACGGCAGCTAACCAAGAATTGATAGACGGTCCCTGGCCGCGAGAGAGCGGCAGAGTACATATGTCCTAATTCTGCCTAGCAGCGCCCCGCAGCCTATAGGTTGTCACGAGAGGCATCAATGGATTTTGGCCTGGCTGTTATGTCACTGAAGTTGGTTTGTCACAACAAATTTCAGCCAACTCTTTGTCTACAGACAAAGGTTTGCCTGAAATTTGTTGGGCAATCCCACTTTGGCGACATGACAGCCAAGCCGAAATTGGCTCATGCCCCCAGTGTATTCCTCTCAAATGCATGTGGCAAAACAGCAGGCCCGGGACTGCTTGGCATAAGAGGCATCCAGACTCCACTGCTCTCTCTCGCGGCTGGGGATTGTCTATTGATTCTTGATTAGCTGGAAACGCGTCAGGATCTCCATTTCGGGGCTGACTTGGCCTTCGCACAGATCTCTCGGCTCGAGTTCATACACACGCACGATCTCGTCCACCGCGACATCAAGCCTGCCAATTTCGTCATGGGCACGAGCCGCGCCGCGCACCTCGTCAACGTCATTGACTTTGGCCTCGCGAAGAAATACCGCGACGCACGCACGGGCGTGCACATCCCGTACCACCAGGACACGCGCCACGGCGTCGGCACGTCGCTCTTCGCATCCCTCAACACCCATCTCGGCATCGGTGCGTCCACCCGCCCCAAATCCGAGAGTACGTAATGCTGACCGACTTGTCTCCGCGCAGAATGCTCCCCGCGCGACGACCTCGAGTCCCTCTCGTACATGCTCATCTACTTCCTGCGCGGCACGCTGCCCTGGCGGAAGCTCAAGGCGCCGACCGTCGCCGCGACGTGGGAGATCATCCGCGACGCCAAAATCGCAGCGCAGGGCACGCTCACGCACAACCTCCCGCGCGAGTTCGGCGTGCTGCACGAGTACGCGCGCGAGCTGCAGTTCGGCGAGATGCCGGACTACAACTTTGTGCGCGATCTGCTGCGCCAGCTCGGTGACCGCGTCGGCGTGCGCTACCCGGACGACGTCGACAGCGCGAGCAGCACGGGCAGCAGCAGCAGCGCTGGGAGCGGCGTGCCGGAGGGGTGGGGCGGGTTCGATTGGATGGTAGGGAGCCGGACGGAGCGTCGCGGGCGGGTGTGTGAGGCGTGCAAGAAGCGCGCAGAGGCGGCGTGGGCGTAGGGCGGCGGGGCGGGCGCGGACGGTGTGATGGACGTCAGATGCGACTGGCGCTAGGCCATGCCACAGGGAGCCGTCCGCCGCGCACGACTGCGACGACGCAGGGCCGCACTTCATTTCCTTGTAGCCTCGGCCCTCATCATCTGGAAACGGCCCCACGCCCCTGTGTCATTCATCTTCACCGACAGCAGCTTCCACTTCATCGACTGCGGCCGTGTTTTCGTCGGCCGGCCGGTTTTCTCGCTGTCGCCTCGACGGCACCATTCGTGTGTACATGTCTTTTCGGTTTCCTGCCTCGATCTAGCGACACACAGCACACAAGCAACCCTCTGTTCACCCGCTCCCACCACGGGCGGACCGATCCCACCCACGCCCCCTGTCCCCAGCGACGCCACCCGACTCTCAAAATGTCCAAATGCCCCTACCGACCGCCGCTGTTCGTGATCTGTTTGCTCCATCTTATCTATCTCTGGGCTTTAATTGCACATTCTCCTTTTTTTTGTTTCGTCTCCGCATGTCGTTCGTTCGCCGCATGTCGCACTGGAGCTCTGTTTTTGCACTATTTATACCTGCGCATTTGTTCGATCTATGCAATCTATGTTTTCTAGCTGCCGTTACTTTTTCCGTTGCTTTTGTTCGCAGCTTTTGACTATGCCGTATGCGATGTATGTACTTATCTATGCACACATGAAGTCTGCTGTCTCCTGGTGCCGAAATCGCAGTGTGATAAGTCGGGCGAAAGAGTCCCACATGCGGCCGTCAACGACGTGCGCGGCGACGGGCGCTGGCGCCGCGGTGTAGTCGGCTCCTCGCGGGCCACACTCCAGAACATTCCTTCTCTCCCGCCGTCATCTGCGTGCCCACTGCACATCTCTCCTGCCGCACGCTGCGCCGCCACAACGCCTCTCTCACGCCGACCACCACCACCACCACCGCGAGCATGACGACGCAGAGCGGGTTCGCGATCAACGAGCGCGTGCTGTGCTACCACGGCCCGCTCATCTACGAAGCGAAGGTGCTCAAGAGCGAGACCTGGGACGAGAGCACCACGAAGCTGGGCTCTGTCGGCCCGCATTACTACGTGCACTACAAGGGCTGGAAGCAGACGTGCGTCCGCCCACCCCTCCTCTCTCATTGCTAACTAACTGACGAACGACCGACCGCACGCATCCCCGACTGACCGCACGCATCCCCGACTGACCGCACGCATCCTTCATGACCGGCGCGCAGATGGGACGAGTGGGTGCCGCCGCCGCGCCTGCTCAAGTTCAACGAGACGAACCTCGCGCTGCAGAAGTCGCTGCAGCAGGCGCAGAGCGCGGCCAGCGCCGCGAGCGCATCGAGCAAGGCGTCGTCGTCGGCCAAGGCCGCGCCCGCCGCGCGGCGCAAGGAGGGCCGCGGGACGAAGCGCGCGCGCGAGGACGACGATTCGCGGCGCCCTGACCTGAGGTTGCAGACACCGGAGATCATGAAGGTGCTATTGGTGGATGATTGGGAGGCGGTGACGAAGAATAACCAGGTCCGTGGGGCTGGGCTCGGGATGTGCAGTGGTGCTGATAGGGAGGGCAGCTTGTGACGCTGCCGCGCTCGCCGACGGTCGTGGAGATTTTACAGGAGTTCAAGGCGCACATCCTCGCGAAGCCGCCACCGCAGTATGTCCCGTCCCATTGCGCATACACCCCGTTATCTGCACTGACGAGCCGCTGGTGACCAGCTTGCGCGACCCCGCGGTGCTCCTGCCGACGGTCATCGCGGGCCTGCAGACCTATTTTGACCGCGCGCTCGGCGCGAACCTGCTCTACCGCTTCGAGCGGCCGCAGTACGCAGAGATCCGCAAGCGCTTCGTGACGGGCCCGACGGTGAAAGTCGGCGAGGAGAAGGAGATGAGCGCGGTCTATGGCGCGGAGCATCTCCTGCGCATGATCGGTGCGTGTGCGCTTTCTTCTCAGTCACCGGGTGCTAATAGACTGTTGCCTCTGCCAGTGAGTCTCCCACAGATGGTCGCGAGCTCGACGATGGACCCGGAGAGCGTGGCGCTGCTGCGAGACTACGTTACAGAGCTCATTGAGTGCGTTTCTCTCCTTTCTCTGTCTGTCGATTCGCTGATGGGTCATTCACCTGCAGTTTCATGATGCGCGAGCGGAATCGCATATTCCAGACCGAGTACGAATCGGCGTCGCTTCAATACCAGAACATCTCGCGGTCGTGACAGTGTCGCGGCGTCTCCTAATTCTTCGGCGCTTCAGGTTCAATGCTGGAGATCTTTGTTTTGTCGACATTCTGGCTTGCTGCTTTCATTGATTCTGAGCTTCCTGTATGTAATTCTTGTATGCACATAGTGGACATTAATGTCACCAGTCTTGGTGCTTTGCCTACCCGAATCCTGCAATGTCAGTGTCAGACAAAGACTGTATATTCTCTCCAATAGACTGCCAACATGATCCTTGCCCACACTTTTGGAAGTCAAACTCTAAAATAGACATGAGAATCAATGATGACATTTGCAGGACACACAGTTCCACATGGTTAAGACTTCTGGTATCTACAATCTAAATCTAAAACAGCTATGAGTATACTGGGTCAGTGTAGGCTAGGTTACACTAGAAGCAGAGGAACTAAGACTAGAAGTGAAAAGATTTTGTCCAATCTGTACCAATGGGAAAAGCAGGATCAAGCTTGATGGATGGACTTGATGAGATGATCATGGTATTGCTTGGCCTATACAAGCCTGACCTGTACCAGTGAGGGATCCAGAATAGTAACTCATCATCTGGTCCTCTGATCCAGCCATCATCAGATATAATTGACTGATCTGTGATAGCAGCAGCAGTATTGCCTATAAGGTTGGAGCTGGATGCCTGGGATTATTGGATTAGACTTAAATATTGTAGAAATAAATGAATGCATACCATTATATAAGAATCTTGAGTGCCAAAAAAAGATTGCTCTTGAAATGAATTATTCTCATTATATATAGATGTCTCATGATTAGAACTAGAAATAATTTGTGTTCTATCTGGTGAAAGTATAGCAGAGGTCATCTGATCAGTGTAGCTCTGTAGTGGCTGACCAACATTTTCTCTAGTCTTGGCATTCCAGACTCTGATTGTGCTGTCATAAGAGCCAGAGACAATCTGACTTCCATCTGGTGAGAATGCAACAGATATCACCCAATCAGTGTGGCCCTGCAATGGCTGACCAATACTCTTCCTAGTCTTGCCATTCCAAATTCTGATTGTGTTATCTCCAGAGCCAGAGACAATCTGACTTCCATCTGGTGAAAATGCAACAGAAGTCACCATACTAGTGTGGCCCTGCAGTGGCTGACCAATAATTTCTCCAGTCTTGGCATTCCAGATCCTAATTGTGTTGTCATGAGAGCCAGAGACAATCTGACTTCCATCTGATGAGAATGCAACAGATTGTACCCAACTAGTATGGCCCTGCAATGGCTGACCAATAATCTCTCCAGTCTTGGCATCCCAGATCCTAATTGTATTGTCATGAGAGCCAGAGACAATCTGACTTCCATCTGGTGAAAATGCAACAGATATCACCCAACCAGTGTGGCCCTGCAATGGCTGATCAATACTCTTCCTAGTCTTGGCATTCCAGATTCTGATTGTCTTGTCATGAGAGCCAGAGACAATCTGACTTCCATCTGGTGAGAATGCAACAGATGTCACCTCATTAATGTGGCCCTCTAGTGGCTGACCAACATTTTCTCTAGTCTTAGCATTCCAAACTCTAATTGTGCTGTCATAAGAGCCAGAGACAATCTGACTTCCATCTGATGAGAATGCAACAGATTGTACCCAATTAGTGTGGCCCTGCAATGGCTGACCAATAATCTCTCCAGTCTTGGCATCCCAGATTCTGATTGTGCTATCATAAGAGCCAGAGACAATCTGACTTCCATCTGGTGAGAATGCAACAGATGCCACCCCATCAATGTGGCCCTGCAATGGCTGACCAATAATTTCTCTAGTCTTGGCATTCCAGATCCTAATTGTGTTGTCATGAGAGCCAGAGACAATCTGACTTCCATCTGGTGAGATTGCAACAGATATTATCCCACCAATGTGTCCCTCTAGTGGCTGACCAACATTTTCTCTAGTCTTAGCATTCCAGACTCTAATCGTGCTGTCATAAGAGCCAGAGACAATCTGACTTCCATTTAATGAGAATGCAACAGATTGTACCCAACTAGTGTGGCCCTGCAATGGCTGACCAATAATCTTTCTAGTTTGAGCATTCCAGATTCTGATTGTTGTGTCATCAGAGCCAGAGACAATCTGACTTCCATCTGGTGAGAATGCAACAGATGTCACCCCATCAATGTGGCCCTTTAGTGGCTGACCAACATTTTCTCTAGTCTTGGCATTCCAGACTCTAATTGTGTTGTCTTTAGAGCCAGAGACAATCTGACTTCCATCTGGTGAGATTGCAACAGATTGTACCCAACCAGTATGGCCCTGCAATGGCTGACCAATAATCTCTCCAGTCTTGGCATCCCAGATGCTGATTGTTTTGTCCTCAGAGCCAGAGACAATCTGACTTCCATCTGATGAAAATGCTACACACGTAATTGAAGCAGATGTTGTAATTGTAAATTGTGTTACAGGCCATGATATCTGATTTTGGCCTTGGACTCTTGAAATTAAAATATATGGCTGTTTGAAGAGATACATTTGTGCCAATTCTGACTGCACAGGTAAAAATTGTAATGCAGATATATAAATGTGTGGTGCACTTTGAGAAATAGCAAGAGCAAAACATTTAACAAATTGAGATGCATCATAATACAATTTCCACAGCCCTTCATTTTTTGTCTGTAAAATTCATTAATCAAACAATAAATAGAAGTTAATAATGATCAAGTACCTGAAGATATGTAACCATAGTACTTAAGGCCTTTTCCACATAATTGATATGTCCATATTGTAGACTATGATGCTCAAACCAAAATAGTACATATTTTTGGACAAAGTTATATAGTAAGTCAACAAATGGTGTACTGAGATTAACTGCTGATGTATGATCAGCCCAATATTTGCTGGCATAAAATAGCTCGGATGATATGCTAGCTTTGATCTGCAATTCTAGATTTAGAATTTTAGCATTTGATAAATATGATGATTTCAAGTTACATATATTGAACTTCAGCTGATCATTCATAATTTGCAATGATCTTTCAGAAAGCATCTCATTTTGATATGTCAGATTAATAAAGTAACTTTTGCTCCTTTTTTTATCCAATAAAAAATCTCTAAAAGATATATGTATTGGTTGAACAATTCCTTTTTTTAGAGCAACACCATTAAATAGACAAGCTAGAGGTCCAAGTATAGCTGACATTGATCCTTTTGTGTCATCATATAATTTTAACAATGTCTCAAAAGTAACAGGCTCTTTTAGAGAAAAGACTTGATCTAATGTTTTCTGATATTGTGCTTCACTAATATTATTGCTGATATCAAGAGAGTTTTTAAGAATCTCATAATATAAGTCATCTAATGTTGATATATGACCAGCCAGAACAAGTTGAATCTTTTGAATAGGAGATATTCCACTCTTGAAATCATATATTATATAATGACATGCTGTGGATGCCCATTGAAATAATCCATCTGCCTTTTTTGTAATTTGATAGCAGTAGTCATAGTCAATGTCATTTTCAAGATGAGCATCATTAAATTCATTTTTAACAAAGGTCAAAATGTCACTTTGAGTTGATTTTAAAGATATGTCTCTTACATCTTGAACATGAACATGTGATTTGGCATCAAACATCCTCATAATCAAGGGTTCAGGACGTGCAGTGATAAACAATCGAATGTTAGGTGAAAAATCATGAGTCAACTCTGCCAATATTTTGAGAAGAGTCTCATAATCCTTGTTGTTTTTACATTCATCCAAAGCATCAATGATAACAAGGATAGGACCATTAGCTGTAAGAGTTTGAGCAGGTTTGACTATGAGTGAGTCCCATTGAGCTCTGATAGAACTTGTATAGCACAAAGAATCATCTTTAGTTATGATTTCCAGCAAAGCAACTTTCCAAGAAAAAACAAGCCTTGCAAGATCTTGAGTAATTGTAGTCAAGCAATTAGAAGCATGTATATTCTGCTGGTCTGCTCGATTGAAAGCAAATGATGATCCCAGTCTTTTTAGTGTATCAAACTGCTTTGCAATTGTTCTAGCAATGGTGGATTTTCCACTTCCAGCAGCTCCAATCAAGAGATAAACAGAAGTGGCATCATCTTTGTTTGTTTGGCTAACCCATTCAGCAATTTCATCAAGAATCCTAGTTCGAGTACCAGGCAAACATATGTCAAATAGATCAAGAGAGGCACCACCAGCATAAGCCAAGTTAAAAAGTTTCATATTAGAAGCCTGTTCTTTGCTGATAGCAAGCAGTTCTGCAAAATTAGAGGTTATTACCATCTCAATGTGGGCTGTAGAATCTTGCTGAAGCTGGTTATAGAGATCAACAAAAGACTTCTGATAATCATCAACCTTTTTTTGAATGCCAGAGGTGAGTTCTTTCCATGTATGAGAAACTGATAAAAGTGAGCAATAGTTCTCAAGAGTTATATATTCATCTCACCAATTCCACTAGAGTTAAAATAACTTCTGATAAAGTATGCACACTCTGTAGTCTGCTTGAGAATTTGTGTGATGATGTCTTGATGGTTTCTAACATAATCTTGTGTCTTGTTCTCCATAAATGCATAGTTCCTCTTCAGAGCACCTAGCAGATCCTGAATCTTCTGATTTCTGTTGATTTCACTGACATATATCTTATATTATTGCATACTATTAGCTCTATTCAACAATTAAATGAATGACTCACTTGAAGGACAGAAGACAAGGTTTTCCATGCAATGTTGACATAGGAATGTATCTAAAGCAGTGTGAATATACATTGCAACTGAAGGCTATATGCAACATACCTCTGCAATAAAATCAATTTTCTCCATCACTGGACCTATGGCTTTGAGTGTTGATTGTGCAAATCCTGAGCCTTCAACTATACTAGCAAGTACAGAGGGCAGAGATTGTTGATGTGACATCATAGCTTCAGCATCCTGGACTGCAATGCCTGCCTGTCTCACATCAGCAGATTTCTGGACTCCATTTAACTCTTCAATAAACAGCCCAATATACATATCCTGTATTGCAACTGCTTTGCCGTCCTTGAACAACTCCATAATGAGATCTGTGTATCCAGTGAATCATGAAACACTTTGAACAGCATGCTGACAAACCTGTATGCCCATCACCTTGCTGAAGTAACGACGAAAGAGACTGGCGTGCGCGTCCCAAAAGCATATCTGGACATGTGCGGTGTGCCTTGAATGCTTGTAGCTCCAACACGTATGACGTCCGTACATCACTGAACTACCCGTCAGACAAAGGCAGCGCGAGTTGACACGCACTTACCAGTTGAACACATCTTGCCAAGTGACAACACCTTGGCCCTTACTAGCTAGTGTTTTATAAGTTTCATCATTGAGTACCAGTTGAATGTAGAATTTCGCCGCCTTCTGAATACCGAAGAGCTTGATATCTGCGTCAGTTCATACCGTTTTAGTAAAATATACAGCGAAAAGCATAGATCAAACGAACTTTTCAGCCCCACCGCTACCACGGAAGGACTACATGACCGTTAGTAGAATGCTCAATAATCTGTTTAAAATCTCGTACTTCGCGATATCGGCCGGAGCAGTCTCAACCTGACCAGTCTGCGAATCAGCAGAAAGGCAATGAAAAGGAAATAGTATACACCCACATCCAGAGCATCATGCTCCACGCCGACAATAACCGTCAGTCCGTCCCGCGTGATCTCGTAATCTGCGATTCCCTAGATCAAGATGGCGTCGACTCATAGAAGGCCACTCGAAGACCTACCGGTGGGTCCGTTCCGAGCCACAATTACTTCCTCCAGATCGTTGGCCTTGATTGCGATGTCTGCTAGCTGGTCTTGTCACCCGTGCGATAGAAGGATCGATGAAGGTATGGTCGGATTGCCAAAGACTCGGACAAGACCGTACGATCTCTGCAATGTAGGTATAAGTATCGCTTGACGGTATACACTGCAAGAGTATTGAGGCACGTACTTCAATCTCCAGGCCTTATCGGGCGCCTTATTGGCTTGAAGCTCGACGTCGACACGCTTCTGGTCGACGAGGATGTCCACAGTCTTGGACAACTTCTTGTCTGATAGAATGCGCACACCTGATATGAATGAATCCTTGTAAGTCTCATCGAAAACTCAGAAGAGATCAGACAGGTCGCTTTCACCTTTGACGACGATGCTGGAATAGGCGGCAAAGTTAGATCGATCGCCATCGCATAATGGTTATGTGCGACTCACCGTGTAGGTGGATTATTTTGATTAGAAGCAGACATTGTTGTGTCTGAGAGGTTGGATTCAGAGATAGGTAGTGTTCGAAAGTGCTTGCGCCGATGTGCTGGTGAGCGTAGGTCGAAAGCTGAGGATGCCTCGTGGTCAGTCACAGCGGGCAAACCCACTGTAAGCGCCAGTGTTGTTATCGCTGCACAAGCCTGAGGCGCCTAGTTACTTATCGCATGCCTCAAGCGTCAATGACTGAATCATTGAATTCGGTCGCGAAGTCGTAGATTGCAAGAGGCCAAATGCTCAATTTGAGCAGTATCAACTTGCACTCCTACTCGTCCAACGCTGACAGCCTGAAAAATGGTCAACATGCCGCATATAAGAGCAGAAAGCTTTGACTTTTTACTACTGCATATCAAAATGCACGTCATATACATGAGATGAATCACAAAGTTGGACGAAGCTAACCGCCGTTCGGAAGAGCGGAATATGAAAGAGTACGTAGATTCCCAGACACTTCCTTCCCCCCCTTCCAGGAACTCATTCAGCAACGATGATCCAGCGCTCCTTGGAATTCAATCCTATCTTCGGGATCCTCCATCTCGATGCCGGCCGACCGGGCATGCACCATCTCCTAGTCATCACCCTCAATGGACTCACGTGCCTTCCGGAGAATAGCGTTTTGTCCCGCAAGAACATGCGCCAGTCTACCGTGAAGCACACCCTCGCGCGGGGCACATGCACATGCAGGTATGGGACAAGCCCGCGCAGGCTGGTACTCCTTGGTGCCCTTTCGTCAACGAGATGCGCTACGCGCAGAGACGCCTCCTGCGCTGCGCGGCCCTCGAGGAAGGAAAGCCGTGTGGGCAGGAGTGAGAGATCGACAGCGCGGCATCTGAGATCGGTTCAAGACAAAGACGGGCAGCCGAAGAAGCAGAGCGAGCCGGGCAGATATGCGGGGTCGAACGCGAGGAGGCGTTAGCGGAGCAGAAACATGTAATGCAGGTTTATACTGAGGTACACGGCCGGGGCGAGCGAGCTCGCCCACGGCGGATGGCATAGCCATTGCTGAGAACGGCGGCGCCGACGTGTGTGATGGGATGCTATCTTCAAAAACGGTGACATGTCCTGGAAAGCGCTCAATACCAGATGTGAACACACCACCGGGATGTCAGAGAAAGATTGGGCGGTATATGGCTGAGACTTGAGTGCGATGCACATCTGGCGTCGCTGATCAGCATGAATTGCAGTCGACACATTGAATCGCCTACCGAGAGTTCGCGGCTCCCACCCGCGACGTCGCGAGCGCTGGCGCCGCCACCAGCGACCACGACATTCTTGCCCTTGTAGCCCTCGGACTTGTTTCGCAAAAGAGGATGGAGCAACAAATAATTGAACTCCTTCCACAGGCTTCCCACAGATCACCGCCCTCTAAGTCTCAAAGACATGTTGATTATGGCCGCTAGCTGACCGAGCGCGACATGCCCGATTCTCCCTTGGACACATTACGGTGGCCTGTCTTGTTCGTGCCGCATCATTGGGTCTGCAATGTGTTGTAGTTCAATCTCAGTGGGACAAAAGAATCCAGTGTGGTGTCTGCATGATGATTGATCCGATCGTGTGAGATGCCGCTGATGCGACGCTGTGTCTGGTCAGGATGGGTTTCTAGAGGATGTCACTGTGAATAAGTACGTTGATAACAGGTTTGTTGCGGAAGCGACGAAAAGATGCCCGTTGGATGCAGTATAATGGATTTGAGACGAGTGGATATCCAGGTTCCTAGCCTGATGGGTGTGTGCGGGTAAGGCAACCAAGTAGCCTACTTATTCGTCGCCAGTGTTTGATTTCTACCAATGTTTTCAACAGACATGGAAGAAGTCTCTGCGCGGCAGATTATCAAATGCGAACAGAGTAGGTTAGCGCACTGTTCCAACCTAAAGCCGTGCGTACGTACTCTCCTTGTGTAGTTCCAGCGAGCCGCCGCGGTAAGTACTTCGAATTATGTGCATATCGGAGATGGGCATGCGACTATCCCAGCTCCCAAAAAATCTGTGCCGTGCTACCAGTGCCGCAGGAAAATGTCGAAAGTGCACGTGCCAAAGCACAAAAGAAGACGATCATGTACCTCGACAAGTATACCAGTATCTGATCACTAAAAAAGGACCAGATGTTTATATGTTCAAAATTTAGGTTGGATCCCTCAGGTAGCAGAAGCCCAGTGGAGTCGCGACCGGACCTCATAAGTGCTCCACTTGCAGTCGCTTGGTGATGGTCGAACAGTGAAGCTTCAAGGGGACCGTAATCAGATGGAACATGGACCTGCCGACATATCAGTGGTAAACAACGCGTCAACAACACGCGAACAACATGCCTTGAACTCTCCCAGTCGGGTCCAGACAACTCCGAAACTCCAAAATAATGCACTGGCATAAGCCAGCCATAGGCTAAGCCCTCTCTCCTTGCTGTGCCGTGACCACGTCGTCTCAGACGCTGTACAGCAAGTATAGCGACGACAGCCGGCTTCGTGATTGACGACGCCTGCTACCGCGGCCCGCTCATCTACGAGTGCCAAAATCATCGAAAGACAGATCACATGCGAAGGGTGGCTCGATCAACTCCCACACCGCTTTAGCCTGTTGGCCAAGGAACATGGTCGGCCAGCACCCAGCACCGCCTTTCCACCCGCACCAGGCAAGTTCTCTTCGCCATTCCCAATGCCTGATTGTCGTATTGACGAACAGCCTGAAGTATGGTCGCGCCCTACTCGCTCACGAGCCGGTGCCCGACGTACGCGGGGTCGTGCCCGTCCGCGCGCAGGCGCGCCTGCTGAGCGACGGAGAACGCGAAGAACGCCAGCCGCATGGACAAGAGCAAGGAATCGGCGGGCACGCGCATGGTGAAGAGTGCATGTGCAGTGTTGAAGGCCACGGTCGCGACGAAGACGGGCAGCCCGATGAAGCAGAGCGAGCCGAACAGGCATGCAGGCCCGGGCGAGAGCTGCTGAGGTGATCGTTTCGGCAGAGCGAGAGATGCGGCGGGAGCGGGAGGTGTCTGCCTGCCGCTGTAGACTCTGCGGGTCAGGAAGGGAACATAGTATTCGGCCGAGAATGACGGCGTGGACGTGTGGGAGCGTGGCTTTGTATTCGAAGACGACAGCGCATTCCGTAAAGCGTTTTGTGTAAAGTAAAGTGTGAATTCGATGCGAAGGACGTCAAAGGATAGCGGATCGGTGTGGTTCCGTGACTTGAGCGAGACGTATGGCTTGCATGGTCAATTTGCCTAGAGAATTCACAGCCTTCACGATTTGCTCCTCCACGTCGCAAGTGCCGCCAGCTCCGCCTTGCCCCTGTAAGGAGCCTCGATGTAAGATGGAGTGAAAACCTGTTCAAACCGTTCCAAGGCCCCTTAGAGGTTCGAAGTCAGGCTCATGAGAATAATGATAATGGTCGTTTGCTATGATCAGCGGTAGAAAACGCTAAGTTTCCAAGCTTATCTTGGACGCAAGCCCTGACGCCAAGCTACCGATAGCCCGCCTCGTAGTCTGCAACGCTTCGTGACTGAACAATGTAGTGTGAGATTCCAGACTGTTCCAGAGTGGGACGATGTCTCCATGACACTGTTGCATATGAGGATGCCAAGGATATGATGTAGCGTCTGATCGGAGTGGTCACTGTTGAAGACGTCGACAACTCGATGATTTCGGCAGGGACAACAATATTTATTGGATATGTTACGTTGTTTCTGAAACGAGGGTCTAGCAAGGTTTCTGGCAGGACAGGTGGGTGTAAGATCTGGGGATCTGGGGATCACGTCAAGCTGGTACTTTGCAAAATAGAAAGCCGACTCACCAGACGTCGTCCACATCATGCCTCTGGTCGAAGAAGGTCATTTATCATTGCCTCCGCTGGGAGATCCACGAGCAATGCCTTCAGTACGCTCACGCCGGCAGTCCCGCCGGCTACGATCGCTATGCGTGTCGTGGCATTGGCTGTGAGCTCAGATGTGGATCACTATCAGGCGTCCATGTCCTGGGATACGTTTCCGAGCCTAAAGGTAGGACGCAGATCACCAGCTGGAGGGAAGCTGTGCGTGCTGCCGCGAATCGTCGACGAGCAGATATCTTCGTCATGCTCGATACCATCAACTTACTTGCGTCTGGAGTAAGTTTGCGTCGAGTGTAGTGTAACTGAGGACGGGTGAATGTGGGTGAAGGAAGTTAGCATGCTATGTCAATGGAAAGCCGTCCGTACGTACTTGCTCTCTTTCCGGATCAGCGTGTCGTCGCGGTAATTTGAGTTTCCCGCATCTCAGATAACATCAGGCGAGTAATATAACTCGAGGAACTTGTGGCCTTGCTTGCCAGTGCGCCCAATACTGGAGAAGAACGGGAACACGTGCGCCTGAGTAGAATTAACACGGCGATGGTGCTCAATATGCGTAGTATATATCTGATGAAGATCGTCGGATAAGTAGAGATACGCGCGGTTAATGACTGCATACCTCAGGTACGGTATTTGGGTGCTCTTCGAAACTGAACATTATCTACTTGCTCGACGGGCCTGAGGGTGATGGTCAGAATAAATGAGGCTTGCAATGAGCAAGGAGTGATTGTAGACCGTTAACGGTGATTGCCAATGTATGGACCTCGTTTGGACCTCGTCATGTAATCGCAGCCAAACAACGCGTCAATAACACGCTACTCGACCGACTGCGGGTTTGCTGCCAGTTGCATAGACACAATATTGGACATGAGGATTCACCGATTCAGTGAAGCAGAGGACCAACTTAAATAAGGAGGACATCCGATCATGCATCACGCGTGTCACGCGTGACGTCTACATTCGTCTGTTGTCGCGTTGCTGCTGAACCGTATCTAGACCCGCAAAAGACCGCAAAAACCCTTCCATCTCCCCAAGATCCTCCGTTATCACGCCATCCCCCTCCCACCTCAAAAGGAAGGCGTGTTATACGGTCGCTTTGGAGACTAAAGATCCCCTTCGCCTTCCGCTCGTCCAGATGGCCTCCGAGACAAGCGACTTTGACGACACATTGAGGAATCTCGCGGCGCCGAAGACGTCCGCGACGCTCACGATCCGCGTGATCAAGTCCTTCGAGTTTCGCACGGAGCGCAGTCTTGTTCTGCACGATGTTAATCTCGAGACGACGTCGGTGGGAGCGCTGAAGAGCATGGTGCGAGACGGTGAGCACCTCACTTTGAACCTTGACTTGGTAATCAGTTGATTCAGTCAAATTTCAGTGATCTCGACCAAGCCAGGATGGAAGCCTTATCGCACTACGAAGCTTGGTGAGTCTTGATTGCCAGAGTCCTGTGGCCGTATCTTTAAACTCGATTATCCCTGTCAGATACACTCAAACTGTACACAAAAGCCCATGGAGCGAAAGTATGCTCTGGGTTTACTCGGCTTACAGCTTTCATGCTCATCGCCCGAATTGCAGACCTCAAATCTAATCATCAACCTTGAACACGATGATTGGATACTTGACGACGAAGAAAAAATGCTCGCTGATTATGACATTGGTGAGTTATGTTCGTACGGTTGCGGCAAATGTTGATGTATCGTCCTGCAGAAAATGAGACCGAAATCAGTTTCTTTGCTCGGGATCTGTACGAGCAATTCAAGAGTAATCCCGAGGTGCGTACTTTTCAGATTTTGACGCCATGGTATGCATCCCTGATATGTTTTGTTCAGGTCAAGTGGGGATAGCGAAGGGTGACGGATCCCTTCATCGGCATCTTTTCATCTGCAGAGGAGATGTATCTCTGCATTATCTGACCGGGGATGCGTGATGATGCAATGCCGCCGAGCACCGACCTTTTAGGTATAGTGTTTATTCCTTGGGTTATCTCTCAAATTTGTATTCGGGACGATGGAAAGATGTAGTGATAATCTGACGCTTGTGTTTTCAGGGAGAATCATGATTTTTGGTGACAGCATCTTCTCGCAGTGTCATTTATCTACCGCCAGCGAAACGGCTGGGTAGGTTTCGACTGCTTCACTCCCTAGGTCTCAGGGCGTCGTAAGGAGAGCTTACCCCGCTAGTGGATGGTCAGCATTCGTAGAATCCTCTTAATGACGAGCCTTTTTTTTCTTGGCCTGGTTCCCCCAGTACTTGTGTTGCATGATGAGCTATTCGACTGAATTACTTATTGCCGAGCCTCGACGATGCTTTCCCCGTATGGGAGGCAGAGAGCGCCTCCGGGCGCTCGGCGCCAGACAGCGAGCACGCTAATGGCGTCGAACATGACGAATATGTATACCTCCTCTCCGTTTCCTGCTTGCTCAGCTCGATGTGCCCGCCATATAATGCACGATCCAATGTTGCCTTCCTACGACGACCTGCGGCGACATGAACAGTTTCTTCCAGCTCGCGGTCTCGCTCCTAACTTTGAGCTTTGGTAATCCATTTCAGGACACGGAAACTGGGCAGATATCCCTCGCTGGGCCCGCAGCTACTAATGTCACGAAATCTATAGCGATAGTAGGCGGCGGGACTGCCGGCGTGAGCGTGCTGAAGACGTTGCTTGTCGATCTACCGGAGGAGGAAAGACAAGGCTGGGAGGTGGTCCTCTTCGACCAGAGGCATGATGTGGGCGGCATCTGGTGAGTCTGTTTCATGCTTGGCGGGGCACCAGCTTGACAAGATAGCACAAATAGGTTGCCCGACCCGCAGACCCCACATCCACCTGTTCTGCCTGAAACGCCGTTATACCCTCGTCTCAAGACCAATACCCCGCACCCCACGAGTCAGGTCTCGCTGCTGTCGAAATGAACGTGTCACTAATAAATTCGACAGTGACTATCCCTAGATTTCCGTTTAAACCAGACACCGCATTGTATCCCCAGCATCCTTACGTGCAACAGTATCATGCAGACATCATCATGCACTGGAATCTCTCGTCGCATCTGAAATTGAACCACGAAGTGCTTGCAACTCAATGGCATGGCACGAGCGAGTCGGGCTATTGGAAGTTCGATGTCAAGGATCGCGTCCACGATAGAATCAAGCATTTTAATTTTGACCATTTGATCATAGCGAACGGTCACAACCATTATCCATTTGAACCCGAGTTTGAGGGTCGCGACCTATGGGAAGCGCCAGGAAAGAATAGAACTTTTATACACTCCATCTTCTATCGCAACCCTGAAGACTACAAGGGCAAGAATGTCGTGGTTGTTGGCGGCGGCGCCAGTGGTCGTGACGTCGCGCAGCAAATCGTTGGGTTTGCGAATTCGGTATGCAACGTGATTTACCCGCTAGAGTCCATGCTGATCGCAATGACAGACATACGTCTCACTCAAGGCGCAGAACTATACCGCGCAGCCCTTCCCCAACATCCCTGGTGCCGAGTACAAACCTCGCATAGAGCGCTTTACGGAACACGCCATCGTCTTCGACGACAGCACGACCCTGACGCACATCGACACTGTCATCCTCGGCACCGGCTACGAATACCGCATCCCCTTCCTGACCGCCGGCGGCCACCTCGCGCTCGCGCCGCACCTCTCCCTCTCGCCAGACGACCACCTGAGCACGAACCTGCGCTACATCCGCCCGCTGTACCGCCACGTGCTCTCGCTCGACCCCGCGTACCCGCTCGGCGCGCTCTACTTCGTCGGCCTGCCCATCTTCGTCGCGAACGCGATCTCCGACACCGCGCAGGCGCTCTTCGCCGCGCACACGCTCGCGCACCCCGCGCTGCTCTCCGCGCGGCCGGCGTTCCTCGCGGACCTCGTCGCACAGGAGGCGCGCCTGCGCGCGGGCGGGCACGACCCCGCGTACGTCGGGCACCGGCTCGTCGGCGAGCAGGGCGCGTGCGAGTACCAGGACGGGCTCGTCGCGTACCTGCAGGCGCGCGGGCGCGGCGGGTGGCCGCGCGTGCCGCGCGCGGGGGTGCGCTTCACGGAGGAGTGGCGCACGTTTGGGCGGAACGAGACGCTGGTCTTGCGGAAGGCGTGGGAACGTGTGGAGGGCGAGGGCGAGGCGGCGGTGCGGGCGTGGTTGGCGGGCGTCGAGACGGAGGAGGAGTGGGCGGATCTGATGGTAAGGCTTGTGGACTGGGAGAGTCGGAAGGAGAGGGATGAGGGCGCGGTAGATCGGTGTGGGTGAGTGGCTTGCCTGAGTTGCTATCGCCCTCTTTCGCGGGACAATTAGCTTTGTCCAGGGATGGCGGCCTGCTGGATTGGAGTGTGTAAGTGAGTTCCATAGAGGTGTGCATATCACTTGGTATCGCCCTGGCTCGCGCAACTGAGCACTGTCCAGCTTTGTGTACCATACTCTTGTTTGACGCCGACGCCTCAAGCCGTCTCATGTGTTGGCCGTTTCTCAGACTGTCGGTATTGAATGAAGCGTGATAGATGGAAGGTGAGGTTCGGCTCGTGAATATCTGACCTTTTCGCGTGTCACCATATGACATTATTTATCGTTGAAAAATCGAGCGCGAGCGAGGGGAACTCGAACGCCGTCGAGCGACGCGGGAGGGTTCGCACCGGCATGGTTTTAGGCTTTAGTCGGCACAGTCGTACGCGGTACTCGTTACGCGTTACTCTTCACTTTGACCTTAGTCTCACACCAAACTTTTATGTGATGTTGTCTTCAATGCATTCCTGGACAGTCAAAGTCAGACTATCCATATCCTGCAAGAGAAGAAAAGCATAAATCTCCTCGAGGCTCGCAGAGCAGCTCTGCCAAATTTGGCAAGTCAGCCGGGCTTTCTTCAAACATTCCCACGGTGGACCGTGAAAAACATAACTTACACGACGTCATTCTTTTGCACTACTGAGACGAACTGACAGAGGGGATACCAAAATATGCTTAACTGAATTATTTGTACCTGAAAGCTCGAGAAAATCGAGGCAACAGGAGATATATGAGGGTGCGGAGGAGGGAAGTTCTGGCGCGCCGACCCGGAGCGCCTGCCGGCTCGCTTCCAGAGATCGTGCCTGGCGCGGACTGTCGACCTCGACTCGCCCTGCTGCAACCTCGATTTTTAAACGAAAAATATTTTTCTACTTGGCATCTTTCCCTCTCTCAGTCAACTCCCAGCTTGGCCTGAACGTTTCAACAACACAAAGAACAATATCGTTTTGCACCTCTGTCTCTTCATACCGAAGTGTAGCCGCATTTGCTGTCAAGGTATACTTAGTCTGCTTCGTCTTGAATTCAGTATGTCTAAATGAATAAACCATAGCATCATACTATAAAAGCGTTCTTATGAGGCTATCATTTAGACGAGCTTATTGGCTGTCAGCCCTGTTTTCCAGCAATTCAACTCCCAAGAGATGCGGGATTGGAATGGAAAAGTTGTGGCTCACAAGCGGCAGTCGTTTAATCTCCACATCTCAAGCATCTACGAAGTCGCGCAAAGGGAATATAGACTTGCATCCCACCACCAAACAAGGTTCACAGTTTGTCGGCCATCCTGCCACCTTTCCTTCACCCCAGGATTCCTCGATCCCTAGAGTAGCCGTGTCGGCCGATTTGACTCCGGGAAAGCGAAAACCTGGACGATCGCGACGTTTCGTGATTACAACGCTCGATCCTGCGCAACTCGGTTCCAGCTGCTTCCTGGACGTCTCTGGCCGCACGCATCTCTACGTCTACGAATTCGCTTCTCCTGAATCCCCGTACTTGCTGCACATGTCCTACGCCAGCGACAGCAAATTGCCCGAGGCCTTCCCGCCAGACACGCGCGGCTTTCTCTACGTCCACGGGGACGCACATAATCCGCTGCAGTCGCAGATCCGCTTCCGCGTTACGCAGGACAGCGACCCCACACGCAGCTTTGCCTCCGGACACGATCTCACATATGGCAGCGGGTACACCTGGAAACTCCTGCTCGCGAACGTCGCGACGCGTCCCGGGGTGCGCGCGATGCTCCTACGCGACAGGCTGGTCGACAATGCACTCCTCGCGCAGCTACAGGCGCGCTCTGCGTCCGGCAAGCACCCTGTTCGCCGCAAGCGTGTCGTGAGCGCCCTCAGCGACCCCTTCACGCTAGAGTTCAAGAATACCGCAGTGTATCTTGTCGTGAACGTCACTGGGGAAGACCGTGTGTACGTGACACGCGGGCCGCTGTGCAATGACATCCGGATGCGCAAAGCATCTATGGTCTACGAGGGTATGATCTCTATCCTGCGTGCTTGACGGGCAGCACTCATACTCGTTTTTCGCAGGCGGGTCGGCGCTGTGCCGCTTGGAGCGCTCCACCCTCCCGCAGCACGCGGGCAGACGCATCGTGGTGATGCGCCTGCTGAAGATACTCCAGCCGCCCAAGCGCCGTCTTGACCTACCATCGACGGATGGTGTCAGCGTGCCGGCAGAAGGTGAATTGTTCACGTCGTGGTCCCGCGATGTGGACGCATATAGGAAGCGCGGCGAGGACCTGAAATTGCTCTACGATGCCGCCGACAATGTTGGGCAGGCATCGGACAGGTCGTCATGACCTTCTATGCAGTCGGCCGCAGCGGAGACTTGTGTATCTAGCTTTCACGGTCGGATAATTGGCATGTCCTTCATCACCCCGGTGCCTCAATTTTTGGACCCGCACCAGCGACTCCCATCCTCACCCGGCGTTGGCTTCAATTTATGCATCACGGTCACCTCCTTACGTCTCGTCAAATAACGCTATATCCTGAATCCTTGGAAGTCCTGGCCGTGCAAGCAATAACATGCAAATTGACCCTATGATGGACCGGCAGGTTTACACAATGCTTGGGACGCCATAAGTAGGTCATGGGTATAAAGCCGAAACGAGGAGGTCCTTAAGGGAATGGCGCTGTAGGATTTGGGTCTCGAGGCGATGTCCTAGGTTCGGTGCTGCGCATTGCTGACACACGATAAATTCGATGCTTCGGCGCGATGTCATGTCTCGGACTATGTGGCATTGTAGCACCTGATAAAGCGGCATGATCCCACCCGCGATGAAGCGGTGCAATGCGAAGTATTCGTAATAGCCATGTTATTCGTCACAGCGCAGAAAAACAAACATACAACGGTAGATCCGCGAGCAGATATTAGAGACAAACTAAGGTGTGCATGTAAAGAAACTCCGGAGTAGTCGTGATGGTGTCCGTCATGTGTACACGGGAAAGCCGGGTGGCATACAGAGCCCCGTCCACTGGCGAGGAGGCGAATTACACCTTGCCCTCGGGCGGCGGACCTTGCGGCGGCGGGAAGTACTGCGGCGGGGGATAGTCCTGCTGCTGAACATGCGCGGGCGGCGGCCCAGGAGGCTGTCCAAACGTAATCAGCGACACGCTCAAGACAGACAGACAGAGCACACTCACGGGCGCAAATCCGCCATGCGCGTCATACCCACCACCAGCGCCATTGAGCGTCTGGGGCGGATATTGCGGCTGCGGGCTTCCGTAGCCACTCTGGCCATAGCTGGGCGCATAGCCTCCCGCGTAAGGGCCGGGCTGGGCACCCCCAGGGGGACCACCTGGGGCTCCACCGGCGTAGCCTGATTGGGCGTTGACGAAGGACTGGTTGTGTTGGCGGATACGGCGCTGCCGGTAGGCGATGATGGCGATGAGAATGAGGAGCACGAGAACAACTGCAGGACATGGGCGGTGATCGCTCGGGTGAGGCAGTGCGGCACATGGAGGAGGGGAGCGTACGCACCGATGGCCACAGCGATGCCAACTCGGGCACCGGTGCTAAGCCGACAATGTTCTCGCCCGAACCTGGAAAATACTTGGTTCACAATGAGATTGGAAGAGAGGGAGAGAACGCACCGGTCGATCCAGCAGTCTTCCGCGCGAGCATTCGGAAGTAGGTCGAGCAGGAGGATGAGGGCGGCAAAGCGCGCAGCGCCGAGCTTAGGAGTCATGGTGAAGGCTTCATCACAGCAACAAGATGACGCAAAGAAAGGATATCAATAGGTCAGATCGCTGTTGCGAACAATAGCTATGACCCAGCGACATACCGGTCGACATCGTCATTTGACTGTCTAGTTGCAACGACAACTTTGACCGACGAGATCTGTATATACCAATAAAGTTACCAGATGCTCAAGAAGAAGTTTGTTACGTTCAGAAAGCTGGTATAGAGAGGACAGGTATTGGGGATGGTGGTGGTTGTGGAAAGAGAGACGGAATAGCCGTCCGAGCGCAGCGCCGAGAGTGAGACCTACTCCGGCCCGCCGGCGCCGAGCCTTGTTGCTCCTCATCTGATCGAGTCTCGTTCGTTCATTCTGCAAAACCAAGGATACCCAAGAAACTACACTCTTTCATCGGAAAATATACCCCTACCGGATCTTATACCCATGCCCTCGCGGACACGGACGGGCCATCACGACCTGCTTCCTGCAGCAGAGTCGCGCGGCCGCGTTGTTATATCTCTGTTTAAACTTTACACCGCATTCGCTCCTTACTTGGACATTCGGACGTGGCACAGTTGTGAGTTGATTATACAACGGGTTGGTAGAATGAAAACTCATAGAATGCACCCTCAAAGTTATGGAGAATATGGCCTGCGGTCCTCATGCATACCCTCTTCGCAACGGGTGAGTGTATCGAAGCTCCACCTTGGCAACAGTTAATGGTCTTGGCACGTGTCGCTTCTCGATCTGACGTAGTCGTCACGATCCTGTCGATGAAAACAGACATGTACCTTGGCATTCCAAATATAATGCTCACAGTGCTTGGTGAGCTCCGCACATCGCACTAGATGGTTTTTCTTCAGCAAATCTTTCTGTCATGATGCGCTTGTGAATTGTGGCTAAACAGGCCATCAGTCAAGAGCGGGCACCATAACATACATCTATGCCCATGGGTTTCCGACGGTTTCCCAAGCATAGTTGTATGGTATCACTGCCTGCGCGACATGATTTTTTTTCAGAAAAGACCTTGACAAGACCTTGATAAGAGTTTGAGATTTACTAGAGTCTGTTTTCCAAAAAGGATGCCGAAAAAGAAAGAAGTATTATCATGGTGGACATGCTTTCGGATCCGATGCCATGATAATACTTTTGTCTTTTCCAATGTCTTTTTTCAAAAAGACATCAATAATTCTTTAAATCTTGTCAAGGTCTTTACGAGGAAAACACCGTGTCATGCAGGCGGTGTGTGGTGGCTCATCTCGGCTTCAAAAAAAGTCACCCGCAGGACCTCACGCACTTGAGCCTTATTCTGACATCACTTCGCTCGGCAACGTATCACGGCATTAAGGCGCTGCTTTGGAAAGCCATCCACTTGCACGCACATTTAGGCTGATCATAATTGATTAGGTGTCGTCATTGGTTTTGTGATCTCTTACCGTGCCTCCAGCGGGTACGTCCGCCCAGTCGAGGGCTATTCAGTCGAAGGTTTTTAGACGCGAGGTTGATTTTACTAGATACGACCGATACTGGATGGGCCGCTCGTCCTGGTCCGACGTCATGCGTAACACGCGCACCTTCACACGTCTGGTGTGGTTCCATATACCACTCAGACTGACTCCAAAAGCGGATTCCAACGACACAACTAGAAGCGCCGAGGACGTCCATAAGGTCATGAAAGAGAAACGAAAAGCCATTGACCTCACGATTGGGTGGGAAGTTTTGTACATACACACTGAACAAGGCGTTCATGATGAGTTCCAGGTTTGTGATCGCTCTCAAGCATCATCTGCGAGGTAAGTGACAACACGCGACGCAACCCTGTTTCTGACTGGCGCAGGTGAACTCGGGATGTACTACGAGGACCTCTACGACCGCATCCGGCCCCTGCACAAAGTCAGCTACCTCCTGCTCCCTCCCTTCCCGCACTCACACTCGCACAGCACGACCACCTCAAGCACGCCCCCGAGCACATCGCAAGCCCCACCGCCACGTCCTCCGCCCTCGCGCTCCCGCCCGACCCCATCATCCCGCCCATCAATGCCTATGGCGCGCTCACGCCCACATCGCACCCGCGCACACCCCAGCGCCGCGCCTCGTCGGACTCCGACCAGTCCTCCATGGAGCGCCAGCCGCTGCTGCCCTCGACCCACCCGACCGACGCCTCCGTCTTCTCCAAGATCTCCGCGGACCTCATCCCCTTCGCGGCGTTCTTCCGCCGGCTGCTCGGCTCGTACCGCGTCGTCGACGTCCGTGCTGCGTTTGTCTGAGCTTGGGAGTGCGGGGCTGATTTGATTGTGGTTTTTGGCAGGACCCATACACCGAGGAGGGCGGCGTGCAGCGGCGGTGGATGGGCGTGGGTGCGCGCGAGGAGCATATGAGGCACCGGCCGCGCGTGGCGGGCAGCGGCGAGAATCTGCCGCTGGAGGTGCTGCGCCATTTGAGCGACTGGCTGAGCGTGCTCGAGGAGCGCGGGACAGTGCCTGGTTTGTTGTCTGTTCGTTTTGGAGTTGCGTCGAGATTGAGTGGCGTGGTAGGCTGCTTATCTTCGCCGTCGTCGTCGCCGCCAATGCGATCTCCGATACCACGCAGGCGCTCTTCGCCATGCACATGCCCGCGCGTGCTGTAGTCCTGTTCTCGTCGCATGCCGCCTTCCTCGCGTTCCTCGCCGCACAGGAGGCGCGCGTGGCGTGTGCGAGTACCAGGATGGGCTCGTCGCGTACCTGCAGGCGCGTGGGTGCCGCGGGCTGCCGCGCTTCATGGAGGCATCGCGCACGTTTCGGCGGGACGAGACGTTGGTGCTGCAGAGAGCGCGCGGGAGGGCGAGATGGCCGGAGGAGTGGGCGGATCTGATGTTGCCGCTTGCAGAATGGGAAAGTCGGGATGAGAGGAACGAGGGCGCGTTGGGTGAGTGAGCTCCACGCTGGGAAGCCGATGTGCAAGGGCATCACGGCGCGCAGGTCACAGGAGCAGGGACCATTCTTCTGCATGCTGGCATACCGCACGTCCTCGATGCGTCGAACCATGCATCGCACAGGGCTGCGTTATTGAGCGAGTCTGACATCGTCTGCTGTGAGTTGCTGTGGTTGACTGCAGGCTTGTCTTCCGAGGTTCCCGCTTGAAGACCACTTCGAGACAATATTCCGTCGCTTCCCCCGTTGAGCGTGGTACAGCTCACAATCTCATGCGAAAGCGCTGAGGATATGACAGGCGCATTGCTATTGCTGCACTTGTAGTCTTCACATAGCATATAGTGAGTATATGGTCCACGAAACGAGCGAAGGTGGGAATAGGGAGAATAAATGCGAGTTAGAGATAGATATTTTAGAGTAAACGGGCACGTACATAGCGTTTTAATGAAGAAATGTTGTGCTGGTGTCCGAAATTGAAGATTGAGGCCGCCGAGGCTTGATGCAGTCCTTGACGCGCCCAAGTCGAACTGAACTGTTCGCCGCCGTCGACGCGCCTTTCACATCGACATCCATCTGCATCGACACTACATCGAGGTCGGGCTAAATCTACGGCAACGGCGATACGTGTTCAGCATGCCTGCAAGGCCAATGTCGAACTCGTTTCACCTTGCATCCTTGCTCTCGGCTCCGCAATGCAGACAGGCGAGATGGCCGCCTCGATTCTGGAATCTGATGGTGTGCAGCGTCAGCAACGCGGGCGAGCAGTTGGATATAGCGGATTCTCACCGGCTGTATCCTTATTTGTGTGCGATGGCACATTCACGCAGGTGCGCCGTGTGTTCGACGCGCAAGCCTGCTGACTGCGGGCGACCATTTTCGTCCACACCGCCGACCCTCGCCTTCAGCTTCAACCACGACGGCACGCCGCGCCTGCATTGCCTGTTGTGCTCGGCCATGCAGACTCCCGGACGCGCCAGGTTTCCGCCGTCCCTGCCGACTTTGCTTGTCCACTGGAGGAAGGAAAGCACGCGCCGTCGCCGACACGAGAGGGCCACGCTCCCCGCATCTATCAATGTAGCTCGGGGCCACGGAGACGAGATCGCGCATTCCCGGACATGCCGACGCAGCTTGAGACGCGTTGCTACAGGCGAGCGCGAGCGTCCGCGCCGCGATGTCGACATGCGCGCAGCCAGCGTGCGGTTCCCGCGAATGCGGAACACGGGCGCTGCAGCACCGGCCCTGGCCCGTCTGCAAGTGCAACTTTGCATGCACCCTCGCAGGCCGTGTGCTGTGCGATCGACACCGGCAGCGATGGCTTTCGGCGTACGTACGCAGTGCACTGATCATGCTGCAGACGGCACGAACAAAATTCTGCCGCCTGCCCTTTACCGCCTCCGCTGCCTCTCACCAGAACGTCGCTGGAACGACGCGGGGCTCATCCCAGCGTGCTCAACAGCGCCCCTTGCGCCCACCATCTCCGCGCCACGCCGTCACCTCCCAGCTGTGTCCCTCCGCTCTTCGACGAGCTGCCGCCTGCTGCGCCCCTCGCTCATCCCGTCCCCATCCCAGAGCGTGCCGCCTGCTCACTCGACCTGATCGTCGACGAGTACCCACCGACCCACGTCTACGCACAGACAAGCCCCCTGCTCTCGCCCTTTTATACGCGCTGGATACGAGTGCACTCGCAAGTTTCCGAACACGGAGCATGCGTGACGGGGATCCTCGGCTCGCGGTTAGTGCATCGTAATTCCGCGGTGCGCAGAAACGTACGTACTCATTCGGCTGCTTGAACAAACGTAGCGCGCGTTCACGGTGCATGCCCGCCGTTCTCCCGTTCCTGCCTCTGCACTGTTCGCTGCAAGGAACATCGGAAATCCACGCTTGCCCCTCGCACCCTGTTTCCAAGACACGGGGAAGGCGAGAATGCACCGGCGGGTTTGGAATGGACCTTTGGTACAGCGGCGCCTGCTCCCTGTTTCACGCTGACGGCGGTGCGGTAAGTTCTCGTAAATTTTGGTTTGCGTCTCTCGCCTGTTGTTTCCAAGGCACTGCGATAAGGATGGTGCATCTGACAAGGAGAGCGGTAACACAATTACATGTGCCTTGTGCAGATGGCGAAACAGATACGGCTATCTTGGGCCCGCTTGCAGATTATTGTCTGCTCTTATGACCGCAGCGCCCGTTGCGCCGCCGTATCTATTGTCTCGAGTTGACGTGCCGTGTCCCGTGCGAACCGCCCAAAGCTCGCTCCCTCAGCGCGCTAGTAATGTGGTCCCCGCCCACTTCACAGTCTGGTACCGACATGGCTGACTCGACAAGCAGATTAATTGCGCAGAGTGTTGCCTCTGGCTCCCACGACGGCAGTCGGGCCACGCCAGAGTAAGGACCGCGAAGGAGTGCAGATGACGAAAGGGATGTACATATGTCGAAGCCCGCTCGTATGCAGCCGGCGAGATCCCCTTGACAGTGTGCTCTTGAGATCTTGTCGTCTTCCCAGAGCCATCTGCGAGTGCATGAACGAACTGCTCGTGACTCCTGTGCTCTGCAAAGAGACCTCTATTGATGCACTTGACCGAGGACCTGTGAATGAGTTTGTGAGGACAACCTGACGGCATGCGTAACTTAGCTAGCTAGCTGAGAGTTTTGCAAGGGATGTGTGTGACTTTCCGTGTAAATGAACGAGATTCCTACCATGCCTGCATCAACAAGGCCAAGTCAATGTTTTGTTTTATTGCGAGTGAGCTGGACATTCGAAATGGACTAACGGACTTTTGTTGGTGTGAAGGCGCACCGCGGCGTTGCTTGACTTGCTGCCGCTGATCGCCGCTGCCACGCAGGTTCACACCTGACCTCATGTTCTATGCACACCTATGCATGATTTACCTGTGCACCGTCTCATCAGACAACACCACTGTGTATGCTGCTGCCACTGCAAGCACGCATGTCCAGTTCTGTGATAGTCCCGATGGCAAGACAGTTTGCCGCACCGATGTTGTTATCTTTCGGCTGATCAGACTTGCTATCCAGCCTGGCGAACTCAGAGCTGCACGACGCATGGTGCCAAGAATGGGCCAGACGAGAACTCTCATGTGAGTATGGGCATGTACTCAGTGGGAAATTCATGCGGAAACTGCTGCATTCTGATACACATTCTTGCTAGGAAGTCCCTTGCCGCCTAATCCTCCTTCACAACCATGAAACACATTGTCAACCGGACTCGGACATCGCAAAATTGTACAGACGGCACATTTGTTCTGCCAATGCGATCCGGCTCATGGGTGAGTCCTCCGCTATGCCCATCTGGACTCTTATGGGCGGCCCGTCCGATCTCATCGCACCATCCTGAGCGACGGCAAGATTTTGTCGCTGATTTTACTTTATGTGCTAACTTCGCAGCAGGAAAGTATACTTCCTTGGTGCAAATTTGAGGTCATCACATTCCCTCATTTCAGAGCTTTTCAAATCCATGCCATTGTACCTTTGCTGCAGCGGCAAAGGTGGTACAACACGAAGCGAGCCCCGGGCACCGCCCAAGGCCGACTATAATGGGACGGAATAGTGGCAGGCAGCAAGCATCGTTGTATTGGTGTGCCAGCCACTGTACTCCGTGTCAAGGTCAGCTTCGCATCATTCATGATTTGCTGCTCAAAGTGGAATTTCACTCTCCGAGTCCCCTGATGCTTGGCCTGTTGCATGATCTGCCGTTCATTTCTCACACAACATGCTGTCCAAGATCATCAACCACAACGGGGACTTAACCTAATCTTGCTGTCGGCTGTGTGTCTCCAGGCAACAGATGCGGAAATAATCGTGTGAATCACATGCTTATCGGACAGTTAAATCTTAATCAGCCATCTGTGCTGGTGAATGTGACCGACATTTGAGTTTATTTGAGACTTTTGAGTTGAGCTTCGAAAAAAATCCCTCAGGCATATTTAAGAGGCAGCTGGACAAGACAGAATGAGCATTCAGTGCTCGGCATGCTTCGAGTGTCATCTAACGATCTTCGAGGTCGCAAACGGACCAAGAAGAGATCCTGCCGTGAGTTATCCTGTCTGCGTTGTGCATCAGCATCTGCGGTAAACTCAAGGGGCTCGCGGGATTGTAATACAAGACATATGGTTGTTTTTTCTCGTAAGGTGTCTGTAGGTTGGACTACCTAGGTACATAATCAGGCACATGACCATAAAAGGAAACTGATAAGATAAGATATTCAACCAAGAACTTTCGCAACATGACATCGAATCAAAGGTGGGCTCGAAGTTATGCACAACACCGTGTTTAGTCGTTCCACCCAAGCACTCAGCCAAGAACTTGCCTGGCACTAGAGCTGCATGACAACCAGCGGGCATGCCGAGAAGTTGCGCAGCGAGGCAGCCTATGGCATCAAATGCAAGGTGCGTCCCATTCCTCTCATGTGTGCTAGAGAGACTCTGATATGTCAAACGCAAATGCGAGCACGGGCAGCCCTTGCGCGCATGTGCGCTACCGCGACCGCGAGCAGGGATCAACAAGCTGCTGCAGCTAATGCTGCACTAGGCGATCACGGCGGACACGCCATCGGCAGGCTCGACGATCGTGCTCGCGATGGGCGACGGGAATGTCAGGCAGTTCGATCAGGAGGGCTTCTTCCGAGTTGGCTGGGCGCGCACCGTGCTCAAGCGCAGCCGGCGTGTCAAGCTGTACACGAGGGAGGGCGGGCTGAGCCGCATGCGGGTGCGCGAATTTGGGGACGGCGTGTGGGCGGGCAGGTTCCAGATCGTGCAGACGAATGCCTTCGGCACCCCTCATCTTTGTATCAGCATGACCATGCCTGGCCCATTAGCAACAAGAATGAGCCCGACATGGCTCAGTCTCGTGTTCCGTCATCTGCTGCGTGCTGGGAGCCAGTCGATACTGACGAGAATGGACATTTGTATACCCAAGGGCCGCCGTGCATGGCTGTATGCATGTGTATGGGCAGATACAGGCATTGTAAACTTGCTTTTTGTACAAAAAAGAACAATTAAAAACTACTGTACATTTTTTCGGTAACGTCCTCCGGAGGTGGACTAACTACCCTACCCCTAGTGCGGGATTACAATCCCGCGAGCCCCTTGGGTAAACTAATAGATCGAGATGGTTCTTAGCAGCAATGCCCAGGCCACGCCCGGTAAATGAGCTTCGCGGGGAGCTCCGTGCCCTGATCCAGGCCGACTTGGGTGCGCAATTGACTTGCTCCGATTGCCGTCTAATTTGATTTGAATTCTTACCATTTCTCCCCAGTCCGTGTGACCGGTAAGCCGGATGCAAAGATGTCCTGGGCGCGTTATGGAGATGAGGTTGTTGAGCGGCATCATGTTGACGTTGAAGGATGGCCGGCGCCAGGACCTGACGGTGGTGTGCTTTTCAGTGATCTCAGCCAGCAGAAAAGCCTCCGGAAGAAGCCTCTCGAGCGTGTCGTTCAGGCTTGGAAGCTTGGTCACACATACTTCCGACCACTCTCAGATGCCGAGGTCGTTGAGCGGCGGGGAGTCATCAGCAAAACAGTCGGGTGCTTGACGCGTCTTGCAAGAGCGTCAAGAGAGCTCAAGAGCTCAAGCGCCGCCTAGGACCCCGGGGTCTGGCAAGACGCGTTCGAGCTGAGACAGATCTTTCAAGTGCTCTTCAAGAGCTTGCAAGACACGTCAAGATGTTGTTCCAAATTGGGACAACCGTTTACCGAGGCTTATGCACACAATATCGGGGCTCTAAATTGATCAAAAGCTCATGATATTGCGTTCTTATCATTAGAATAGCTTACAGTACTACATAAAGAGAGCAGTATACTAGAAATTCTATAGCTGGACAGTTTCTTCGTGCATGCATGTGCTGTATAAGGGTGCTCCAAGCTGCAAGCAGATGCGCATGCGCATAGTCCGGCAGGGCGTACGGAAGCGGGATAGGACACTGTAGGGGATGCGATAGGCGGGTAGGACAGGGAGTGCGAGTCTGATGAGCGGGCAGGCATGAGACGGGCGGACGCACATGCACAATGCAGACCAACCTGCGTGTGTCCGGGCACGGATATACGTCGCGAGAGCGCCGAGGGACGTGCGGCCGCATGCATGCAGCTAGCCAGCACGTAGCGTGTGTGTGTGTGTTGCCGGCATCGGGGCGCGTAATACGCACCGCAAGGAGACGGGCACGCTATGCACTGCCATGTGGAAGTGACAGTGCGCGATGAGGTGAAGGCGCAGGAGGCCACAGTGACCGGGCAGGTCGGTGAGCGCTGGCAGCAGGTATGGACTGCGCCGCCCTGCGCGCCCTCGCTGCTGACCTTCTCGCACCGATCGCGCGCTGCGTTCCAGCCCGTCTTCGTAAGTGCATTCGACTTGAAAGGCCTCGGGAAGCTAGGAAAACTCACCTTAGCTGCCTGCCACGTCAATACCTTCCTGCCACATTCACGGCCCACTTCTTTTGAGAGTCTATTTTGTCCATGTAGCCTGGACAACAGATACATGTATTGAGCAGTATGAAGTTGAATTGCGTGAGGAAGTGTTGCAGAGTCATACTTACGGAATGTACACTGTAGGTCAGGATGAAACACGAAACAAAGAAAGAAACGCACGGAGTCGCGCACCACGACTTGTTCCGTCTCTCACGGTGTTGAGAGTAAGTATCGACATCTTGAGCAGTCTTTTCAAGAGCTTGAAAAGGGGCCGGTCATATGTAGATTGATAGCATACCGTATTAGGAAGAGCTTCGATTCGCAACAGCTTTTCAAGAGACTTCAAGAGACTTCAAGCGGCCTCAAGCCCTTGAAGTCTCTTGACGCTCTTGGGCGCTTCCGACCGTTTTGCTGATGGACGATATTCGACGACGGGCAGCACGAAAGGGGAATCGTCCCAACCTAAACCGCAGCGCATCGATGCAGGAGAGCTGCGGCCTTATATGCAGAAGGGGGAGGCCGGGCGCCGGCGGAAACGGATTCGGTACACCAAGTCTGCTCGATTGGTGGAGGACTCCGAAGAGGAGATAGATTAGATACATGGACAGATCGGTAGAATATTATTGCAAGCTACAGATGCTGTGAGGTTGCCGTATGACAGGGTGCATTTCGCGTGGAGAACGTAAGAGGCGCAAGGCTAAACTGACGGAGCGCCGGAAGATGCGACAGCCTGGACACGGAGGAAAGGCGTTCGCCCGTTCCCGCACCCTGGATAAAGGCCGCTAGCCTTTGTATGCCCGTCCCCTCCTTTTCCCCTTCCCCTCGTCGCCTGCGTCGGTATTTTTGCTTGTCTGAACGCCAGCACCGTAAGTCGTTTCTGGTGGCCATCTCAGGTTTAGATTTCGTACTCACCTTGCTTCAGGCTACTTTATTCTTCGCGGTTGACGGCAAAGACAGCGCAGCGCACTCGTCGCGTGCCGTACGCATGCAGCCTGCCTCTGATCGTGGCTGTCCCCAGCCACTCGCGCATTGGTTCTGGGTCCCATTGGACCTGGCACTGCGGCGAGCGTCGAGCAGATTGCCGCCGATCAACGGGCAGGTGTTGTGCGCCGTTGGAGACATGGTGGTGGATCACCACGGTCGTCTCTGCTTTATTGCTGTACGCCTTTGCTTTCATTTCCGTGATCCTGCAGCCTGCTGATTTTTGAGCCCTGCAGCTGGTCCGTATTCCGTGCCACAGACTTGACGGCCACATTCAATGATTTCGGCCGCGTCGCGACGCCAGTACATGACGGCGCCGGGCTGTCGTCGTCTCCCGGAATAGCGTGGATAGCCCCACAAAGGCAAGGCAAGGGTGAATGGGCGGAAAATTTACCTGGTACGTATTCTTGTCAGATGGAATTCGACACAATTGACTTAACATCGGGGGGACAGGCTCGAAGGCATGAGCGAGCGAGGAGTGCCGAGATACCCGGCGCAGCCCAGCGACTGTCTGCACGGCGTCGCCGATGGGTTGTGGAGCCTGCGCAAAGGCATCCAGTGAGTTGTCGCTATGAGATATGCGAGTGACATTGGCACTCACCAAACGGAACGTGCTCGTTTTTAGACGGCGTTTTGCCGGTCCAGTATTCCGCAGCGGTGGCGAACATGCCCGTACAGCAAGATGGAGAAGTCGGGATCGACGAACTGTCGATGCCGACGTCGCACATCGAACCCGGGCGCAGCTCCGTGACAGCGTTCACCTCCCACCTTGCACGCGTATTCGGGCTGGATGGACTCGGTAAGTGAGCTGTCAACTGCGAGATCAGCCGAGTAAAGCTGGAGCTGACCATGCTCTCAACAGGCCCGCTTTCGGACGTCATTTTTCTGGAGTTTGATGTCCTGCGGCAACGGCGAGCGCGCCCGTAGTAAGGCGAAGGTGGCATGCACGTTGGAGCCGGGCGCAGCCCGGCGACGGCCTGGGCCAAGGCTGTCACAGTCCAAACGGTGATCTGGTGAGTTCTTCACTGCTTCATTAGCCGGGCGAAATTGGAACTCACCCATCCGTCGAAACGTTTGTTTTCAGGCGTCAGTTTTCCAGAATCCAGTGCCCCGCGGCAGCGGCGAGCGCGTCCATAGAACAAGAGCTCGAAGTCAGCATCGACTGCTCGTCGATGCTGACACCGCGCGCTGGAGCCTGGCGCAGCCTGGCGACGTCCTTCGCCTCCTGCCCAAGTCAAAACCCATCGCGTTCCAGATGTGCTCTGCGACCTGTGTTAAAGTTATTTCGTAAGCTCTTCGCAGCTTCATCATGCAAGTGATATTCGAACTCACCAAGCCCTCGAAATGATTGTTTGCAGGCGCCAGTTTTCCAGGATCCAGTGCCCCGCGGCAGCGACAAGCGCGTCCATAGAACAAGAGCTCGAAGTCAGCATCGATCGTTTGTCGATGCTGACGTCGCGCTGGAGCCGGGCTGCGCCCGGCGACATCCCTTACCCGCCCCATAGCACTCTCACGTCGTCCGGTGGCTCTTGAGGTATGTATTTGCAGTGTAATTCGTTAGAACTACGCGAATTGACCGGCCTTTCAGTGTGCTTTCCTAGAAATCGATGCCCCGTGGCGAGCGGCATCACTCATAGGGCGACGGCTTCGCCATCAGCGTCGCATCGACGCTGGCGTCACGCTTAGAGGGGGCGGAACCCCCTCAAAGCATGTGCGCGCTGCCGCTTTCGTCTTTTGGTATGTTGCTCTGACTCATAATTAGCCGAGTCAAACTGGGACTCACCGAGGCTCCCAGAAAGCAGGAATCTCCGGCTAAATTTCCAAGGTTCCGAGGCCCGCGCCGAGCGGCGAGCGTGCTCGGACGGCAAGCCTACGGAGTCTGCGTCAGCGGGCTTCCGCTGACGTCGCCTGCGAGCGCAGGGCGCAGCTCTGCGCGAGCTCTGCGTCGCAAAGTGAGTGTCTGCGGCGATGAGGCAAAAATGAGAAGGACTTACCGGGTCACTCGATGCAGATTTTCGCCGCCCCGACTTCTGCAGTCTCGCGGAGTCTCCCACAAGCACGCAACTGGACGAGCGAGGGACTCGTCAGCGTGTTTCCGCTGACGTCGACGTCCAGCACTCGATACGGCTGTCCGAGCCCGCCCATTCTACGACCTCACGACGCGATGGCGACCCGAGGGCGTCATACATCAAGTAGACGAGAGTGCCCGAATCTGCGTACCCGTACCAGCATGAACGGAGCGACGGCGCGCGCTCGCTGCTGGAGGCTAGGTACGTGTTACAGCTGCCTTCGAAAGACGACAAACTCATTTTCATTTTCAGCTGTCCTGTGCCCCGCGGGACATCGCGGAGGGACGACTCGGACGCGTCGTCCGTGTACACTGCTATCGCGCTGCTTTCCCCACACCACCGATGACGCCCGCCTCATGCCCGAAGGGTGTCATCATCAAGTATATGCGATGCGCGTCGCTGTCGCTGTTGACACGGGCCTGTATCGGTGGTGAGTCTTGGGGCCGCTTCGACTTCACCACCCGCTTACCGTTTTCCTGCAGCCTTGCCCAGCCTGCCATCCCGCGGCCTTGAGAACCCCACGACGCGCCCGCGACGCAAGGGCGTCATCATCAAGTAGACGGATATGGTGGCGGGGCGACACGAGGGCGTCACCGTCAAGTATGCCGACGGAGAGGGGGCGCGACACCGGCGAGACGTCTGGATCGGGCGATTCTACCCTGGCATCGCGCGTGTCGGCCCGCCTGCGCGCTGCCCGGAACCCACCGCCGCCTCGAACGAGCGACGCATCTCGCCTGCATCGCCCGTCGCGCCATACTCTTGCATTCAGCCATTCCCTGCCGCCTTTCCCTCGTTCGCCGGGGGGATGAAAACGCGCGCCCGGCGCGTGTAACTTGATGATGACACCCGCCTCGCGCGCACGGCCGCACGGAGTCGTCAAGCGCCGCCGTGACCTCGACGGGCCCGTCAACTGCGAGCGACACGGACGAGATCGTGCGATCTTGTTGTCTCGATCCCGTCGGCGCTGGCATGGCAGGCGGGCGCGAGGTAACTTGATGATGACGCCCCTCGTCGGCATCACGTTGTGGAGAAGGCGGGGCGCGCTCGAGCGCGGAGATGGAGGGGATCTGCGGGACTTGGGAGTGTTCTGCGGGGTTGACGGTAAGCGGTCGCCGCATCTTGGAGAACGCGCCGACGCACCTTAATATTTCCAGCCTCATCTCGCGCGCAGTCAGAGAGCGACGGCTCGACTTTCAAACGAGTCGCAGCGCCTCCCCCCTCACCGCCGACTTGACCCGAACGCCGCATCCCGCCCCGGCGCCCAGGCTGCATATCGCGTCAAGGGCGTCATCATCAGACAGACGCGGCCTCCCCGCTGACATTCCCCACTTGCCGGCGATCGTCCATTAGGTGCCGCGAAGGGACGCCGAGGAAACTGCACTGGGTCCGCGTGTAACTTGATGATGACACCCGCGTGGAGCGCGTGCCGCCGTTTGTCTCGTGTTGGACGTGCGGGCGCTGAAATGGAGGCTGCGAGAGGTGGTGAGGGATGGGGATGGGAGGCACGGATAAGGGGTGGATGGCCGCCGGCGACTTACCTCGGGCAGCACCCATGTCTCAAGCAGACCCGCGCCCGATCCCGCGCCCGCGCCCGTACATCTCCCCGCCGACTCTGTGCCAGCGCCATGTCCCGGTCATTGTCCCTCCCGCCCCACGCCCAGATGCCTGCTGGCGCGACGGCCTGCGGCCTCCGCTCGATATTCTGCCCTCTTCACGACGACTCGCGGCGTCAGTGAGACGCGACGAGTGGCCTGCGCACGTAACTTGATGATGACGCCCGCGTCGAGCGGGTCGTGGTGCCGTTCGTCTTTGCTGGGCTGCGAGAGGCGCGGACGAGGGGTGGATGGTAAGTACCGCCGTCATCTTCGAAGATGCCGCGACTCACGTTTGGGTTCGTCTCTGGCAGCCGCGCGCGCTGCGCATCTGCCTGCGGTCTCTGTCCCATCGCCGCGCCCTGCGCTCCGACGCCTCTTCGGGCGACTGCCCGCGCGCGACTGCCGACGTTGCCCGCTCCTCGCGCGCGGGGCGCCCATAACTTGATGAAGAAGCCCGCGTCCGGGCGCCAATGTCGAGGCGGTCTGAGGGACGAGACGAGCGAGAGAACGCATTCTGGGGGTCTATGGTGAGCGCGACCGTCGTTGTCGAAGAGACCGCGACTCACGTTGCTTGCGGCCGCGTCTCGGGCAGGTTGTCCTGCTCTTCTGCGCCCTCGCCGCCGATCTTTCCCACCTCTCGCGGCGACTCTGTGCGCGCCCCGGCGGGCTTGTGTTGGTGCCGAGAGGGATTTCCAGGGCGGATGGAGCGGGCGTTGTCAGCGTCTGTTCGACTGCGTGGCTGTGGTAAGTATCGCGGCGGTTTTCACAGGTGTAGCGACTCACGGTGACGCTCAGCAGGGCCTCTGTCGGCGTCGCGATCGATGTTGCCGCTCATTCGCCCATCTCTGAGAACGTTGAGGTTGGTCGCCGGTTTCTGCAGCGTCCGAGGTGGGTGTGAATGCAGTCTCCGAGAGCAGACGACCTCACGGAGCGCGAGCAGGGCGACTGACCTGACATGAATGCTCTCCGCGCATCATGGCGCCGCCTGCCATGGTCGGTTTCTTCATCGCACCGAACGCGTCGCATCGCAGGATCGTGGGGCACGTCGAATGAACGCGTCTTGTGCGTTGAGGGCGAGATCTGGGGGAGAAAAAGCGGGGAAAGACTCGGCGAAAGACGAAAGAGTGGAGGGAACGGCGGGATGTACAGTAGATAGACAAGGCGAACGTACCAGGCAAAGCGCATAGAGGCAGAGGGACAGACGGAAACGACCAAGTCGAGCGCACAAAGGGGAGAGCGCGAAAACGACCAAGTCGGACTCACAAAGGGGAGAGCCCTGGTGTGCTATAGTAGCTAGAAAATCGTCTATCTTGCAATTTTGCGCGCGGAGACAAGAGCTGCATCCATCCCTTCGCCGAGAGTGAGACCTGCTCCGGCCCGCCGGCGCCGAGCCTTGTTGCTCCTCATCTGATCGAGTCTCGTTCGTTCATTCTGTAAACCAAGGATACCCAAGAAACTACACTCTTTTATCGGAAAAGATACCCCAATTTCCTATCGGATCTTCTAGAATGCCGTCGCGGACACGGACAGGCCATCATGACCTGCTTCCTGCAGCAGAGTCGCGCGGCCGCGTTGTTATATCTCTGTTTACACCGCATTCACTCCTTACCTGGACATTCGGACGTGGCACAGTTGTGAGTAATTTACACAGCGGCTTGGTAGAATGAAAGCTCATAGAGTACACCTACAAAGTTATGGAGAATATGGCCTGCGGTTCTAATGCATACCCTCTTCGCAACGGGTGAGTGCATCGGAGCTCCACCTTGGCAACAGTTAATGGTCTTGGCATATGTTGCTTCCCGATCTACCTAGTCGTCACGATCCTGTCGATGAAAACAGACATGTATCTTGGCATTCCAAATATAATGCTCACAGTGCTTGGTGAGCTCCGCACATCGCACTGGATAGTTTGCAAGTCTTTCTGTCATGATGCGCTTACGAATTGAACGTGAGGCCGAGTCAGGTTAAGTATAACCAGGTTATCTGTGGCTAAACAGGCCATTGGTCAAGAGCGGACACTATAACATACATTTATGCCCATGGGTTTCCGACGGTTTCCCTAGCTTAATTGTATGGTATAGTGCACTGTCTGCAGGAAAAACACCGTGTCATGCAGGCAGTGCATGGTGGCCTCGTTTATGCTTGACATAAATTACCCGTGGCAAGACAGTGCTTACTGAAGCCATATTTTGACTTCATTCAGCTCGGAAACGTATCATGACATGGAGGGGTTGCTTTCGAAACCATCCACATTCACATACGTCTAGGCTGATTATAATCAATCAGGTGTCGTTATTGGTTTCGTGATCTCTTACCGTGCATCCAGCGGGTACGTCTGTCCAGTCGAAAGTTTTGAGACACGAGGTTTATTTTACCAGATACGACCGATACTGGATGGGCCGCTCGTCCTGGTCCGATGTCATGCGCAACACGCGCACCTTCACGCGCCTCGTGTGGTTCCATACACCACTCAGATTGGCTCCAAAAGCGGATTCCAACGATACAGCTAGAAGCGCCGAGGATGTCCACAAGGTCATGAAAGAGAAAAGAAAGGCCATTGACCTCACGATTGGGTGGGAGGCTTTGTACATACGCACCGAGCAAGGCGCTGATGATGAATATCAGGTTTGTGATTGCTCTCAAGCACCACCTGCGAGGTAATTAAGCAACTACGCGTGACGCAAACCTGTTTCTTACTAGCGCAGGTGAACTCGGGATGTACTACGAGGACCTTTACGACCGTATCCGGCCGCTGCACAAAGTCGGCCCCCTCCCGCTTGCTTTCTCTCCGCACTCACACCCCCACAGCACGACCACCTCAAGCACGCCCCCGAGCACATCGCAAGCCCCACCGCCACGTCCTCCGCCCTCGCGCTCCCGCCCGACCCCATCATCCCGCCCATCAATGCCTATGGCGCGCTCACGCCCACATCGCACCCGCGCACACCCCAGCGCCGCGCCTCGTCGGACTCGGACCAGTCCTCCATGGAGCGCCAGCCGCTGCTGCCCTCGACACACCCGACCGACGCCTCCGTCTTCTCCAAGATCTCCGCGGACCTCATCCCCTTCGCGGCGTTCTTCCGCCGGCTGCTCGGCTCGTACCGCGTCGTCGACGTGCGTGCTGCGTCTGTCTGAGCTTGGGAGTGCGGTGCTGATTTGATTGTGGTTTTTGGCAGGACCCCTACACTGAGGAAGGCGGCGTGCAGCGGCGATGGATGGGCGTGGGCGCGCGCGAGCATACGAGGCACCGGCCGCGCGTGGCGGGCAGCGGCGAGAATCTGCCGCTGGAGGTGCTGCGCCATTTGAGCGACTGGCTGAGCGTGCTCGAGGAGCGCGGGACGGTGCCCGGTTTGTTTACTGTTTGCTTTGGGGTTGCGTGGAGATTTATTGGTGCCCTTTCCCAGGGAGCAGCCTGGGCGGTATGATCGGGTGCATTGCGGCGTTTGAGGACAGTCTCGTTAGTAAGTATCATCATTGGTCCAAAATTAAATTACGTGCGTCTTCTGACTATTGTTCGCAGCTCTTGAGAGGATCCTCACGACACCTCTGCCATTGTACGTGCTATGTGGTTCGTTGACATCCACGAATATTGATGTGACTTCCGGTAGCGTATACTCTGTCCACATCAGGTACGGCTCCGTTATTTTTTACTTCTGTGACGCTAAGTCAGAGATAACATGCCCACTTCAAACAGACAGTAAGCCTATAAATTCCCATCCAGACGAACGCACCTCACATCTCCACCTACAGCACCGTGTGGATCTACCTGTTCTTCCTCCCCTTCCAGCTCGTCGACCTCTTCGGCTGGCACACCATCCCCGGTGTCGCCATCGCCGCGTTCATCTACCTCGGCTTCCTCGCCGCGGGCGAGGAGATCGAACAGCCGTTCGGTGCGTCTCCCATCCTGCCTCATCCTGCCCCCTTCTAACTGCCCCCTTCTAACCGACCATATACGCCGGGCTACGACGAGGTGAGAACGTCAGTGAGCTGAGCGAGGCAAGGCTGACTTGGGATTAATCCAGAACGACCTCGACCTCGACATGTTCTGCCGCGAGATCGTCGTGCGCGACGCGGAGCATCTGATGCAGATGCCGGGGAACAACGTGTTCATCGGGCGCACATCATGAAGGGGACACCATCGTATCGAACGCTCGCTGATTTTGCACCTGACCTCTGTCAGGCTCTCGGCGGCATGCTGGCATTCGATATGGCAATTCTCAAAAGCCGGGGTTAGCACGCAACTCGGCACGGGCTTCTACATATGCTTGCTAGGAAGTTTGAACTAAAATGAGATTGAGCGAGCGACAGTCAGATTGATGGAGGAACTTATTATATTTAATAATTTTGACCGGTTGGTCCGGACCATGTGCTGAATAGTGCGCGCTCTAAGGTAATAAAGCAGGGTTTTCTTCCTGGAGTGCTTGCAGGAGAAAGTTCTTCTGTCTCGTTGCCCGGCACAAGGCCTTGCGTCATTTGCCATCCGTCTAGCAAATCAGTTTAGAGTTACACAGCTGGGGCTTTCAAGGTATCGAGGACATGATGTACGGCCAGACGCAGTAGATCACTGCAGGTCACGACTTCGTGCTGGACGCCTGCTCGCCACCGCGAGGGGCATCATAGAGCAGCCGCAAGATCCCTGGGCCTTCCCCATATCTATCCACATCACGGTACCATACGTGTTCCCCAGACTTGAAAAGCTCCCCTTCCGCCGGGACGCTCACATCCAACGCCGCCGGTGGTAGCCCAGAACGACGCTTTGGCGGCTGCAGGATCTCCAGCAGGCGCAGAATCACGATGCGTCTGCCGGCATGTTGCGGGAGGGTCGAGCGCTCCAGGCGACACAGCGCCGCCCCCGCTGCGGGAAAACGAGCATGAGTCTTGTGCATCGGAGCGCCGCATTGAAAGCCCACCTTCGCAAACCACGCCTTTTCTGCTGCTGGCCCCCGTGCAGTACGTTATTGGCCCGTCTGTGTTGTACCACCGGTCCTGCTCTGCGGTGCGCACGATCAGGCTTAACGAGCGGCACGTGAAGTCGACGATGAAGGGCTGGTCCAGCACGCTTATGGCGCGCCTGAGACGGCGGCGACCCGTGGATGGCGGCAGCGCCTGCAGCTGCGCGAGCAGCGCGTTGTCGACAAGTCCCTCGCGCAGGAGCATCTCGCGCAGTCTGGGTCTCCTTGCAGCGTTCACGATTGGAATGTGCCAGATAAAGCCGCTCCCAAACACGAGATCGTGCCCGGAAGTGAAACTCCGTGCGGAGTCGCGGTCCTGTGCAGCGCGGAAGCGGATCTGCGACAGGAGCGGATTGTGTGCGTCCCAGTAGAAGTAGAGAAAGCCGCGTGTGCCTGGCGGGAAGGTCTCGTGCAGAATGCCTTCGCTGGAGATGGCGTATGACATGTGCAGCAAGTACGGGGATTCAGGAGAAGCGAAATCGTAGACGTAGGTATAGGTGCGGCCAGAGACGTCCAGGAAGCAGCTGGAATCGAGTTGCGCAGGATCGAGCGTTGTAATTACGCAACGTCGTGATCGTCCAGGTTTTCGCTTTCCCGGGGTCAAGCCGGCCGACACGGCTGCTCTAGAGGTCGAAGAATCCTGAGACGAAGGAAAGGTGGCAGGATGGTCGACAAACTGTGAACCTTGTTTGGTGGTGAGATGCAAGTCTGCATTCCCTTTGGGCGACTTCGTAGATGTTTGAGATGTGGAGATTAAACGACTGCGGCTTGTGAGCCAGAACTTTTCCATTCCAACCCCGCATCTCTTGGGAGCTGAATCGCTAGAAATCAGGGCTGACGGCCGATAAGCTCGTCTGAATGCTGGCCTCATATTGACGCTTTTATAGTATGATGCTATGGCTTATTCATTTATAGATACTGAATCAAAGAGGAGGCAGAATAATTATACCTTAATGGCAAACGCGGCTACACTTCGGGATGAACAGACAGACCTGCCTTCTTTGTGTTGTTGAAAAGTTCGGGCCAAGCCGGAAGTTGACAAGGGGCGAGACTTCTGGTTCACATTCACTGGCGGCAGCGAAACACTTGAAGCTTGAAGCTTGACAGTCGAGACCGTAGGAAGAGGTAGACGGTTCTCTAATATCTGCTCGCGGGTCTACCGTTGTACTGTCGCCGACCCAGAGTAAACTCGCTTTCCAGTCTTTGCCTTCCCAGTGCCCACAAGCCTGCTACACCATAACATGTCAAAATGTTTATGAAATTTGATAGGCAAAGATCTCAACTTTTTGAATATGATTTTTTTCCGATTTAAAGAAGGATGACTTTTCGTGTCGGGCGCTGACCGGTGGGGGGTGGCAGGGGTGGCCCTTGACCAAGAGATGGTCCATTTTTCCGTGACGGGCCGCTTTGCGAAAATCAGAGTCCGACGGCATCCGCACCCCGAGAGCCAATGACAAGCCATCGCTCCAGCAATGTGAATTGTCGGACCGTGAATATGTACGCCTTGCCGGCGCTTGCCGGCGCTTGCCGACCTGTCCGTGCCACACATGGTGGCCTTCAACATATATGTATATGGTCTTCGTTGTGTTGACTTCCACTCTAATTTCCTACCGAAAGAATAAGAACCATCATTCATTGATCTTTATATGATGTGTGCTTTGTGGGAAGGGGCGGGGGGGGGGGAGGCTCGACCGAGATCGTATAGATCTGAGCAGCGGAAGGCCGCGGAAAGCTGTTCTCGGGCGCAACTCGGGCGGTTCATTCGACTTTGTGTTTCATTTCTCATAGAAAGAAATGGATAAAAAAACAGACACAGGTTCATGACATGTATTTCTATTCCCATGGATATTTTGAGGACGAGTTTCCCTCGGCTTGGTACAAAAATCGAGGTGGACCATCTCTACATAGGTCGTAGACCAACTCTGGGTTAGCGATAGTACTCCATGCCAATAGTTGATTTTATCTCACCGAAATTATCAAGAGGGATACATAGCAGGTCACGACCGGCCGAACGCCGGGTGACCATCGTCAGGGGCATCATAGAGCAATCGCAAGATTTCTCCGCCCTTAGTACGTTTGTCCGCATTACGGCACCATACGCCTTTGGCAGATGTGAACAACTCGCCTTCCGCCGGGACCCTCACATTACACGTCGGTGATAGGTCGGGACGAAGCTCCGGAGGCTGCAGGATTTTTAGCAGGCGCATGACCAAAATGCGCCTGCCGGCGTGTTGCGGGAAGGTCGAGCGCTCGAGACGACACAGCGCCGCCCCTGCTACGGGAAAACGAACGTTAGATCTGCGCGCCGAACATGCAGCACCAACAGCTCACCATCGTGAGTCCAGTACCGGCCTTTTTCCCTGTAGTGTGTCAGCGGTCCTTCTGTTTTGTACAGCCGGTCCTCCCCCGCTACGCGCACGACGAAACATAGATACATGTTCTTGAAGTCGTATATGAATGGCTGGTCGAGCACGCTTATGGCGCGCTTGAGGCGGTGGGAGCGCGTGGATAGGGGAAAAGCATGCAGTGTTAAGAACCGTACGTTTCATTCCTTTGTTCTTAACATTACTCCATTCGACATCCCCACCATGGCCCATTCGCCAAGGTCCTCGCCATGCTCCCTTTACTTTATTTATCATCATATCTACATGCATACATGGACTCTATCGCACTGTCTCGATCCCATTTCTGTTTCCATCATGATCGTGGCAGTGTTACCCCACCTATCCGCTTTATCTTTGTTTCATCGCTATCGGCGCAGCCTTGCGCAGCCCTGCACAGTTACTACCGTCTCCTTAGATACGGCTGCGGCTGCGCATCCCTCATGTATATATACCGTAGAGCTGAGTCCTGGCGACTCAGCTTAACCACTTCGCATACTCTATAGGACTTGTCCTGTCAGTTGCCAGTGCTCCCTTGAGCCCTCGCTGTGTGCTTCCCCTCTCTCAGTCGCTCTCAACTCTCTTAGTCGTTGTTCGCCTCCTGAGCAGGTCAGCACTCTTGTTAGTGTGTAGCCTGAGCCCTTGCCCGGTCACTATAGGACGGTCCTTAGCACTTGGTTAAGCTCTCCTACCGCTCACCCTACACAACCGGTCTACAGCCTTGACGACAGGCTGCCACCATTCCATTCGTCGTCACCAAGAATCTTCCGTGAAGATCTCCAGGGTCTACTCCGCACACCGGAGCCACCCTCCAACCAAATATCACCATTGCTTCCCTCATTCCCCTATATCTTCCCCTCAAAGCACCAGATCCGAGTTATCAGACGAAGAAAGGACACATCGTCACTACTTAGAGCAGGAACAAGCAACCCCATACCGAATCTGTAGAACCAAGCCGTGGCCGAGGCTCTACACCTACAACGAAGTAGCAGACCTCCTTTACTACAACAAGGAATTAGTATACCACGACGAAAACGGCAAACTCATAAGAGTCGTGAGGAAAGGGAAGAAAGTTAACCCCAAGGATAACGTCCAGCAGAAGGTACAGGACCACCTACCTAAAGGAAGGAGAACAACACAAACAGATAATCCAACAACCTGGACGTGTATTCCTCTCCAATCCGACGTTCCCCAGAACTACATCATCCGTCTACCTCTACGACGATATCTGTAAAATCTACTACCGATTTGACAACGAAACCCGGACCATCCATATCCAGTACGGAACAACTAGGGACGCCTCAATCCAGGAAGAACCGGTCACCCTCACCAGACCCGTCACTCTCTACGACCCCTATTCGACCTTTACCCGCACCGATCCTAGGAGCAGTGAAACCCCGGCCGATCAACTTTCGGAAGAAGAGGATACTGGAGAATCTTCCCCCGTCGAACCCACCATCTCCCTACCTCCCCAGCGAGAGTTCGTCTCCCAACACAGGTACCTGTTTCCCAAGCAATCGATCCTCAAGAGGACTGGTTCCCCTCCGACTCCCACGGAACCGGTAGCATCGGCTTTCACACCAATTCTCAACAAGGAACCAGTCGCAGAATCAATCCAGCCAGAAGGATCAGACGATAGACCCACCCAGCAGGAACCTGTCACCCCAGCCAAAGAACCCACAGCCGAAAACGAGGACAGCGACGAAGACGACGATATGGCTAAGGTGCTGACATTAATAAACCGACGCCTTTCACGGGTGTTAGAAGCAAACTCAAAGAGTTCATCAACCAGTGTAAACTCCACTTCAGGATCAAGGCCGATCATTTCACCACCGATGAGTCTAAGATCTGGTTCGCCCTCACCTACATCCAAGGTGGAACGGCCGGACCATGGGCGGCACAGTACTATGAAAAGCTCGAAGAATCAGCCAAAGGGACCGAGGGATTCACCCTTACCTGGGCAAAGTTTGAGGAGGACCTTAAGAAGAAATTCGGAGAGCTCCATGCCGCAGAGTCAGCCCTTATGGACATCCAGCGACTTAGACAGGGCAATGGAAGCATCGACGAGTACAACACCGCTTTTAACACGTTGGCCGACCTCTCCGGCCTCAATCCGGTGGGACTCATCAGCGCGTATAGGAAGGGCCTCAACCGAGAAATATCACAGCGACTGAGCATAGCGGAGAACCCCCCCTCAACCTTGGAGGACTGGCAGGACCGTGCCTCCAAGCTCGAGATGAATATACGCGGAACCCAGATTGACCAGGGGCAAAACCGCGGAAGGGAGAAAGCCCTCTATCCTAACCAGTTGTTGGAAACACTTTCCAAAGACCCCCGCCGCCGCTCAGACATAGACTCTGCCAAAATCTTGGTCGGCGCCTTCCAGCGCCGCCCCAGATTCCAAGGACCTCGCTTGTCCCCAGAAGAACGCGAACGCCGTCGTGTTAACAATCTCTGTTACAAATGTGGAGGAGCAGGACACATTGCAACGTTCTGCCGTAATCAGAACAAGCAGACACCCTCCACCAACACCACCGCTGAGGGATCCTTCAGAACTAGGAACACAGAGACCCAGCAGCAGAACCCCAGTCCACTCCATACAATGGCCAGGGCCTTACAGACGATGAGCGATGCGGAGAAAGAAGAAGCCCGTAACCTCATACAAGCCGCCCTCAGTATAGAAGAGCCCGAAGAAGAGGAGGGTTTTTAGAGCGTCCTCATGTCGCGACGTCATGGAGGACGAAAGGTTTGCAACTCGCTTCCCCAAACAAGTTTGATGTGCTTTCGATGCCAGATGATATTCCAAAGGACATTTACCTACCAAATTGGCCGGCCAATTTATATATCTCATCTCTGAAATACAATGGTTCACCATCTATTCGCATCGTCATCACCATCTTAGGGAAACACCAAAACGTCGCAGTAAAAGGACTGGTGGACAGCGGAGCCACAGGAATCCTTATCAATTGGAGGATCGTTAAACAATACGGAATTCGGACGGTCCCACTGGAAACACCAATACCCGTCAAAAACGTGGATGACTCAGAAAATGCCCTAGGACAGATCACCCATTACTGCGTATTGCGCATAAGGATCAAAGGGCCCAATGGAGCAGCTCATGAAGAGCGATCCCGGTTTTACATTACAGACCTAGGACAGGATGACATTGTCCTTGGAACGGACTGGCTCAGAGAACACAACCCCAGCATTAACTGGGAACAAGACCAGCTTGTATTGGAACGATGTCAGAACAAATGTAACCTAACCAATGGACCCGTCCAAGTGAGTAACATCGACACACTACCGCTCGCTCAACGAGAGATTTGGAAAACAATTAAGAAGATGGCCCGCCTGCTCTCTCGCCCAACCCACAGACGCAATCCCCAGCGAGCAGGAAACATACACACTCGCGCTCTCCAACATCCGACACTCGTCTTGATCTCTTCTGTGGGAGAACCACTACGTCCTCCTCATCAGAATCCTCCCACAGCTCATCAATCTCCTCATCATCCTCTAAGTCCTCCAAATCACTCAAGTGCCCTAAATCCTCCGAACCCACTGTTGCCCCAGCACGAGACTCGCGAGCAAGTCAGTATGGGAGTACCACTGACGCCAGATGGATTGCCCATATGACCGAAAAGGATAGGGATCGTCCCCATCAGCCACGAGGCGACTCAAATCTACCCCCTGAAAGAAGGGAGGCACGCTGGAGGCCACTTTACACCGGACCCCATCCCGAACCCCCAGTCGCCAGCCGTGAATCCAGTCACAATAGCGAGCCCATAGGACCTCGTCCGTGGCAATCCAATCATCCCTTGTCGCTTCCAAACGAAGGGATGCAGCTAAAGCGGTCATTAGGCAAGAAGTCGCCGAAGACATGTAACTCTTACCAAGAAAAAGGTCACGCTCGCGGGGACCCGCAATATCAGAAAAAGGTATCGGAAGCGTCGACCTGCGGCGAGCATTGTGACTCAAAACAACCGGCGATACCGCAAGACGGCGAGGGGATAAACGAAGAGGACGAGAAAAAGGAGTATAGCTGGGGAAGCTACCAAACTCCCAACCAGGAAAAAGAGGAGGGGAGGGACGAAGTACCGCAGCAACATGAATATAACGGAGAAGATCTGCAGCAGGCGCAGGTTGGGAACTCGCAGAGGATTGCATGGGTCACTACAGCAGCAAGGACTCAACGACATGGCCGTCTTATACCAGCCAGAAAAATCCGACGAACACGGATTCGTAACGCTGCACGGACGCCACCATCTTTGAAACCCTGTTTCACGGAAAATTTCGATGAACCTGCAGTGCAAATACCGAAAGAATGGATCGCCGAAGCACTCGGGGTTACGACGACAGATGAAGACTATGATCAGATTCTTGATCCACAAATCCCCGATGATGTTGTCTTCCGCATACGTCGCACAGCCATGAATGCACAGGAACTTGCGGCAGCTTTTGCCAACAAACAAAAAACTCGCACCCTCGATCAGATGATCCCAGCACAATACAGGGAGTTCCGTGACGTGTTTGAAAAAAGGCCTCCGAAAGGCTACCAATTAGGCGACCCTGGGACCATGCCATTGATCTTAAACCTGATGTGGAACCCCACTCTGCAAAAGCCTATCCAATGGCCCCCATGAACTTAAGGAACTAGACAAATTCATCGACGAAAATCTGAGAAAAGGCTACATTCGAGAATCCAAATCACCCTGGGCAGCCCCATTCTTCTTCATATCTAAAAAGGATGGCAAATTGAGACCGGTCCAAGATTACAGGGAGCTCAATAAGCGCACAATCCGGAATGAGTACCCCCTACCCTTGATCGGAGAACTGGTCGACAAACTGAAAGGCGCCAAAATCTTCTCGAAGTTCGACCTTAGATGGGGATACAATAACGTCCGCATCAAAGAAGGTGACGAACATAAGGCGGCATTCCGCTGTAATCGGGGATTATTCGAACCCACAGTCATGTTCTTCGGACTCACCAATTCCCCGGCAACCTTCCAGGCAATGATGAATGCTCTGTTCAAAGACCTCATAGATGGGGGCAAAGTCGTCATCTATATGGACGACATTTTGGTTTTCACAGAAACATTGGAGAACACCGCGGAATTGTTAGACAAGTCCTAACACGACTTAGAGATAATGACCTATTCCTCAAACCGGAAAAGTGCACCTTCGAGAAGGCCGAAGTCGAATATCTTGGCCTGATTGTGTCTCACAACCAGCTCCACATGGACCCTGTTAAAGTCGACGGAGTTATTCAGTGGCCGGAACCCCAAACGGTCAAGCAAACACAGAAGTTCTTAGGCTTTGGAAATTTCTACCGCCGATTTATCAAAGACTACTCCAAGATTGCCAAACCACTGTTCGAATTGACCAAGAAAAACCACATGTGGCAATGGACCCAAAGGGCAGCAGACGCCTTTAATGCACTAAAACATGCATTCACGACGTCCCCAGTACTTGCCATGCCAGACTATGACAAACCATTCAGGGTCGAGTGCGACGCATCGGACTTTGCAACAGGAGCGATACTATCGCAACAAAGCAAGGATAACCAGTGGCACCCCATTGCATATTACAGCAAATCCCTCAGCGATGCGGAACGCAATTACGACATCTACGATAAGGAACTTCTTGCCATAATCTGTGCCCTCGAAACCTGGCATCATTATCTTGAAGGACACCCCCATCCAGTAGAAATCTGGACAGATCACAAAAACCTGGAATATTTCCGCACAGCACAGAAACTTAACCGCCGACAAGCCAGATGGAGCCTATTCCTCACCAGATTTGACTTCTCCATCATTCACAAACCAGGCTCGGCCAATAAGTCCGACGGTCTGTCCAGGCGTCCAGACCATAAAGAGGGGGTGGAAAACGACAATTCTGATCGAATCTTATTGGAACCGCAATTTTTCCAAATCCGAGCCACAGGAAGAGGAAGTGTGACCAGTCTAGGAGACAAAACCCTTCTAAAATGCATCCGAGAATGCACAGAGCACGACGAGGTCGTAACTACAGCAATGGAAACAATCCTAAGCGCAGGACCTAGAGCGATTGCAAAAGGGTTACAGGAATGGAATTTGGAAGATGGACTAATCCTATACAGAGGAAAAGTCTACATCCCAAAAAACCTCGAGCTACGTCGCGAAATTGTGAAACTACACCACGATTCACTAGCTGCAGGACATCCAGGACGATGGAAGACTTATGAATTGGTCCAGCGCAACTACTGGTGGCCAGGGATGACTAATTTTGTCAGAAACTACGTAATGGGATGTGCCATTTGTCAATCCACCAAAAACGACACACACCCCACTTATGTTCCAGTACAACCGACAGAAGCGCCATCACAGCCATGGGAATACTCCACCACGGACTTCGTCACAGACCTACCAGAAGTCCAGCAGTACGACTCCATCAACGTGGTGGTAGACCAATTCTCCAAGGCCATTGTCATATCACCCTGCCGGAAAGAAATCGACGCAGACGGAACCGCCAAACTGTTCATGGACAATGTTTGGAAACGATTTGGACTTCCGGAAAAAATGATCTCCGACCGAGGACCACAGTTTGCATCCAAAGTCCTCCAAAGCATTTACAAAGGATTGGGAATTCGATCGGCACTCAGCACTGCTTATCACCCTCAAACGGATGGAAGCACAGAGCGCGTCAATCAAGAAATCGAGCAATATCTCCGAGCCTTCTGTAATTCCCACATGGACAACTGGGTAGACCTTCTTCCTTTTGCCGAGTTCGCACACAACATCAAAGTTCATTCGGCTACCCGGAAATCACCGTTCGAATTACTCCACGGATTCCAGCCTCGCTTCCAACCCAGGATCCACATGAATGCCGCTGTTCCCACAGCTGAACAACGGCTGATAACCATGCAAAAGACCCGAGAAGAAGCCAAGGCGAGTCAGACTATCGCTAAAGAGGATATGCGAAGACAGGAGGACAAGTACGGGAAAGCAGAGCCCATGTTCAGGATAGGGAGCAAAGTCTGGTTAGATGGGAAAAATCTCAAACTCCAATATCCTAAAGCCAAGTTTGGACTCAGACGGCAAGGACCCTTCGAAGTAACCCAAGCCATAGGACCGGTCAATTACAGACTAAAGCTCCCAAGGACTTGGAAAATCCACCCTGTCTTCCACGCGGGACTTCTCACGCCATACCAAGAAACCCCTGAGCACGGCCCCAACTACACTCCGCCACCACCGGAGGTTATAGACGGGGAACAGGAGTGGGAGGTGGAGAGCGTTGTCAAATCCCGAGTTTTCGGAAAAAACCGACGGCTACAATACCTCATCAAATGGAAAGGATTTCCCGACGCCGACATGACTTGGGAACCGGCAAGCAATGTCCGCCATGCCAAGGAAAAGATTGCCGAGTACCATCGGAAACACCCAGGGGCTCCAAGGCCGATCAGAAGCTTAGGAATTGATCCTGGAATATTTCAGCGATCCCTGCGAGAACCAGCCACGGCAAGTCTATAAAAGACCACACCTCAATCCTTTCCAGATCAGCATTCCAAACTGGATCCTGCTACTGCTACACTCCTCGCTCTCAACTTTCTCATCAACCTTTTCACCCTTGCCCTCGTCTTCCTCCTCTATTCTAAAAAATGTCTGCCCACATCAACAACATCCTCTCCGCCGCTGGCCTTGCCCCTCGCTCCGCCCCCAGTCTTCACTCGTCCACCACCGCCGCCTCCACGGACTCCCTCCCCGACCTCATCTCGCTTTCCTCCCCTGAACCCTCCGCTCCTGCCAGTCCCCAGGCGTCATCACCCACTACGGGTGAGGCCGCCGAGTCCGCGTCCCTTCCCTGGGGCGACTCAGAATGGAGCTCGGAGGAACGGTGGAGGGGCCTCGAGCCTATCCTCGTCACCACCGTCACCACCGTCGCCAGAGATCCCTCCCCAGTTCCAGTTTCGAAACCTGCCACCCCCAAGACCGCTTCCAACATCCCCGCTCCCGCCCCCGCCCGACGCGCCAAGAAGCCCTTCTGTTGGAAGTGTCACCGTCCGGGGCACGTGAAGAAGGACTGTCAAGGGCGCCGCCGCTTCAAGGGGCAGACGGCTCGTCGGTCGAGAGGACCACCGCCGCCCTCATCCAGGACGGCGACTGACGATTGGGCCGGCAATTCCGCTGGCTGGGACACCCACCACGAGGCGTGGGACAGGGTTGACGCGGTCGACCAACGCCTCGACCCCACCGCCACCGCCTTCCGGGAATACCGGGAGTTCCTCCGCGGCCGCCTCCGTGACACCGAGGCGGCTATCGACAAGTTGAAGGAGCGTCGGATGTACTGGTCCGACAAGCTGTGGGAGGTGGAGTGGAGTGACCCACCGCGCCCTTCGCTGGAGAAGGTGCGCCGCCACAGGGCGAGTTGGGAGGACGAGGAGGAAGAGCCCCCCCACCCGAGCTGGGGCTTTTGAGGACATGTCGGGTCGACATGTCATAGAAAGGGGGTGGTGTTAAGAACCGTACGTTTCATTTCTTTGTTCTTAACATTACTCCATTCGACATCCCCACCATGGCCCATTCGCCAAGGTCCTCGCCATGCTCCCTTTACTTTATTTATCATCATATCTACATGCATACATGGACTCTATCGCACTGCCTCGATCCCATTTCTGTTTCCATCATGATCGTGGCAGTGTTATCCCACCTATCCATTTTATCTTTGTTTCATCGCTATCGGCGCAGCCTTGCGCAGCCCTGCACAGTTACTACCGTCTCCTTAGATACGGCTGCGGCTGCGCATCCCTCATGTATATATACCGTAGAGCTGAGTCCTGGCGACTCAGCTTAACCACTTCGCATACTCTATAGGACTTGTCCTGTCAGTTGCCAGTGCTCCCTTGAGCCCCTCGCTGTGTGCTTCCCCTCTCTCAGTCGCTCTCAACTCTCTTAGTCGTTGTTCGCTTCCTGAGCAGGTCAGCACTCTTGTTAGTGTGTAGCCTGAGCCCTTGCCCGGTCACTATAGGACACCGGTCCTTAGCAGTAGCGGTGTTGGGGCATCGCGGATTCGGCTTGCGAGATCGCGGCCCGAGGCAGCTCGGCGGGGCGGGTGGTCGAGGCGACGCAGCAGTGAAGGTTGAGCCGGCGAGTGCAGTGGGGGGGTGCGAGTGCTGTGACGCCTTCGGTGGTCGCTTTGAGGGTCTGGCGCCTGGTGATAAGAGGCGCGATTGCGAGCACGCTCAGCCATTTGCCGGTGGGCTGTACTCCACAGTGAATCTGTGAGCGTTGTATGCCAATATGGGGCGCGCTGCGTGCCTCGCGCAGGGCGCGTTCCGGTCGGCCGATTACTGGGTCCTGCTCGTTGTTGACTTTCCGGCGAGCTTGTTCGTTGACGCCGGCGTGCTGGAGAAGGCGAGTGACGCCGTCGCATTGGGGAACGTGGGCCCCGGTGACGCATTGGGGAAGGCGGCCGTTGGCTGCGTGCGGAGTATCGCGGCGGCGAAGGCACAGGTGGGGAGCGCATGCGGACATCGTCAGGCGATTTGGAGCATGATGTGCTTCGGACTGCGCAGCTGCGAGGGGATGGTCTGGCGTAAGAAGGCGGTGCGTCATGGCGCCCTGAGGATGCCGAGATGCGTGCAGTGGCCTGGTGTTTCCGTGCATCCTTGGCTTTTTCCTCTGCCGTTTGCATGTCTAAGCGCGACATGGAGTCGTCGCTTGGGAATGCGAGGTCATCGTCGGAGAGGACCTTCTTCTTGGCGGCCTTCTTGGTTTTGTTCGTCCGTTGCCGGGCTTTCTGCAGAGTTGCAACTCGTCCTGCCTCCTTCTCTTCTTGGGCTTGAACCCAGTCTTGAGCCCGTAGAATGAGTGGGTTCAGGGCGGCCAGATGACGTTCGGTGATGAAGGACGCGCGCCATACGTAGCGTGGTCGGGCATTGTGGAGCAGGAGGAGGCGGATGTCCGGCAGAAATTGGGGTGGTCGCGCCAGATCCAGGTAGGTCCCGATCCTGTCGTTCCATCCTAGGTTCCAGTAGTCCAGCACCGCGCGCCATTCAAGGCGGATAACGCTGGGATGCCGCGCTGAGCTCGGCAGGTTCGCGATCATCCATTCGACGAAGCCCTGCCATTCATAGAATGCAAGACGTACACTTTCCCAATGTAGGGCATGCGCGGCACGGGGGCCGGGTTCGCGAAGGCGTTGGATGCCTGGGACGGGGGAAGGGAAGAAGGTAATACCAAACGCGACGGCCATGTTGCGGGCGACGGCCTGTAGATTGACGATGTCTTCGCTGATAGCGCGCGCGTCGGTCTCGCTGAGGATGGCCTGCCCGTTCGCTACAAGCGTCATAGGCCGGCCCGACTCATGATGCCACCAATTGTCGTGTGATAAATCTGTGTCGCCGACAGGTCGATACGGGAGCCACGGTCGGGTGTGGTCGTACCACACGGGGGAGTAGTAGTCCGTGGACGTGCCCGTGAGTGCTGGTGGCGTCCAGTGCGAAGGTGACTCCGTGAGCGGCCGCGGAGGTTCGCCCAGTTCTCCGAAGGCCACGTACTGTACCGGCAGAGACCCTGCCGAATACGGTGTGAGATGAGGATGCTCTTGCGCATTGACGATTGGGGCGGCGTCGAGGGAGTAACTGGGTGCTGTTCCGGCGCCGTTGATGTGGGCATTGAGGTGGGCGAGGGAAACCGGGGGTCCGTCGTCCGCAGAGAAGGGGGAGAGCGCCTCCGCCCAACTCTGGTGCTCGGGTGTCGCTCGCGGGGCGTTGGCCATGACGACGGGTGGAGGTGGTCGAGAAAGAAAACAAACGAAGAGAGAAGAGTGGTTGCCGTTGACGAGGCGCGCTCGGAAGTTCCCGTGTACGCGCTTAGATTAGATATGTGTGCGATAGATAGTACGGGGTAATATATGGACAACTAGGTTGAGTTACTTCTAGATCAATGTATATATGTAGGTGTGACGAATAGTACAGGCTTTCTAAAAAGGTCGTTTAAGTCGTTAGCTTGTGCTCTCGTTTGTAGGAGCGAAGGCGTTGTGGGGCATTTCGGAGGTCCTTTGCTGTGAGCCATTCGTCGTATAGCGGAGAATAGCCCTCCCATCGAATGAGGTACGTCATTTGGCGTTTACGCCGGTCGTATCTATGCCCTACGATTCGTTCAACTTGATATTCCAGGGAGGCCTCGATATGCGGCCGAGTATCCGGCAACGTATCTCGAGGCCCAAACGACGCGTCCGATGAGTGGTATGGGCGGAGGTGTTCGATATTGAATACCGGAGATCCCGCGTATTTATCACTCATGTCCAGGCGGTATACTTTAGGATTGATACGTTCCTGTACAGCGAACGGGCCTATAGCGCGTTGTACTAATTTGGAGCCTTCTCCTTTAGACTCGAGCCATTCGAGAGAATGGGGGTTGACGAGGATGAGGTCACCCACTTTAAATTGTAGTAGCCGTCGTCCTTTATTGTACGCGTCGCTTTGTTTGACTTGAGAGTCCGCAATAGCTTGTCGTGCACTGTCGCGATGAAAGCGCATCGAGTCCATGTAGGCATGCTCATTTTTGCGCAAAAGGGCTATTTGTGGGGAGAGAGAACGACGCGGAGGGAGTAGAAAGTCGAGGGTGTCTTTCGGCTGAAACCCATACAGCAGGAAGTGGGGGCTGAATCCCGTGGAGGCATGCACCGTCTGATTGTAGGCATGCTCCAGAAGGTGCAACCAATCTGACCAGGATGATTTGTCGGATGCAACGTAGGCACGGAGCATTATTTCGACTTTCTTATTCACTATCTCGGTCTGCCCGTCATGCTGGGGGTGGTGGGAGGATGATAGCGACATTCTGGTCCGCAGACACTTCGATATGGCTTTCCAGAAGTCCGAGGTCCATCGTGGGTCTCTATCACTGATGACCGTATTGGGAATTCCGAAACGGCAAGCGACGTGGCGAACGAATAAGTTTGCGAATCCTTCTGCAGATAGGCCCGTTGTGGTGGGTATAAATTGAGCATGTTTGGACATGCGATCCACGATGACGAGGATTGCGTTGGAGCCGTTCGACCAAGGCAGTCCCGCGATCAAGTCTAAAGAGACTGATTCGTAGGGACGAGATGGGATGGGTTGGGGCATGAGCAGGCCGTACCTCGTGAAATTCGGTGGCTTGATTTTCTGACAGACATCGCAGGAGGTGCAGTAGCGAATGATGTCCTTCTTCATTCGAGGCCAGTAGAATCGGCCTGTGACGTGTTGCCATAGTTTCTCTGGCCCGGAGTGAGCCGTCTCGAATGGAGATTCGTGGGCCTGTCTGAGGATGGCCGCCTGCTGCGATCTGGGAACACACAGGCGAGGCTGCAGATCTGCGTTGCGGAAGAAGAGCAGTCCCTGCTTGTCTCGGTAAAAATGTTGGGCGGCTGGCCAAGCGGGGTAGGGCGCAGCGGCCTCTGCCCATCGCGAGGCGAAGGCTGGGTCTTCCTTATAACCTTTGATAAAGTCCTGTAGGTAGTCTTCGCTAATGTGGACGTGTATCATGGGTGGAGGCGAGAGCACCTCGTCCTCGTTTTCGTCGTCCTCGTCGATGCGTTCGAGGTCTGGAATCCCTTGTGGTGAATGTTCCCGTGCGCTGGAGGTTTCATCTGAGGGCGGTTTCGCTGTCGGCTTGGTTTTAGTGCGAGTAACCGCAGCTAAGGCCTCGGCATTGGCTGGCTCGATGCAGTCGTCCCAAAGGCTGAGGGCGACTGCTGCGACTTTAACCGCTGGGGCGTTTGACGCGATACGTTCTTGCTCTTCAGCTGCTGCCCGATTCGTGGTTAATGCCGGGGAGTCGTCGTCGGCTGGAGACGTATGGTCGGGGACGTGTTGCAAAAGGCGTGACAGAGGGTCTACGTTCGAGTGTTGACGTCCCGGGCGATGGATAATACGAAGGCCTGGACTGTAGGCGGTGGGACAGTGGGTTTGGGGAGCAGGAGAGGAGGAGGGCACGTGACCTGGAGGAGCCGAGCTTAGTCAGCATGTCCATAGCGAGGTCTCCTTGTGTAGCTAGCTAGCCAGATCTCACCATCATCATTGGGCATAGCTGTGGCCCTGGGTCCCTTGGGCTGTCCCATCGTGGTGATGAGAGTGTGATTCGACTCACATCTGCTTCGAGTCGGGTCTGTCCTGTCTTTTTTCTGGCTTTTTTTCGCATTTTCTCGCGCCAGTTTCGTCTCTCGTATTGCACCTCGTGTTTCGTTCACGCGCCTCGTGTCGCACGCCATTTCTCATCTTTTCCTGCGTCTTGCGTCCCCTACTCGCTTCTTTTAGTGTCCTGCGTCCATCTCGTGTCCCGCGCGCCCATTTTCCACACCCGCGATCCGTGTTCGCGCCACCACCATCGCGTTCCATACCACAACACGAGCCCTCGCGCGATTACCCGATATGGGCAAGAACAAGCGCGCCGCGAAAGCTGCTTGGAGAGCAGCAGCAGCAGCAACCACAACACCACCAGCAGCTAACACGAGCACCGCGCATCCGCTCGACACGCACACCACCGCAGCTGACGCCGGGGAACTCCCCGCGCACCGACCACAGCAACCGCGCGAGAGCCAGACACCACCCGCGCCAGCCGCGCATTCGACGCCAACCCCCACGCCCTCGCTCGTTACAGAGCCAGCCAGCCCCATCGCCGACGCCACGTCCGCATCCGCCGTCGAGGACGCAACGAACGCACGCGACGAACACGCACCGAACGCGTGTGCCACGACACGCGAACACGAGTCCCCGCCTGCACGAGCCTCCACCATCGGCGTGCAGCACGAGCCCCCCGCCGTTTCCACGACGCCACCCCCCCATTCGGCACGACACGTACGCGCTGCATACGCAACCCACACCCGCCACCACCGCCACCGCCGTGCTCGCGGCCTGCATACACGCTGCAGGCCCGCCGGACTTCGTCGTAACGACGCCCACGCGCGCGTTCGACGACGCGTTCGACGACGCATACACCGAAATCCCCGCCATATCCGGCAGTACCACGAGCTCTGCACCCGCGACGCACACGCACGACCCACCCGCACGCCTGGCGATGACACGAGAGGAGATCCATCCGGATCTCCTCGCAATGATCATGGAGGATGGCCGGCGGATAGAACGACAGGCGGCGAAGTTCCATCCGCGAGACGAGGAGTGGAAGACGGCATACCAGCAGGGATGGCACGAGGGATATGAGGCTGGGCTCGACGACAGGTACTCGGAGGTAAGCCTGCCTCCCACACCCGTTCGCACCGACGTGGGCACGCAGTCGGACGACCCCATGCCCCCGCTGCCCACTCCCGCCAACCCACACCTATCGACTCCACGCGTCGACGCAGCCGTTCAGGCCGATACCCCGCCCCATACACCCTGCACGCGCGTCGCCCCGTGCATCCCGTCGCCTGCGTCCCCCATGCCCAACGTCGCGGTCGCCGCCGTTCAGATGGACAACACCATCCCGCCCACCCATGTTGATTCCGTTTCCCAAACGAACACGGTCCGTGCCGACTTATGCCCGCCGACGCCCGCCATCGCATGTGCCTCAGATACCCCACAATGTACAGTCATTTCAACTTTACCTGACGATATTCTGCCGTCACACGACTCTTTTACGACTTGCACTAATAATGATTAAATGGCACATACGACACCCACTAGACTTTCATGGGCAGATGAACCCACAATACTTCCTGTCAATATTGTCACCCCATCCATGGCACCTCCGATTCGGGACTTTTCAGTACTCCGAACTCCTTCATCGCGGCCCCCGTTCGAGTCTTTGCAACGACGTGTGCGCCGATTCCACAGGCATTCTGTGTGCTCTGCTCGTTCGCAGCTACCGCCTCCATCCTGGTCCCTTCCCATTGTCACACGACGTCATCCGATGGGTCTTCGTGCCGATCGTCCGTCGATCGTCCTCTCATCCTCTGCATCTTCAGCCCCAACCACGTTCCAGGCAGCTCCCCTTGATTGGGAGGCAGATCCACGCTTGCGTGAGCTGAGTCGTGTTCTTCAGGGTTTGGGTTGGGTCCGTTCTGGTTCTGGGTGAGGTTCTTTCGAGGCGACAAGGACGTCGCCATTTTCGAGGGGGGCACATGGGACAGTGGGTTTGGGGAGCAGGAGAGGAGGAGGGCACGTGACCTGGAGGAGCCGAGCTTAGTCAGCATGTCCATAGCGAGGTCTCCTTGTGTAGCTAGCTAGCCAGATCTCACCATCATCACTGGGCATAGCTGTGGCCCTGGGTCCCTTGGGCTGTCCCACCGTAGCTCCTGATCTCGGTATCGGATTATCATCCTCCTCCACCATCATCGATCTCCCTCGTCCTTATAGTCTCTCGGTCGTTTACCTGTTTCCTTAGACTGTCCACTTTGTCTGTACCATACTGTACCTGCTATCCAGGGCACTGCGCTGCTTGCCATCGTTCTCACTCTCGTCTCCTTTCCTCCTGAGCACCCGGTTCGCATAACCGGTTGGTGACTTGGGCGGCTCTTCTGCTGTCTTCGACCGAGTCTTGACATCTCATAGCAAACATACTTTGACAGTTAGCTATATAAAATTCCAATTTTTCAGATGTCTGGCATTGTCACCTTTACAATATTGCTAGAAAAATTCATGAGAAAATCCATGATATCGGCCTTATGCACCCACCGTATCGCAAAACAAACGTCATATTCGGATTCTACATGAAAAAACGGTCCGGATAGTGTATACAGTGTCTACATTATGAGGGGATAAGGGGGAGAACTCATCGTCGTCATCGACAATGGCGGCGAGGGCAGGCGCTTGATGGGTGGGACGGTAGCAAGCACTGATTGGGAGGCAGAAGCGCCCACATGGCACCCCGAAGGCGGGACGGCATGCGCGCGCCCTCTGATGATGTGCCTGGTGATGGTGCAGGTTGGGCCGAGCATTGCCGAGGGGTGCCGAGGCCTCTAGATACCGGTGGGGAGGGCGAGTGAGGGGCCCAAGGCGACAACAGTATGCCAGTACTTTCGCCAGTGCATGATTAGTGAAGATCTAAGGCAGATTGGGCTCGCGGGGCACACCGGCACATAAGCCTTAGTTGGCTCGGATCAGGTGTCACACGGGTGCAACAATGATACACACTTTAAGTACTGGACACATGTGATACAAATAAACAACAGCAAATTGATATGTCATAATCACATGTCAGAATTACACTCTTGGGCCTCCTACACTGTTTAATCTAAACACCAGCAAAGTTTTGACAAACCACACTATCATATACAACACTTTACAAATATCTTGTCATACAAATGTGATAATCATCTGTTCAAAGATGGTGATGACTGAATGTGAAAGGGAAATTGACCTTGCAAAGCATAAGAAGATATGTTTCTTCCATAATTTGAGTTGTCCAAAGCTGATGAAGAATCATAACCTGTTTCCACATTGCCAATTATGCCATGACTTCCTGCAGTGTTTCCACCCATTCCAGCAGCAGCAGCAGCAGCAGCATTGTGTGCATACATAGACACAGCATGCAGGCTCTGATTCTGGGTAAAATCCGCATTTTCGCCAAAGCCTATCTCACGAAACATGTTGTGCCAGTAACGCACATCCAGCTCTGAGGAATAAGCTGCAGTATTGGCCTGAGGGGATAATGCGGAGGTTGGATACGCGTATGCAGCAGAGCTATATCCATCAAGCCCTCTGTCGTTTGACTGGTTCGATGCGTTCATCCCTACACCGCTGAGATCACCATGATCGGAGGTGGGTGAGGGTATATTAGATCCATCATGGTGCCGTTGTGGTATGGATGCGTGAGGTGAAGGGACATTGGCTGAACTTGGAAAATGAAATCCGTGCACCTGGGATTGATCGATGTTCGTGGGACCATGGTTGACTGAAACCATCGCGCTGCGACGCACGAGTGACTGACAAGGTGAAGCTATGGGTGCAGCATCAGTGCCGTCATGCTCATCGAGTGGGGAAAAAAGACAGATAGGGACCCTCGAATAAGAGTGGGGCAGAAAAAAAGAAAGGTACTAAGGGCTCTTAAATAGATACGCACAAGACCTTTGAGAATCCGTTTGAGCGTTATACAGTTCGACCATTTGTAATTGGTTATGGGCCTGGCTCGCAGATTGATTCTGTCGGGCTTTGAAGATATCTTGTGCCACCAGGCCACGCAGAAAACGTGCGTGGTAAGCAGCACTGGTAGAAGCCGGCGAAAGACCCGATAGTTCTTCGTACGCGTCAGCAGTTTTCGATATAATGGAGTGAATCTCGTTAGTGGCGCCTTCGTGCAGTTCAGCCAAAGTATTGGAGCTGCGAAGAAGCTTTCGACCAGAATTAATATTGAAGCCCTCCACCGGACCATGACCAAAAGCTCACCTTCAGCAAAAAAACCGCAGAATAAGCAGTCATAACCGTGACAGAATCCTGGCCGTAGCGCTGAGGAAACCTTAATTAATTGTTGAAAAAAACCAATAAGATTAAGCACATACCAGCATATTCATGGACGCAAACTCCTTCGCGACAATGGACAGGTTTTCCAAGGCGCTAGTGTAGCACGCCGACAAGGCCTGCAAGCTCGGTGATGCCCGACTTTGCTGAGTGAAGTAGTATCAGTAATGAATGAGAGTCCGTAAAAGGCTAGCCTACAGGAGACATAGACGCCTGGATGCCAAAACTGTTCAGGAAAAGCCGGACGTACAGCCGGAAAAAGCTGAGAAAGGAAAAATGAAATGATTCTCCGTTGGCACGTCGCATCTCGTGCTGCCAAGTTTCCATCCACTGTGTAAGTTTCCCGTTGCAGTTGCGCAATAGAACTTCTTGATTGACATCAGAATGTGTTGTTGCAGGCGACCCTTTATGGAGGTAGAAAACATCTGTGGGCTCCGCCTAAACGTTGACCAACAAACTGCTATCAGTACGAGTGCCGATTGACGAAGCAATCATCTGCAAAGACTTACAGCAAGGCGCCGAAGTTGAACAAATGCAGCCACAATGACGTCCTCAGGACGGATTGGGGTACCGCCTTCTTCGTGCCATGTGCTTGAATGCCGCACTAGATCATCCTAATATACATCAATCCAAAGCTTCAAATAATTGGAACACTATGACCCACCTCAGACAGCATCCACTGCCGACCAGTCTGCATGCTGAGGCTTCGATCATGAACAAAAAGGACAAGGTACGTGCGCTCGCGATTGCGCCTTTCGCGTAGCTGAAATTCGGTTTCACTGGATGAAGGATGGGGAACATGGCGATTGAGACCAAGTTCAACCGCCATGCGGCACGCCTACGATGATAACATGAGAAGATTTCACGGAACTCGAAGTAGAACATACATAACCGATGTACGTCCACGTCCGCTGCAGCTGATTTAGCAAGCGACTCCATTTTCATTTCAAAGAGATGTACCGTATCATCAGGTTCCTTCCAGTAGGTCAAACAGGCGAAAGCCTGTACCACCTCGACGCTCTTCCAACCCTCTGCAAATGCTCGCACTGCAAATTCGTGCGCAAGTTTTTGACATGCTTTATATGACTCGGGCTTGAAAAACTTGCAACCAGCCATGATAAGAGTTGTGAACAAGAACGGCGACTTCGAGCGCACATAAGCCACCGAGTGAAGTGCAGGATCAAACAAGTTGATAAATGGATTTAAACGGAGAAAGAGAAGATCGAAAAGTAGCCTCGCATTGGCTTCGTCGACGATGCCAGACGTTACGGGGTCATGAAGCCCTGGAATGGATGAAACAGAATCAGGAGCGGACGTTGACGTGAGAGCAGTCTCTACTCCAGTCAACGGTGCCGGCGCTTCGTGTTCCGGGTTCAGGATAGTCTTGAAGAATGGCTGACGTTGATTTTCCCGGCGTATAAGTTTGGCTGGGAACATGCCCTCGTCACCGCGATCACCGTCATCCTCCTCCTGCTCTTCCAGCGACTGCGATCCGTGACGATGACCACCTTTGTGACGACCTTCGTTGCCCAGGTTGAGAGGCGATAATGAATCTGGATAACGCGCAGGTGTGCCGTAACCATCACTAGATCGCAAGTGTTGTGCGTCGTCATCGGAGCGTCCACCACCTGACGCAGACGCAACTGGAGCAGGTGCAGCCGCCTGTGCCTCGGAGACCTGTTTCAGCTTGGCAGTACTAAGCCCCTTTTCTAGCCGTCTGAGCATCTTCGAGGCTTCAGATAACCTGGGAGTAATCGCATTAAATACGAACACAAGACAGAAACATCGTTTATGGAGACATACTTGGATCCAGGCTTGCGGCCTCTGCGGTGCTTTTCAAATATACACCTGTCAAAGAGTAAGATACGCGACATCGAGGATAAGTAGGCACGCACTGCAAATTAGAGCGTTTGCAGCGTTGGCACGGCTCAGTGCCGTCTTCAGCGCCCACACATTTCATCTGAGAAAGAACTAAGTGAAAGCGAAATTTGAGTTGAGTCGGATCGATAGACACCTTTGCAGCGCGACAGACTGTACAGGCTCTAGCACCTCTGACGACAGGGGTTTTGGCGCTGCGGACAATTGTGAGGCAAGTTCAATGAGAAAAAGGTGGTGACGAACGACGGCATTGCTTGCGTCTGAATCGGAGCATCAGGGTTCATCGTTGCGAAGCAACTTATTGCAAGGAATGGCGGTCGAAGGCAAGGAGGCGACGTAGCTGAGGATGGCGGCGTTCAAGCATGAGAAAGAAAGACCCAAATGCCGTTTCTCAAGTTGCCGGCCACCCGGCGAGTGCCACCAGGTGCCACCGCCTCCGGTATCTCGGCCGTCCACGGGCTCTCGTGTGGTCCCCGGCCGGCCAATTCCACTGAACCTGAACAGGACCCCGGATTATTGGTATAGAACCCGGGTTAGAATTTTCGAAATTCCGTGTCCGGACAGCCCGTCTGGAGGCCCAAGATCCGTCCGGATTCTACCCGGGTTCCAGCCCAGTTTCGCGAATTTTCGTCCGGATTGCGTACCCGGTCAGCTGAAATTCGGATTTTCTCTTGATTTTCTCCCAAAATTTTCTCCCTGGCGGGAACCCGGCAGGCCCCATGTCCGGACAGCAACCCGGCTTCCAGCAAGCTTGGGACCAATTTGTCTGGACTCTAACCTGGCTGTTCGGGCCAAAATTCCAAAATCCGTCTGGATTCTAACCCGGGTCCACTCCTAATAATCCAGGGTCCTACCTGAACGCTTGCTCAATGGCAGTGGCTGTCCGACACATCATTCTGTCACTAGTACTGACTTGAGAGCGAATAACTCAGGTAGGGCCGTCTGCGCGGCAAAGCCCGCTACCGTGTCTCGACACCGTTACGCAAATTAGTCGACTCCATTGGCTGGCACAAGCAATTCATGCACACATATTTATCATGCATCTCATGAGATATATAGACAAAGAATTTTCCGAACTGGTTGATGCGATGCAGAGACTCGAGAGCAGAGGTGCAGTCGGACATGGCCGACTTCAGGACACAGCCACTGAACCTACATTTTGAAGGGAAAACGGAGGGACACGTTCGACATCTAAGACCCACTACCCAGGGGTAGCGGGAATAACATAGCCATTGTACAGTACAAAATCGGCATAATATTATGAATGTCAGAAGGAACCCCGCCTCAAGCTTAAGCATTCAGTCTGACCGTTCAGCTGACCTGCCCAGTGATCTCTTCCTTCGTTGTACTACTCGGAATCGCCTATCGACGAAGGGATCGACGATTCGGTCTCGCCTTGACGGATGCCGGAGAGCCTTGCACGAAATGCTCTCCTGAATTGGACGTAGAGGAAATGTTAGGGCGAGGTGGTAATCGGATCTTCAGACTGGAGCTGCTCATTGGGGTAGTCGAGGCAACTGCAGATGTCTGGGCTGGACTTTCCGTTGGTGAGGACGCAGGAAGCAGTGGGCCAAAGGGTGGCTTTGCAGACGGCATTTGCAACGGAGCTCCTTGTCGCGTAGTCTGTCGAGACCGTGCGGTCTCTTTCAATTTGACGTTAATTGGAACAGGCATTGCCGGCGAACGCTGATCTGACGATGACCGTTCATTGCTCGCAAGATCTGCCATGTCCAGACTTGGGATGATCTGAGTGAGAAAAAAGTCAAATGTTGTGCTGTTACATATAAATGAAATTCACTGACGTATGATACGTCGCGTTTTGACGCTCGATCAGGTTGCTTCCGGGACCGCGCAGTTCCTTTGTCACCTGAATGAGACATATTCGGGCTTTGCGACTTGTCTTGACCCTGAAAAGCTACTTCGATAGGTACTTCAGGCAATGCAGAAATGTTAGCTCTTGCATCAGTCTGAACACTTTTTTGCAATTTCGCCCGTTGAGATGCAACGGAGCGGCCCGCCGAAGTATCAAAAGCTCTTGACATGTCGAGGAGAAGCTGACACAACATAGATGAGATTCTGTCCTTTGTCGAAATGCGCATATCCGTGAACCTCACCAATGCTGAACGTACATCTTCTACGTTCCACGAGGTGATGTCGCGCCGACCACAGTGTGGACCTTGGTGCGTACAAGCGTCCGATACATCTCCGTCCAGTGAGGTTAAAGACGTAAGGGGCGAAGAAATACCGCTCGTGCTGTCGAAAATTTGGCTACGCATGATTTCAGCACAAGACAAAAAAGAAAAACAGTCGACGCACACAGTGAATTGATTTGATTCCCGACTGATTTTTTCCCAAAAGTCCAATTTGAGAACACGCTCTGGCACTCTGTATCGCCGACCGTTGATGAATATTTCATCCACAGTTACTCCGTTTGTTGGTATTCTGTCCGGTGCAGTAATCTCAATGTTGCCATTGTTCGGCTCATTCAGATGTGCCACGTCAATTGGATCAGAGTTTTGCTTAGGCAGGCGGCTTTTTGGACCCTTCAAAGTCGACATGAACACCTTAGCAATGTGAAATGTCACAAGATTCTCACCAAAGTAGTTTCTGCATGGTTCGGGCACATCCATTTCTTGTCAAAGGGAGGCATTGCTAATAGAGGCGGGTCCAGACAGTCAAGATGCCAGTGAAGAGTGCAATAGTCGCAGGAAATGATGCTATTCCATTGCTCCTCGGTGCCACCATGCGAACGCGTGGGCGAAGAGCGGAAACGTCTTGTCGCGATCGCCTTGCTGAGTCCGTCAGGTAACGCGGACGCCCCACAACGAAAGCACAGCACGGGTAGTCCATTTCTGTCCTTCATTCTATAAGGATCACGATCCTCGAGCTCGCCGTGGCGACTAAGATGTATGTCAATCACCTGGACAAAACTCACGGGGCCAAGGCCCGTGGATATGAAAGAAAAATAAAACTTACTTGACCCGGGGAGTTTTGAAGAGCGAAGAGTCCATGTAAGTACCACGAGCACTGGTTCCGACTGAGTGACAGATATACTTTGAACAATGCTACAAGGGCTGACAGACAAATTCCTTACCTTGTCGAAAAAAAGAGCGAATTTCTTCCGGGAGTTGAAACTCGACAGGTGGCGCGTGGTAAATTTGGTTGATTAAAGATGATAGAAGTAAATTTTGGGGTTTGCTTGAGGGTCTCTGATGGACATATACTCAGAGATCATAATGATACCGAAAAGAGTGCATTCGTACCTCACGGGGCTTACACTTGGGGCAATACCACTGAGTCTCACCCTCTGGAAGGTCTGACGCCTCCATCGGAGGATCAAGACACCAGAGATGGTAAGCACATGGACAACCGTCGCAGTATACCAGTGATCCTAACGAGCGACAAGCGGAACAATGGTCTTCGTTTCGCTGGAAAAGCGATTTTCATATGGTCGAGTAGAGCAAGCGGAGGAACTCACGATAGCTGACATAGAATCACCTATCTGCAAAGTGACCGGCGACGGCTCTTCCTTGATCGACAAAGCCGCTTTCTCTTTCCCCTTGCTGTGTTGAGACTTTGTGATACTCGAACCATTGACGTCGTCATCGCCAAATGACACGGAATTGGGGCGAAACCTCCCAATGTCGTCCGAGTCTCGATTGATGTCACCGGTCCCCAAGGTCGACATCAATCTGACAGGTAGCAAAGACGTGCCATCGATACTTCGACTTGAAATACTTCGAGCATGTTGCACCACAACGCTAAATGGACAGTGAAGGGAAATGGCACAAGAATCCCCATTATCAGGCAAAGGGTAGAGAACAGCAATGATGAACCACGTACCTCTTATCAACCCTTGCCCGTTTACGTCTAGGCCCCTCCACCTCGGGCTCCGCCTCTAAACTTCCAACTAAGGGACCAGCCTGAATCCCAGTATATGTTGTCCCTGGATCGTGTTGAGGGAGAAACGATGGAAGAGTGGATGGTTTTCTGGAGTCGCGTCTCATCGCTGCCTGGTGCACAGAGGATAGTGGGGGTGGCTCTGGGAGGATTTCGGTAGCTAAGCTGGAATCCCCGGGATCCAATTCGAAGCTAGGACTCTGTCTCTGCGCTACTTCTGGGTGCTGTAGTGTGCAGGTGGGAAGATTGGTCAAAGTGGTCATTATCATGAAATGGTAGGTGGCTTGTGGAGGATATGCGATACGTAAAGGGTACAAGTTGGAGACACAGCAAAAAGACACCAGTCCAACAGCCGCAGTGGCAAACTTGATAGGACATGATCCGCGCTTCATGCCTCTAGCCCCTTTTACACCAATGGTCATAAACGCCGCGCAGAGTACGGCAACCTCCCTACTAATCTTCTGGTCTGTCTCTTGAGCATACCCAATTTCCATGTTAGGCAGACGGTAGAGCTGTGGTAGAATTTTGCCGTTGGTATCATGCGCTCTGTTATAATTGACGCCGTGGCTGAGGCTTTTTATCATATATCTCTAGTGATACTCGTAGAAGAAAATGTCGATGAACAATGCGTGCATGGTGAATTCGACAGAAGTGGCACGGCAAATAGTTCCGTCAAGACTCCCCACTGAGCAACACGAGTAAATCTCTCTCTAGTCATCACAAGTTATATGATTCACGAGAAAAACTGTCAAAGACAGAAGGGGCCATTCAACTAGGCTGACATCGGATGTGTACAAATAGCTCCAATACAACAGGGAAAATCTGAGAAAATTTGGGATAACGAGACGGACAGCGCGGACAGTAATACCACAAGGATGAAAAAAAGCATTGATCAGAAGTCGCCACAAATTTCCGATCAGTCAATCCAAGGTGATCCTCATTTGCTCCAAAGGTATCGGCACAAAGTTGTGAACATCGATTGATCGTGAGCGTAGTTCTGCCTCGCAGTGTAGCGGGACAAGTTTGTGGATCAGGTCTGGTCGAACGGATAGCTCTAACACAGAAAATGAGGAGATATTCCAACGAACGCGTCTGCCAAAACTCACCCTCCCGTGTGAAGTCAAATAATGCGGGGAACTCCTTTCCGTTCGGCATCCTTGCACCCTCTCCGCGAAGCTCATCAAAGAATGGGTGCACCATCGCTTCGACGGCGCTCAATCGAGCCTCGGGCGTGTATTCCAAAAGCTTAGAGACAAGGTCTATCGCCTCCGGCGCTGTGCGCGGTCGGAAAACCTGAACATTGTATGGTGCGTGAAGCTGCATTCTTCAGTCGAAGAAAAAAATACAAACTTTGGAAAAAGGATGAGGTTTGATCTGCGGGAACTTGTGTTCCATATAGTTGGGATTCATCGTCTTGATTTGCTCTCGCGAAGGAGTTCCTAATACTTTGATAATCTCCACGAGCTGGTCAATGCCACTTTCTCCTGGGAAAAGGGGCTGCCCGAGCATTAACTCAGCCATGACACACCCCGTCGACCAGATATCTAACGAAAAAGTTAGCAAAACAGTTCTCCGGGATGATTTTGGAATGTACCGATGTTGGTTGTATAATTTGTCGCCCCAAAGATGAGCTCCGGCGCACGATAGTATCTGGAGCAGATATAGCTGACATTCGGCTCTCCTGCTACCAGAATTTTTGCCGAGCCGAAATCGCACAGCTTAAGTACGCCCGTGGCTGGATTCAGCAGAAGATTCTGTGGTTTGATGTCACGGTGGCAGATTCCAACTGAATGTATGTAGGCTAGAGAGCGTAGAAGTTGATACATGTACAGCTTCACTTGCAGCATGGGCATGGGTTGCTTGAGTTTTGCATAGTGGCGACTCGCGCGATACACGGTTTCAGGCACGTATTCGAGAACAAGATTGAGGTAAACCTCATCTTTCTGAAGACAATTTAGTCTAGCTTCTTAAATCATGTGTATGCATACCTTGTCACCGTTCGAATAGAAAAAAGCCTTCAGGTCGACCACGTTTGGATGTGTCACAAGCCTCATGATCTGCAATTCGCGGTTCTACAGCGAAGAAGAGACACAGCCATGGCTTAGCTCGGATCCAATGACGATAATAACACTCACCTTGAATCGTTTGTCCTGCAACACCTTCTTGATCGCAATGTCCTCCGCCTGTTCCGAGTCCGACACAAGCCTCGCCTGGAACACAACACCAAAAGAGCCATTTCCTATCACTTTGCAGTTTGTGTACGCAAGATCGCGCGTCTCTCCCGACTTCCCATCAGAAGCCGCTACTTTGACGACTTTGCGAGGATCATCGATTGCTATACAATGCATAATGTTTCAAGAATGGAGAATGATTGAGATTGAAGACCAAAACCAGGCCGGCAAAGACATTCGGATACCAGCACGAGTAGCGAAGGACCGCAGCGTAGCACGGAAGAGATGAATGGGCATGTTTGATGATACGATAAAGAACGTAACGTACGATTAATCTTAACACCGTTAATTGGAGCGTGTGTAGTCATGACACCAAATCTAAATGGACGTTGTATGCGTCACGACGCCTAGAAAAGAAAGAATAAGACTGAAGCTCATAAATCAGATGGTTGGAGGTCTAACAGATATGTTTCACCTTGATCTGCTCGAAGAAAAAGTACGGGGTAGAACGGAGGTCAGAAATAACAACAAGAAATCGCAGATGAGGTGAGACGATCAAGAGGGTAAATGGACGGGGAGCAAAGTCTTCCAAGACGTGGTTGGGATGGAGGCGCACAGTCGGAATGCCAGATGGGCCTTGTGACCTACGGTGGCGCACAAATAGCGACAAACTTTGGAGTGTCTTTTTGACAAAACGACTATATTTACAGTAATAATGTCTCCACAAGTCTAACATGAGCATCGTTTTGTACTGGATTTCTATAGAAATTGTTCTGAGATACCGCGAATGACACCTGCTTGGGCGGCTGAAGCTGAGTTGACACATGGCAAGTTGTGAATTTTTTTCGCACCGCCTTCGGCCAAAGCCAATGTCCCTCTTCCCATACCACATCCGTTATGCCGCTATTCCCACTGGCGTAGTATGTTCTTCTTCCCCATCAAGCGATACAACTCTTCACAAGCACCAACGTGGACTCGAATGAAAGCGACGAAACTGGTCTCGCAGAGCAGTATCAATCCTTTAACACTCCCTCTATATACCATGATACGCCCAGGTACCCAACACGTTAAATCGGAGGAACGGAAAGGAGACAATCTTGCGTTCTACACGGCTATCGTTCGTTGCAGCCCATGTGCGCAAGACTTCTGCTGATCAGTAATCTCGACGACACAGGTTTCTGCAGGGGTGGGTCGAGCCTACGGTGAATCAAAAGTTATATTTCCTTGTATTCATTATTCCTAGGTCATTTCCCTCTTTACTTCGGCCATCGTAATCAACAACAACCCCACATCTCTGGGATGGTTTGCTTTGCATCCGACACTGCAAAGCATAGCTTTCCTATTGCTTATAATCGGTAAACTGGTCTTGCTAGTATAACATGGCAATCCAAAACACACACCTACCGAAATTGCATAGGCATCCTGACACTCCAGCCCACATCTCAACCGAGTACTAAAGCTGCTGGGCTGAAGCGACACCAGGCCTTGATGGTACCTGGTGTCTTGTTTATGGCTCTCGGGACCCTTTCAATTATATGGAACAAGTACTACCATGGCTCTACTCATTTCACGACATGGCATGGGGTTAGTGTACATTTATTGGGTTTGCCTATGCTCTTCTAACATAATGCATGCAGACCCTAGGCATTCTTGCGTGGGTGCTGCTAATGGGCCAGTTTGTCCTTGGAGGTAGTAGTGTCTGGTGTGATGGTGCTGCATTTGGCGGAGGGCTCAAAGCCAAACAGCTATGGAAGTATCACAGGTAATTAATGGGTGATCATTAGGCAGAAATAATATTGACCTTTGGTTTTAGGCTTTTAGGATACATCCTGGTTCCCATAATCCTTATAACTGTCAATCTTGGTGGAGCCCATTCAAATTGGTCAATTGGTCATAGTGCATGGGGTGTGCGTTTTGTTGCATATACTATTGCTCCCTTGATTATACTTTTGTCCTTATATGCACGCATCCGGTATGGCTGTTCTCTTGAACAAACTCATTTAACATCTGACTCATTTATCATAGGTTATCAAAGATACCATTTTTTCTCAAATGATGCTTTCCTTTTCTAAAAATACATCAAGCATCCAGCTTTTATGTTTTTCACTCTTTCAATAGGTTTACAGAATTGTAATACACAGTGTTTTCTCATTTGCAAGGGTTGTGAACATCTTCAGAATGAAGCCAAGCAAAACTCGGAACTAGTTAGCATTTTTCACATCAGGCCCTGTTAGCTTGTAGCCAATTTGTAGCTATATGTGTGTAAAATGCTTTATACTATTGATATTGAAAATAGTGAGTGCATTGTCTGGAGCAACAACCATAACCCACTTTGGATGTCAATAACACAGGTATAAACAAAGTTTTGGTTGCTTTTGTCATGAATCACTCCATTTCTCTCTGCTCTTCTCACTTCCATCCATGTGACATATCTGTCACATGCCCTCACAATCCCATCACATGTTTGCCTTCTCACATCATCCAGTTCACCCTTTATCCTTACCTTGTACCCTATTTCCCATTTGGTTGCTATTGTTCTTGCCTCATTGTCTAACCTATTGCTATGCCCATTGTGGAAGCCTGCACTGCAGACAACACTAAGGGCATGAAATCACATGGAAAATCACATGGAAAGTTGTCATGACCACACTATATTGTCGAGAATGCAATAGATACTGTAGGGAATACATCTGAAAAACTGTTATTCAACATAGCCCAGTATTCAGCTATATGTCCTATCATAGTGCTATGAGATTATGACAATTTATGTAGCTATCCTTCTCAACTATGTAAGGCTATGAGGCCTACCATAGCTTCTATAGCAGTAGTCATTGCTAAGGACTAGCATCCTGTAGTGACCAGGCAAGGGCTCAGGCTACACACTAATACAAATGCTGATCTACTCAGGAGGCAAACAACGATGGAGAGAGTTGAGAGTGACTGAGAGAGGAGAGGCACACAAGAATGGGCTCAAGGGAGCACTGGCAACATCTGAAAAAAGTGTTTCCTACATAGCTACAGTATCAAATTATATGTTCTATGGTAGTGGTATAATAGCATCCATAGCTCTATAGAGTCCTCCTGCTTGGCTATATAGTGCTATGCAGGCTATCATAGCTTCCATAGCTATAGGTACATGCTATATAGCTAACATAAGGTTACATGTTTGCTATAGCCACTATGCTATCTATGTGAGCTTGGATAGAGCTCACAAAAATCAAGTCAAATCATTGTATATTCAGGTCCTAGGGACTTATAATCATAAAGCTCTGATATTTATATACAATGCTATTAAATATACAGTACTTCACAGTGACGAGACATGCTAAGAGGACTATGTGTCACGGTGGCACATCAGCATGGCAGGGCATTGGTGATGCAGGTGCATGGGCGTAGAACAGGGCAGCCTCACATGGGTGCATGGGTGTGGGAAAGCATGGGCACATAGGCATAGAGTGCAGGAGTGCGGGCGTTGGCACTGACACATCTACATGGGGCACTGACGTGATGGGATGCACACCAGCACTGACACAGAACAGTGCCATGCAGGCATGTGGGCATGGAACAGTGTGGTCTCACATGGGCGCTAGAGGGCAGAGGGCATGGGCATGGGCATTGGCACCAACATGTCTGCAGAGTGGGGTGTGACGCGATGGGACCAGTGCCCATGCCCACACTGAACGACAGGGTGTGGACACATGAGTGTGGGTATGGGTGCTCAACAACAATGGACGGGGCATTGAATGGCATGGTGCAGGTGTGTTGGCATAGCGGGGCACTGACACAAAAGGATGTGTATATTGCCAGCACAGAATGGCAGGGAACGTGGGCATGTAGACATGTGGGTGTAAGTACGAAACAGCAAACAGGACTGACACAGATTATTGAACCTGGTCAGAACATTAGGATAAACTTCTAGACAACACCCCGCCAAGATTTTAGACTACAACATTGGCGAAGGGCCATACGGCAGCCCTTTCAGACTCGCATACTATTCAATGCATGGACAGGTTGTACTTCAACAAAGACCTGAAGACATCAAAGGGATTCTTGCAGACACCCACAGGAATATCTACATCTAGACCAGTGATGCTGGACAATGACTGGCGATCCGAGAAGAACTCGAAGAAGCATGTTATCTTGCTGCAGTAGTAGCACATATTGGAAGCAATGTCTACAACACATCAGAACAAGAGACACTAACAGGATAGGACTAGTCAATGACTGCTACCATCAGGAAAATGTGCAAGTGCTATATAGCCCTATCAGGGCTACATAGATTTTCTAGGGCCATAGAACTGCCCTTTACTCCATAGCCTATATAGCACCCCCTTTGAGCTATATAGAGCTATGTAGCTTAAATGAAGTGCTATATAGTCCTATCATAGCTATTATAGCTGGCTATGAAGCTATGATAAGAGACATAGCTATGAAAGCTATAACAACTATAACACCAATATCAACTATGCTAGGTAAATATATCTATTATGACTATTACAACTAGCAGATCACAAGTCTAGTATATAAATCTACTTGGATGTAGATTACACTTTGCAATTACTTGTAAAACCATCCAGATTAATTTAGTCACACATTGATAAGATAACAAACAACAAATATATTATTGAAAATACAACTATACTACAAAGCTGACTAATTAGAGGCTAAACATTTAAAAGAAAACATAAGAGTTAGTCCATAGAACTTTCAAAGACTATAAGATACTTATCACTGTTATAAAAAAGCGAAAATCTGATGAATAACAAATATAAGAAATATAAGATAAGAGACTATAAGAATTACTTACCAAGATAACAAAAAAGCGAAAACCTAACAGTGGCATAAGTATAACAGCATAAGAAAGATTACAAGCAAAGCTTACCTTTGAAAGAGCAAGAGAAGATGCACAAAACAAGAGATGGTAGTGGTAGAAAAGAGAGAGACGACGTGAGTTGTGCGTGCCTTATATAGACGTGGCGAGCAGAGCCTGAAATGTGGCTGCCGCGACTCAGCCGGGGCACTGCGTCAGAGGCTAGTGGCAGACTTCACTAAGTTTGTCTGGCTGCCTGGGAATTTAGAATAGTTGGTGTCTTTGCTTTTCTCATTCAATCGAATAATTGTAGCAAAAGGTAAATACTGCTTTTTTCTGGACATTTTAGTGATTTTACTTGATTTTATGAGTCCGAAGACATTCAAACTCGTGTGCATTTGGTGGTGCAGCCACCGAACGTGCGTCAAAGTTTGACTTGTCTTTCTCTTCCCACCACTCCCTCATCTCCTACCTCCCTTCCTCTCCCTCCTTCTCTTGTCAATGTCAAGACTTGGTCGAAGACAGCAAGAGTGCCACCCAAGTCACCAACCAAACACAAGAGAAGAGAGATGAGAGTGAGAATGACAGAAAGCAGCGCAGTGCCCTGGATTGGAGGTACAGTATGGTACAGACGAAGTGGACAGTCTAGGGAAACAGGTGAGCTACAGCAAGCCTATAAGTACTGGGAGAACAATGGGAAAAGGACAATGGGCACAGGGATGGGTCAAACAATGGGAACGAGAACAATAGCGGCCGAAAGGGGAATAGGATATAGGGCATGGATAAGGGACGATCTGGGTCATGTGATGAAACGTGCTGGTGATGAGACAATGGAAGCATGTGACCGATGCGACATGCGTATGGAAGTGAGAAGAGTGGAGAGAAATGGAGCGATTCATGACATCACCCCCTCTCTAAAACACACTTTCTCCTGGAGTGCGTGACGGGCATGGACAGAGTCGAGGTAGAGGAGCCCGCAAAGGTTCGGGGGCTTGGGTGCCTTGGGATGTCGAGTGTAGAACGCTGTGAGTGCACCTTGAGCATTGGACAACGATGTACGTGAGAGCCACTGCCAGATTCTCCGAATCAGGGTATCCCAGCCACTTGACAAGATATTCAATGCCGCATTTGTTCCAGGTGAGGCGAGCATCAAGGATTGACTCAACTTCGTACTCCTCTTTGCCCTCCACTAGTTCAGGTGGTGGTGCAGAGAAGTTGGGGCCATGAGCTTCCGTCTCCTTGTAGGGCGAGAGCAGGGAGGCATGGAACACTGGGTGGATATGCCATGTTGGAGGCAGCTTCAATCGATAGGTGACTGGTCCCAACACGTCAGTGATTTCGAAGGGTCCTAAGCGTTTAGCCGCTAGCTTAGCTTTGGGACGCGTGGTCTTGACATTCTTGCCATCAAGCCAAACCTTGTCACCTTTCTGGAAATGAATTGTGTCGTGCATGTGGTCCTGGTTGTTGCACTTCATGATATCGGCAGCTAGCTGCAAGCTGGCTTGGACCTCAGTTCGGATTTCTTCCAGGTGACGGAAGCGATCTTCGACAGCCAGGGTAGAGGATACCGGATTGACAGAGGGAATTGCAGCAGGGATATAACCAAGGACCATTTCGAATGGAGACCAGTTAGTGGCACTATGGATGCGGTGATTGTGGGAAAACTCAGCAAAAGACAGCCACTGGACCCAATCATCCTGCCGGTAATTGCAGAATGTGCGAAGGAACTGTTCAAGTTCCTGATTAATGCATTCGGATTCACCATCGGTCTGAGGATGGTATGCCGTGCTAAGGGCCAACTTGATTCCAAGTTTGTCAAAAACGCCACGCATGACTTTGCCAGCATATTGAGGACCTCGGTTGGAGATAAGGTGTTCCCAAAGACCATAGTTCTGATAGATCCTGTCAAGCATAATGTCGACGGTGCCATCACTGGTAATTGTCTCTTTTCAAGGGGTGACTGATACGTGCTTTGAAAAATGGTCAACAATGACATTGATGGAGTCGTACCCCTGACATTCAGGGAGCTTGACAATGAAGTCGGACATGATGTCTTGGAAAGGCCGAGTCGGGACAGCGTTGGGCAGGGTTTCAATGTGAGGGCAATGGTTCTGAACCTTGGTTGCCTGGCAGACAGCACAGCCATCGACGTAGTCACAAACAAAGACAGACATACCGGGCCACCAGTATTCTCAACTGATGAGTTCATATGTCTTGTAGCGTCCCGGGTGACCGGCCATAGGAGTGTCATGGTGCATTTTGACAATGTCTCATCGTAAGTCCTTGTCGGCTGGTATGAAGACCTTTCCGTGGAAGAGGATGAACCATCTTCATAGTTCCACTCTTGCAAGTTCTTTGCCAGGGAGCAGGGACCATTTGCACGGATCATTTCAAGGGCCTGTGCAACTTCGGTGTCCTGGGTTTTGGTGTCGCGGATCCTCCATTGCAAGCTAGTGTTGCCGGTGGATTGAACTGTAGCAGGGCATGTAGCACGGATCTGGAAAAACTTGGGATCAAGAAGGACATGGTCTGAGTTGTCCTCTGTCACCCCCTCTCTATGGTCAGGTCGTCTCGACATGGCATCAGGTCGGTGATGAATTCCTGGCTTATGAATGAGGGTGAAGTCAAAGCGAGTAAGGAATAGGGCCCATCGAGCTTGACGACGACTCAGCTTCTGGGCCAACTTGAAGTACTCGAGGTTTTTGTGGTCCGTCCAAATCTCCACTTGATGAGGAGAACCTTCCAGGTAGTGGCGCCAAGCTTCCAGTGCATGGATGATAGCTAAAAGTTCCTTGTTGTAGATGTCATAGTTGCACTCAGGTTCAGTGAGGGCTTGAGAGAGGTAGGCAACTGGATGCCACTGATTGTCATCTCCTTTCTGAGACAAAATCCCTCCTGTTGTATAGTCAGAGGCATCGACTTCGACAAGGTAGGCCTTGGTTGAGTCAGGCATGATGTTATGACCGTATTTTCTTTTCTCATTTACAAGGACTTATCATTTCTTTTCTTCTGCAATGATGCTCTCCAACCATCTATCGATCTATCAATCCATCACTTACTGTCATCGCTTCCTCCATTGACTGCTTACCTACATCAGGAAAAGTGGAAGTCTCTGACTGGTCTGACCATCTGATTCTTGTCTGAGAGGTCTGATCAGGTCCATTTGTCTGACTCATACATGAACCAAATAGTGTATAGATCATTTTGCAAAATCAGAAGACTATCAGACATAGTCTGATCTATCAGATACTTAAAAATCTGTTAGATGAAGGGCATTTTGTCAGACATTCAATAAAAGTCAGACAATTGTTGCTTTTCAGACAAGATCAGGTAGGTCTCTATCGTCCAGATGATTCTAGATATATCAGATCTTTGGACTTTGATCAGATATAGGTACATTTCTCAGACATTGGATAATGGTCAGACATCTACTACTTTTCTAACAAAATCAGATAAGCACCTGTTGTTCTGATGCTTTTAGACATATCAGACTTTGAAACATTTGTCAGATGTAAACTATCCTGTTAGACACTCAATATAAGTCAGACAAGTACCACTTTTCAGACCAAGTCAGGTAGGTCCCTATCGTCCAGATGCTTCCAGATATATCAGACTTTTCAATTTTTATCAGATGCAAGTGATCCTATCAGACATTGTTTGAATGTCAGACATTTGCTATTTTTCAGACAATATCAGGTAGATCCCTATTATCCAGATGTTTTCAGACATATCAGACCTTGGAACTTTTGTCAGCTGCAAATCATCCTGTCAGATATCCAATATAAGTTAGACAAGTACTACTTTTCAGACCAAGTCAGGTAGGTCCCTATTGTCCAGATGTTCTCAGACATGTCAGACCTTTGAACTTTTGTCAGATGTATCAAACACTCAATAAAAGTCAGATGATTGCTATCTTTCAGACAAAGTCATGTAGGCCCTTATTATCCCAATACTTTCAGATAGATGAGATTGTCTGCATTCATCAGATACTTGGGGGGAGAGGGCCAATGCTTCGCATGGCAAGACGATTCCTTTTTTAAAATGATTTTTGATGTATTATTATATATTGAAAGTATGCTATGTTTAGACTCTGCACTAGGACATGCTGTTAGTCAGAGTCCTAACCCTAGTATACCCCATGCTGGCACACTATGCCTCAATGTTTGTGGATGGGCCAGCGACAGCTCAGAGATGGCTACAGCTGCATGCCGGCATGCCAGCCAGCACAACCATGTATGCACATTGTATGCTACCATGTGCAGGTGTGTCGCCTGCCCATACTCCATGCCTAGTGCCTCATGTGCAGGCGTGCAGTCGTGCATGGGCCTAGTGCCTTGTGCATGCCTGCCATGCTGTGCCACATCTTGTGTACAAGCCACCATCTAGGGATGGACACGAGTCAGAATCACCTGCAGGTCAATACAGGTATACCCATGAAATTTACCTGCGGGTTCCTGACCTGTGGATCCGGATCACCCGGTGGCTGAAACCTGTGCAGATCCAGGTCAAGGTTGCACTTAAATTTGTTGACCTGCGAGTGACCCGCAGGTGACCTGCCAACTACACATTGTTTGGTCAAGTGCAAATTTTAATCTATGTACACATGTAGCATCACTAAATAATTATAGACTGCTATTGCCTGTGTCACTTCAATTGCACCCGCGCCCTGCCCAGTGCTGTTCCCGCCCATTCTACGGCGCCCCCAGCATCGCTGCAGTGACACACACCATCGGGGTTGCTGGCACTGCTGCCATCGTTGCTGCTACGTTGCTAGCAGGCACTGCTGGGATGGGTACGCCGTTGTTGTGCGACGTTGCTCGGTCCACGCGGGCACTGGGCATTGTGTGCGGCTGGCGTTGGATGTCATGTGCGGCTGGCGCTATGGAGGCGAGTCCGCCGTCATTGTGTGCCGTCGTTCGATCCACACAGGAGCTGGGCCACGCATGGCCGACGTTAGACATCGCGCGGCTGGTGCTAGGCATCGCGTGCAGCTGCGGCTACTAGGGCACATGTGCTGTCGTTGCGCGCCATCGCCTGGTCCATATGGGCACTGGGCGTCATGTGCGACTGGTGTTGGATGTCGCACGGGGCTGGCGCTATGAGGCGAGTCTGCCGTCGTTGCGTGCCATCGCTCGATCCACGTGGGAGCTGGGCCGTGCGTGGTTGGACGTTGTGCGGCTGGCGCTGGGTGTCGCACATGGCTGCGGCTACCAGGGTGCATGCGCTGTCGTTGCGCATTGTCGCCTGGTCCACGTGGGCACTGGGCACACGGCTGGTGTTGGACATCGCACGTGGGTGCTGAGGGACTGGCCACGTGTGCCGGGGTCGTACGCCATTGCGTGTCGTTGGCTAGGTGCTTCGCATTGCGCATAGATTCAGGAGACCGGCACGGCGTTGGCCGACGCTCGGGTATGTTGATGACCCCACGCGGGTGATGCATCACATGTACAGGCATTGGGTACGAGCAGCGGGCACGCACGATGCCACACATGCATGCATACGCATGTCGAGCATGCGTCCTCATCGCGATGCACAGGTTTGTGCACGTCTGAAGCATCTTCCACGCGCTTGTATGCATGTCCGGATCACGTGGAGGAGAGCGGACAGCTTTTGGGAGCTGTGGAGGGCATGCTGAAGGGCTGTGGAAGGTGGGTGAGGCGCAGGTGAGTGCGCATGTGCAAATAGGTTGAGCAAGTCCTTGAAGGGACAAGGGCGCAACACAGGCTCAGCGGGTGGTCAATGAACGGTAGTCGAAGCCGTTGCTACAGCAATGGGGCTCGACAGATATTTGTGAAAGGGTGGGGGCATGAGGGACTGTCACCAAAAAACAACAGAAGACGAGACTTGCTCGATAACAAGCGAGACTCGTCAGATTAGTACAGAACACCAAAAGTTAAGACAATTTTGACATACTTTGTGTCCCTCTAGCCCCTGAAAGCCTCTCTGCTGTCGAATTGGTGATAGATAATGAAGAGAGACAAAGAAAGAAGGACTCGGGTGTCGTAGAGAACGAGACTAACTGTTACTCAGTAATTGACCTGCGAGTGACCCGTGATGTCACGGGTACCTGACCTGCGGCTCCGGATCATCTGGTGCCTGGAACCCGGGCAGATCCAGGTCAGCCCTTGTGCGATGCTGAATACCCGCGGGTTCAGATCCGGGTCACCTGTGAGTGCACTCGTGTCGAACCCTACCACCATCCTATGGATGCATCTGAAAAATCTGAATTTTATATAGCTGCCAGCCAGTGCTATGCCTGGTTTCATAGTGCTATGATTTCTATGTAGTTAAGCCACACAGCTATACAGGACTATGGTAGCTATCATAGCTACCATAGTCATAGGTGATGGGTATGTAGCATTACATAGTAATAGGACATTACTATGCCTACTATGTAACTTATGTGTATTCAGTTTCCCTCTATGTATGCTATAGATGCTATGTTCCATACAGAGCTTCATAAGGTTGCTATGGACATTCAAGCTGCTATAGCATCTCCAGTTGATATAGAGCCTATGATTTCGAGCAGTATAATGTATTACAACAATAAGATAGTAATTACATGAGATAGCACTGTTACAGTATACTACATACGAAGTACGGTGGTGCGAGACCAGTGCATGTGCAGTGCGAGACAGGCGCGGGACAGGTGCGAGCGGGACAGGCACGGGACGGGGAGATGGGCGCCGGGCGCGAGTGCCAGCACACAGGCGCAAGACAGGCGCGAGCGCAGCAGGCGGGCGGGGTGTTGCGTTTGTGGGCACAGACGTGGCCCGTGCCCGTGCGCATTGGCCGTGTCGTAGACGAGTTCCCCGGGTTGTCAACGGGCTGCCTGCATCGCCAATGGGCTGCCCATGTCGTCGGTGGGCTGCCCGCGTCGTTGACGGGCTGCCCGCGTCGTTGACGGGCTGCCCATGTCGTTGACGGGCAGCCTGCGTCGTCCACGGGCAGCCCACGTCGTCCACGGGCAGCCCACGTTGTCGATGCGTCGTCCACGGACAGCCCGCGTCGTCGACGTGTCATCCACGAGACGCGCCGTCGACGGGCTGCCTGCGTCGTCGACAACACGGGCAGCGTCCGCGGGCTGCAGCTGGCTGCGTCGTCCGCGGGCTGCGGCTGGCTGCGTTGTCCGTGGGCTGGCTGCGTTGTCCGTGGGCTGCTCATGTCATCGACGGGCTGCCCGTGCTGTTGACGGGCTGCCCATGCCGTCGACAGGCTGCCCGTGCCGTCCACGGGCTGCCTGCCCCCGAACGGGCTGCTTGCGCCGTCGATGGGCTGGCTGCGCTGCGCTGTAGACAACACGTGCAGCGCCCGCGGGCTGCCCGTGTCGTCCGTGTGCTGCCCGTGTCGCCAACGGGCTGTGGGTGTTGTGCGCTGGCTGCCCGTGTCATGGGCGGGATGGAGGGTGTGGGCTGCGGGTGTAGTCGACGGGGTGGTGAACAGGCGGACGGGCGCGGAGGGTGCGCGAGAACGGGGCGGCGAGGCGTCGGAGGGGGAATGGTGCGGGTTGGCGAGAGGAAATGAAAAACGAGAGTACCACTCACTGATGAGTGGTACTCTCGAGATTAGTACAATACACATGAAATAGACTACTGTTTTGACTTACCTGAGACCCCTGAGCTCCCACCGGATACCGCGACGATGAGAGCAATAGAAGACAAGATGGAGAAGGAGAGATGGATGGGTAAGTACTAGAGAGACAGGCAAACGACGCGACTTCGGTGCTCCAGCCACCGAACGCGCGAGTTCAAACGGTTCCGAACGTAGTAAATCGAATCAAATCATTAAAATTGCAAGAAAAAACGTGAATCTATATTCTCGCCGGAACAATACATTGTATGTGCTACATATCTATTTAATGTACTGTACACTACTGGGCAGCAGACATCAGTTAGTGGAATCTGCGCCTTAGCCTCTGGCGCGACGCATCCGGCAGCGCCCGGCAGCGACAATTAGGGCTCCGCCGGGCAAACCCGTGCTCACCTATATAACGCGCGCACAACGCGCGTCTTCTCTCTCTCCCCAACCCCCACCATCTCTCGTCTTCCACTCGTTGTCCACTTGTTCCATGGCCTCTAGCGTTCGGTAAGTCAACTCTTTTATTTCTTTGTTGATTGATGCTAATGTTCTTAACCTTATAGATTACTTTGTTTTGCGTTTCTTATTATAGTTTGTTATCTTTGGGTGATTCTTATGTTTTTCTCTTATGTTTTGTAGCTTATATATTTCGATGTTTTTTTTTGTGGACTTTGGGTTGTTGTTAGTACTGTCTTTCTCTTCTATGTTATTTATCTTTGTAGATGTTGTACAATATGTTTTATTATTATGTGTTGGTTAAATGTAATGTAATAATAACTTATGTTATCATGAAATATAATGTTGTTCAAACAGCATACAAAATTTGTGCCTTTTTTGTGATAAAATGAATCATTTCTAAAATGTCACTTCTATAAGCTAATCAGGCTTTATAGCAAGCAAGATTTTATGTAGCTCTGATAGTATTTATATTTTGGATAGATGTACTAAAACTATCTATCAAATATAGCCTATATCAATGGCATAGTTCTGATAGCCTTGATAGACAGACACACTATGGTAGTTGCATAGTTAGCTGTCATACTTATCATAGCACTCCATAGCACTCCATAGCACTGCCTCTCAGCTCCATAGCACTCCATAGCACCTCCCTTTGGCTATGTGGGCTAGGGAGTAAAGGGCAGTGCTATGGAACTATGAAATCTATGTAGACTTCATAGAACTATGTACCACTTGCAAATTTTTCAGATGTGCCCATTGTACTTCATGTACAGGTCCACAGCATCTTAGCATCCCACACATGCCCACGGCACCCTGTGCATTGCCACCACACCCTGCCGACCTCTCAAACAAGCTAGTGATAGCTCTGTACATGGGCCTGCATGCTTCATGCTCACCTTCTATGCCTTATGCACAGCCCTTGATATCCTTCTACTGTCTCATACATTTGCTGTTAGCCTGTGCATCTCCCACTGATTTGTGCGCATTGCTGCTAGCACCAAAGGCAGAATTTGATTTCTATATTTGGAAATTTTTTTCTGACCTTTACAAAAAAATAGCACAAATCATACGAGTTTTTTTAATGGGGCTTATATCTCTTCAATGTATAATCTAGTCAGTGTTTTTCTATTTTACATGCATTGAACACTATTATAATTGAATTTTCACATTCAAATCATATTTTGTATACTGGCAGAAATTAGTTACCAAATATGGCAACTACTTTCTGGTAGAATTGACTGTCGACCAGCACAAGGGTCCAGGATAACAGGAAAGTTATGCAAATGCATGAAGACATCAATTGTACAAATACTGATCTTAAGTATATACAAAAGTTATCTAATCTAATCTAATCACAAGCAGTTTGGCTCCTACCTCCGATAATCCTACATTTTTCATCATGTTATGTATTTTAGCACCTTATTTTATATAGAATCTTGTGTATTGTACTGTACACACTTGTTATATTTTATTATACTCAGCCTGATGTACGCTATGCACTATTAAATATGCTTATACTATAGATACTTGTAATATCCACAATTGTAGTAGTAGCCTAGTTGTATGTCTAATCAAACAAGATTAAAGATTGAATATATGGTCAATATCAGACATTGTACGGTTGAAGAAAGCTAATGGCCAATCACGTGGCCAATCACGTGATCAATAGCAGACCTTGTTCGGCTGCACAAGGTCTGGTGGCTGTGCTTAGCTTATATCAGCAGTGGTTGATGTTGCGCTCTCTGCTCTCTGTTCTTTTCTTCAGATAGCTTTGAAGTCAGTGTGATACTACTAGTAGTGCACACTGACTACAAGGCTTGGACATGCCCAGAGCCCTTCTGCAGCGAGTTGCGCCTGAGGTGTCCAATGATGGTGTGGGGCCATTACCAACTTCAAGTCTGGATCTCTTCTGATGATGTGGCATAGAGATTGCACCATAGCACTCTCAATACCACATCAATCAGAATGAGTGAAAGCTTGTTGGAATCAGATTTAGAATAGCTTTAAAATAGTACCATATACATCACAATAGCATGGCTGTATGCTGAGCTATTGGACGATATGTCCATGATGATGTGGCACACTAATCACTTAATAGCTCTGCCAATACTGGACCAATCATGATGTAGGAGGGCTTGTTGAAAGCGGATTTACAGTAGCTTTCTAACAGTATAATTTACAACATCATAGCACCACTGGTTGTTGAGATAGGAGACAATATTGTTCTGCTGATATGGCACAGAGATCGAAAATATCTCGGCTTGTAGTGATCCGATTTTCGTATTCTAAATTGGGTTGGGACGATGTGATGCAACGCATTTGGAAGCAATTTACCGTTTGTTGATTGATGGCTTCGTTGCTGAGATATAAAGCAATCACTGTATACAGTGTATTGGCTCTCTAGGCGATTTTTGCTTATGTAAGCGGGCGCTAAGACCTTGTTCGGCCGCACAAGGTCGTGTGGGATCACATGACCGAGTCTCAGGACCCACTGCCACCGATAAATTGCATTTTTTGCTCATTTTATCAATAAACAGTATGTATATTTGTTTGCTGTGTATCATTTTAGTGGCTGTATCTTTTTGTGAGCAATAAATTGTGTTGAAGACAGGCTTTCTATAGATTAGGATGCATTTGAGAACAAGTGAATCGGTTGAGTACTGATTAAGTTAGCTGGGGTTCAAGCATTCTAGGGGGAAAATACAGAAGCAATTCGCGTTCTACGAGTTTTGCACCGATCCTGATGCATGAGGTACCGACAGAAAGGTATAAATGAGTAGATTTAGACGCACTTTAGAACGAGTAAATCGGTGGGGAATTGATCAAGTTAGCTCCAATTCAAACTTTTTAGGGGGGACAACAAAGAAACATTTCGCATTCTGCGAGTTCTTAACCGATTTAGACGACTAAGGTATGCCTAGAAAGCTATGAATAAAGTGGATTCAGACGCATTCGAGAACGAGTAAATCGGTCAAGAATTGACTGAGTTAGCTCAAGTTCAAGTATTACAAGAGAGAAATGTGGAATTCATTGTACTCTATGAGTTTTGCACGGATCAGGATGCAAAAAATACTGCCAGAAAGCGATAAATGAGTAGATCTAGACGCATTTGAGAACAGGTGAATTGGTTGAGAACTGATCAAGTTACATTAAATCAAATGTACACAAAAGTCCGGCCAGAGCTGGAATTGAACCTGTAAACTCATCAGATCAGTGATCTTGCAGTTAGATAAGCCAACTGCCAAATGGGGGTAGTGGTCGTTTGAGGTGTCGTTTTCGATATGAAAACCCGGTATAGAGTAAACGATTCTAAGGAATCGTAATTATGGATTTTATCTGATAAGTGGATGCTGTCAAGGCATCCTCAGATGGGTCCCAATTGTTGGATGTATTTCAGATGATAGATTTTTAAGCTATGCAAACTCATGTATAGTATTTTATTCCTGAGTTGAATGATAACAAGATTATATAATGAGCTCAGAACAGATACATGAACAAAAAGCAGAAATGCAAGTACTACTGGCATGTAATTGGTGCACAGACAGCACACAAGGTGAACCGAGAACAACCTGTGAATCCGCATGGGCACATGCACATTCGTGCAGGATCTTGCGCGAGACTAGGCATGCGGGGCGTGAGGCAAACAGCGCAGGAATGCGCTGGATCCAAGGAACGCAGAAGCCGTGCGCGCGATGGTGGAGCTGTGTACGACACGGCTGGGCCATGCACGGAGTCGTGCACGCAGCGGCGAGGCCGCACAACCGACGGCGGAGTCATGCACGATACGCGCAGCCACATGCGGAGTTTGTGTGCTGCACAAGACCGTGCGGGAAGTACACGCAATGGTGAGGGAGGCGCAGGCTTGCGGGTCGGGAAGAGGGTATGGCGTGCGCAAAAATTGGGGCACAGCACGCAGGAGACATCAGGAAAAATGGTTTTTTGGGTGATAGCCGAGGTATGGCTACAGTAGCTGAGCCTTGGCTATAGTAACCAAACTTTGGCTACTGTAAGCCACCGGTTTGATATCCGGAGGCCCGGCAATCTTACAAAGCCAGAACTACAGCTATGGTACTTCCTGTAGCACTGGTAGATCACAAAAATAAACTGTTCACTCTGAGATATTCTGCACTCTCAAAAGCATGTTTAAATGCACAAATTATCCCTTAATTTCACCATGAATGTTCACAATAATTCTCATTGGACCTACAGTAGTTACAAATATAATCTAATGTACAAGACACGTTTCTTGGCGCAGGCAGGAGGGACTGGGTGCAGGTGTGAGCAAGGCAGAGTCAAGCTTGCACAAAGCCATGCAGACACATGGAAGGTGGTGGTGCAGGGAAGAGGCAGCAGCAGCATAGGGGAGACAGCACGGACGAGGGCAAGGCAGTGCAGAGGCAGGGGAGACAGCAGGGGTGCAGCAGCAGGGGTGCGGCGGAAATGGCACAGATGCACACAAGGCAATGCCAGCATGGGGGAGACAGCATGGGCACACAGGAGGCGGCGCGGGGGTGCATGAGTCAGCGCAGATGCACGGGAGACAGTGTGGGCATCGGGAGATGGCAGGCACATGGGGAAGACAGCACCAGCATGAGCAAGACGGCACGGCCACACAGGGGACTACGATGCCACTTACTGCTGTGCATCTCGAAGTCAAATCATGACTTGAGAAATCAAAAAAAAGGGGTGTGTGGGAAACATTTGGCTGCAGCCAAACATTTCCCACGCTGTCTTCAAGACGGCGCGGGCATTTGGGAGACAGCCCCCGGCCTGCACGAGCCATCACCGTGCAGAGGAGACAGCAGGGGCGCGTGCGAGATGGCCCTGGCATGCACGAGACAGCCCCGGCGTGCGCAAGAGAGCACGGGCACGGGGAGACGGCCATGGCGTGCACGAGACAGCGCCGGAATACACGAGCCATCGCCGACGTGCACGAGGCATTGCCGACGTGCACGAGACGGCCCCGGCATGCTGGAGGTGGCGCGGGAACCAGGGGGTTGTGGAGGTGCGGTGGAGGCGGCGTGGGGGCGGTGGAGTCCACGCGGGTGCGAGGGACGCAGTGCGGGTGCAAGGGACATGATGCGGGTGGACTGGAGTCCGCGCAGGCACAGTGGAGGCAGCGTGGGCGCAGTGGAGTCCGCGCGGGTGGAGGGAGGCGGCGTGGGTGCGAGGTAGGGGCTTCGGGTGCACGGGAGTCCGCACAGGCACGATGGAGGCAGCGCAGGCACGCTCGAGGCGGCATGGGGCGTGCTGGAGTCCGTGCAGGTGTGAGGGAATCCGCACGGGGCGCGAGAGGGGGCGTAGGCACGCTGCAGGCAGCGCGGGGGGCGGTGGAGGTGGCGCAGGGGTGGTAGAGTCCGCACGGGTGCGAGGGAGTCCGCGTGGGCATGCTCGAGGCGGCGGGCACGTGCAGGAGGCGGCGGGAACGCTCAGGAGGCGGCGGCGGTGCGTTGAAGGCAGCAGGGACAGGCTGAAGGGGGCGGGAATGGGCTGGAGGTGGCGAGTGCGCGCAGGAGGCAGCAGCGGTGTGCTCAAGGCGGCGGCAGCGTGCTCGAGGCAGTGGCGGCGTGTTCGAGGCGGCGGGAACGGGCTGGAGGCGGTGGGAATGGGCTGGAGGCAGCGAGGGCGCGCTAGAGGCAGTGGCGGCGCGCTCGAGGCAGCGGGCACGGGCTCGAGGCAGCGCGGGGGCGAGTCAGCAGGGACGCGCGGAAGTCGGCGTGCGCACGCGAAAGACGGCCCTGGCGTCCGCGAGACGTTGCCGATGTGTGCGAGGTGGTGCGGGCGTGCGAGAGGCGACAGTGCGAGCGCGGAGAACGCGGGGGAGACGCGGGGGAGACAGCACAGACGTCCACTTTTTTTTGTTCAAAGTCGAACGCGCAGGCACGGCCCGGTGCGCACCGATTCATTTGAATGACCATATATGGTCATTCAAATGAATCGGGCCGCGCGGCTCCGTGTGCTTGACTTGCGCACGACTTGCCATGCTCTGCCACGTCGTCTTCCTTCTACCCATTCCAACCATCCCTCATGGCGGAATTTTTGTTGTATGTCTCTTCATCTTTTTTGGTTTGTGTTGGGCTAGGTATAAAGGTGAGTACCTATGGTTTCTGATCAGCTTTAATGTACTAATCGAGAGTATCGCTCAACACCACGAGCGATACTCTCATTTTGTACTCTGCAGGCCCTCGCGCGCACGCCCATCACCTCGCTCGCTTTCGCGCCGCCTCCACCATGCCGCTGCTGCCTCCAACACGATGCGCCGCCTCCATCGCACCCACGCGGACTCCTGTGTGCCCGCGCCGCCTCCACCATCCCCGTGCCGTCTCCAGCGCGCCTGCGCCGCCTCCCTTGCAGCTGCGCTGCCTCCACCGCACCTGCGCCGCCTCCACCATGCCTGCACCGCCTCCACCGCGCAGCCTCCCCTGCCCCCTGTGCCAGCTGCAGTGGCCCCGCGCCGATGCCATGCTTCCGCGCTGACTTGAGTGTGCGCGCGCCCGTGCCGCCCTTCTATGCACTCCGCGCTGACTCGAGCGCGCCCCGCGCTGACTCGAGCGCGCCCCACGCAGACTCCCTCGTGCCCCACGTGGACCCCCTTGTGCCCGCACCGCCTCCTCCACGCCTGCGCTGCCTCCACCGTGCCGCCACCTCCACCGCACCAGCGCCACCACGCTGCCTCCCGCACCCCCTGCGCTGGCTGCAGCGGCCCCGCGCTGACTCGAGCGTGCGCGCGCCCGTGCCGCCCTCCCACGCGCCCTGCACCGCCTCGAGCGTGCCCTGCACCAACTGCAGCAGGCCCGTGCGGACTGTCGCGTGCCTGCGCCGCCTCCACCGCGCCTTTGCCGCCTCCACCGCGCCTGCGCCGCCTCTACTGCGCCCACGCCGCCACCTTCGCCGCCTCTACCGCGCCCGTGCTGCCTTTGCCGCACCCAGCGCCACCGCGCCACCTCCCGCACCCCCGGCGCCGGCTGCAGTGGCCCCGCGCCGACTGCCGCGTGCCCGCGCTGACTCGAGCGTGCGTGTGCCCGCACCGCCCTCCCACACGCCCGCACCGCCTCGAGCGCGCCCTGTGCCAACTGCAGCTGCCGTGCCCTCGCGTGCTCCCGTGTGCCCTCGCGTGCTCCCGCGGCCTCCTGTGCGCTCCTGCAGCCTTTAGCGCGCCCCCGCGGCCTCCCGTGTGCCCATGCCACCTCTTGCGTGCCCCTGCCACCTTCTGCGCACCCCCACACACCCTCCTGTGTCTGTGCTGATGCCTGCCACCCCCCGAGCCCCACTCCTGTAGTGCGTGGGAACTGTTCTGCTGCAGCAAAACAGTTCCCACGAGACATTGGGTGCTTTGAGTGCAGAAGGATATGGAGGGGGAGATCTTATGTATCAATACTATTAGTGTACAGTTGTAACCAGCCAAATTAATATGTTTTGCATGATATATTGTTGGAGAGGTGATTTGAGAGACTAATGGGTTATATATTATACTGAATCTCACATACTGCAATATAGCACTCTCATAGCTAGCATGAACTACAGTAGCTAACATAAGCTACAGTAACTAGCATAAGCTATAGTAGATACATCATCTACAGACTGCTACAGATCACTACAGACGGCTACAGATGGCTACCTGTAGTTGTAGTAGAGACCCACCTATCAACAGATGCTACAGGGAATATATAATCTATTATAGCTACTGTAGACTATATTTTCTACTGTAGGTGAAAGTAGCCCTGACATGTTTTCCTGATGGAGGTGATGGAGGGGCGTGTGTTGAGGATGGGTGGAAAACGCGGGGAGTACTGCTCATTATGAGCAGCATTCCCCAGGTTAGCACGATAGACAAAAGTATGACATTGTTTTACTCACCCAATACTCCTCTAGCCTCCATCAAGGCCGAAAAGCCTTCAATTTATTGGGCCGCATAGGTTCATGCGGGGTCGTGGGCAGGGAGGCGGAGGCGTGCGGGGGTCACACTTGATGTGGGCGGAGGGATGGCATGCGGATCGTACGCGACACCGCAGAATCGTACGCGACACCGTACAGATGGGCGGGATCATGCACAACTCGGACGGGCACCCGCGAAACATGAGGTCATGTTCAAGGAGGCGGAGGTGCACGGGGATCGAGGGGAAGGCATAGCAAATGGGACTGGAAATACTGCTCGCTATCGAGCAGTACTTCGGAAGTTAGCACGGTAGACACTGGAATAACGAGATTCTTACTACTCACCTTGTATTCCTCTGGTCGCAAAAAAAACCCCTTCACCATTCACATCATGGCCATGCGGGGTGATGCAGAAGACGGTCGAGGCATGCGAGGGGTCTCGGGCGTAGTGCGCGGGCGAGTGGGATGTGTCGGAAAAGGAGGCACGCGCAAGGTGGCATGCATAGCATGGGACGTGGGACTCGGGAGATGCGACGGAGGGGGTGAGAAAGTTGAGATAGACCCAAAAATGGGCAGTACTGCTCGAAAACAAGCAGTATTGCCCGAGTTAGTACGATAAACAATACAAGAAAAGCTTTCTGACTTACCTGAGCCTGGGCATGGCCGTGGTGCAAAGGGTGCAGGACAGGCTGGATGTGCATGGGAAACAGAGCTCGGGAGAGGTGGGGCACGGTGCAGGTCGGAGGAGTAAAGAGTGCATGTCCATGTCCGAGAGCGGAGGAGTGCCAGGAGTGCGATGGGCATGGGGTGGGGCAGAGGATGCACGAAAGGCAGAATGTGCACGAGAGATGGGAATTGGGAGAGGTAGCATGCAGTGCGGGGTGTGGGGGAGAGGCAACGGCGGGGTTCGGGAGTTTGCCCAGAACAGATATAGAAAACGAGAAGTACTGCTCGATAACGAGCAGTACTTCCCATGTTAGCACGAAGAACAATGGAAAATGAGAAATTCTACTTACCTTGGGCAACTCGGGCCTCCATCAAGCCCCTCCTCCCTTCTGATCGCCCCTCCAGCCTTCAAACCATCAGAGAAAGCAGGTGTGAGGTCATGGGCGTCGGGAGATCCACGCAGGCGAGTCCCGAGCAGCCGTGCAGGGTCTTGCACGAGATGAGCAAGGCATGAGGCAGACCGTTCGGGGAGATGGGGTGCGGGAGAGGCCGGTGCAGGGGGTGGTTGTTGAGGTAGCACAGAAAATGGGAAGTACTACTCGGAAAACGAGTAGTACTCCCCGGATTAGTACAACACACAACACAATAACAGGTTTCTGACTTACTCCGTTAAGTCCTTTCGTGCTTCTATTTGTCCCTCTGGCCTTCAAGGCATCAGAAAATGAAGAAAGTGTTGAAATGTAGTGATGACGCTAGTCTCAGATGACAACATTATGGTAAGATCTAGAACGATCTGGACTCTTTGATTGTAGAATCACATGGAACGATCACATAGCCTTACATAGCCTTACTGTACAGGTTTGCCATATGCTCCGACATAGCCTTGTTATCTTTTGTGCTTACTGATGCTGTTCGGGCTGACTGATGCTGTTCCCATGAGATGATGCAATATGCTATGCTATGCTGTACGATTACTGTACAATTTCTGATTGGTTGATATGCAGAGCCCCCACTAGTATATAAGGGCTCTATTCTTCGCTCAGATACCTCAGTCTTTCACATCACAGACTGAGGTAAGCCTTACTTTGCATACTTAGAGTTACTTCTCTTTACTGACTCTCCTTGTAGTATAGACTAACGTCTCTCTAAGGTACTGCAATATAGTCTTTCACATCACAGACTGAGTATAGACTAATGTCTCTCTAAGTCGTGTTTCTTCAGAAAGGATGGGACGAGTGACGAGAGATTGCAGATAAGTACGACTTCAACGTTTCAAATGCGTTGTACTTCCGGCGAGCCACCGGCCTGGTCGGCAATTCCTGAGAATGCGCGTTGACTTCAAAGTTCAACGTGTCGACTCGGACTCGTTGTCAACATCCCTTCTCCACAGTGCCTCCCCTCCCCAACTCTTCCACTTTTCGTTTTGTTTTTCTTTCTTTCCGAAGCATGCTCCCCACGGACTTAGCAGGGCTTTTAAGGTATTTTGGTGAGTAACACTCCTTCATTCGTGTTGTCATGTACTAACTAACAGAGTATCGCTCGGGACCGAGCGATACTCTCAAGTACGGGCACTCGTTCTGGCACGGGCGCTCGTTTGCACGCAATCGATAATGAAGGTAAGCACTTGCCTTTCGTCTGACACCCCTTCGTCCTTGAAACTCACTCGTTTTGCCTTCCCTTTGCCCTTTCCTGATAGTCTTCCTCCATCTTGCTCACCTTGTTTGCTATCTCCGACGTTCTCATCATCCTCGGACTCTTCCTGGTCATCGTCAACTTCCCGTGTGCCCTCAAACTCTGGATCTACATCATGATCTGACTCATTCGTCTGCCTTTGCTTCCCCTTCTTCAAGTCTTCACGATGTTTGGTTTTTTTTTTTTTCATTGATCGGACTTGCAAAAGGGGCCAGGCTCTGTCAGTAAGGTGAGTACTTAGCATTGATACTTGCTGATGAGGTGAGCTGACCATCAACCTGACGCTGCTCGTTCTCAAGCAGCGTGGTCTCCAATTGTCGAGCTTTTGAGCGAGAACATGTAGCAGGCCAATCACCTCAATTGGACTTGCGGGAGGGTCCAGATTCTTTCGACAAGGTGAGTTCCAGCATTGATTCTGGGCAATGAAACAAAACTTACTATGCGGCTTGTTCTCGAGCAGTGTGGTATCCTGCCCTCGAGTCTTAGAATGGCCACGCACAGGGGCACATACAGATTTTTCTTCATAAGGTGAGTATTGATACATTATGATTTGACAACTGGTGCTCTGCTGCCTTCTGGGCAGCTTTGTCGGCCATTTGTTAGTGAACAATACTATTACTGTTTCACATTCCTCTAGCTATGAAGGTAAGTTCTTCAGTTCCTCAGTCTTGTCACTTTGTGCTGGTTGTGTGGCACAAAATATACATGCTATGTCATACCAAAGTGTGTATCATATTTCATGACTATGGCTCTGTGTGTGCTGTAGGGCTTAAACATACATATGTATGTCCTATAGTATAGCATGTTGTCAGTTTAGCTATAATTTCAGTATCTTAGATGTTATAATATATATGTCTTTTCTGAAATATATCATCTGGATGCTTTTCTGAAGTTTGTCTGGCCTTGACCTGATTTATGTCTGAAATCATAACATGTCTGGCAGTCAGACTGAACTCTGACTTCAGATACAAATAAGAGAACTATTAGACAAACTCTGACTCTTAGACATGATCTGAATCAGAGAGATTCTGACTACAGAGTTTTGTCTGGGACCCAGATGTCTATCTGACACTCAGATGGTGTCTGGCTTCTCAATGGCTGTCTGACTATGAGACATTATCTGATACCCAGATATGATCCAGATAAGGTCTGACATCTAGACAGCTATCTAGTTCTCAGGTGACTATCTGATACCCAAATGGCTATCTGAATCAGACACTTTTGTCTGAAAGGCACTGGACAATAGGGACCTACCTGACTGGTCTGACTGTCTGATTGTCTGAATCAGATACAATCAGATACAATCAGATACCAATCAGAACATTCCAGGTTTACTGATGTAAGGTTCTGTTTAGGATATCCAGTGCCTCTCGCTCGATGGATTTCCAGTTGGATATCCAGAAGGCTTTCTATCAGGATATCCAACTTCCACTTTTGCAAAGGATATTCTACTTTCCACGAGACTGTACCTACACATATATAAACCCCACGTACACGGACCTGTAACACTAAGTTTATCCTCTTGTATATCTTGTATCTCAACTTGTAATACAGTTGCTTGATTTGCTCCTCTCATCTTCGCTCCTCTACATCCTCAATCATCCTCTACCTCTCTTTGCTAAGGGACGGGCCTTAGCATCGTACTCTTCGAGACCACTAGTAGCGTCGCCGCTCTAGTGATGGACTTGGCGCTATGTTGACACTGCTGTCTGACTTGGAAACGACACAGGTTCTGAACCTGGTCAGAACATTAGGATAAACTTCTCGACAACACCCCGCCAAGATTTCGGACTACAACATCGGAAGAGGGCCATACGGCAGCCCCTTCAAAATCACATATTATTTGACACACAGACAGATCGTACTCCGACAGAGACCTGAAGACATCGAAAGAGTCCTTACAGACATCCAAAGGAACATCTATATCCAGACAAGCACCATACAACGACTGGCAACCACTAAAGAACTAGAAGAAGCTCGCTACCTTGCAGCTGTAGCAGCACACATTGGAACGAATGGTTACAACACATCAGAACAAGGGATACCAGAATCGATAGGACTAGTCAACGGGTACCCCCTATACGACGAACGACACTCCTTCAAGGTCGGAGAACATTGGATTAAAGAAGACGGGTCTACAGTCACAGACGAGCAACAAAAGGTCGCAGCATTAACAGCCGAGCACATATATCGTGATCGAACAAACCTAGAAGTCGAAGACCACGTCCGCAAAGTAGCCAAGGAAACACTTGCCCATCAGTGGATCGCAGACCGACTCTCTCTTCGAAAGAAGGTAGCCCCGATCACACCTACACAGCAGCCAAGCTCTCAGCAGACCCCGGCACCAAACCCACCTAATCCAAACCCGCCACAACCAGCCCCTGACCCGACCCCTGCGGTACCAGTACAGAACCCTCCTCCCATCCAACAACCCATTCAGAACCCCACCCCCAATCCTAATCCCAATCCGAACCCTCCAGGAGGAACGAGTACCGCACATCCCAAGAAGATGACAGAAATCAAAGCCAACAAACCAGAATTTTTCGATGGTGATAGAACCAAGGCAGACACATTCATATTGGCCTGCGAGCTGTACATCACACAGCAAGAACTCTCCAATACGGTGAGAGAAGAAGCAAAGATCAACTTTGCTCTCTCCTACTACAACAAGGGCGATGCCCTCAGTTGGGCACATGGACTCCACAAGTCAAAAACGGTCCCAAAGACATGGGAAGACTTCAAGAAAGCCTTCACCGATCATTTCAAGGACTCTGGAGAATGCCAAGTTGCAGCAGGACAGCTCAGTTGCCTTCAAAAAGGGAAACTGTCCATCACACAGTACAATGAACAGTTCAATCGTCTGCGTCTCAAAGCAGAATTCGACAAGACCAGCTATCACAACCTCCTGATTGACACATTCTGTAGAGGACTCCAGAGGCATTACCAGACCACCATCTCCATGCAGGGAATGCCACCCAAGGACGTCAAGGGTTGGCAGACCAAAGCCCTGGAGCTCGAGACCATTGAGCATACCATTGATGGAGAACTCGCCAATCCCTACGGTTATACCAGGTTCCAGAGCCAAGGAACCAGATCGACCGCCTTACCTCCAGGAGAACCGATGTCAAGACTGGGATCAAGGGGACAGTGGGACCATCCAAGTCACCCCAAGGGGTCAAAGGTCAAAGAGCAGAGGATGACATAGAGAGTAAAGACAGCAGGGTACAAGGGGACTGGGTTATCAAGTGGACAAACTGAGGAAGCTAGTCAGAAAGGTAGCCCTATATATACTGGAAGGGTAACCCAAAGGAGAACAAGGGATAGCCCAAAGGGGAACAAAGGGAAAGGGAACAAGGGATGTCCCAAAGGGGAACAAGGGATATCCTAATAGGAAACAAGGGATATCCTAATAGGGAACAAGGGACATCCTAACTGGGAACAAGGGGAGTGAACAAGGGGGTTACCATATAGGGAACAAAGGGAATGAAGAGGACCAAAGGGCTGATTCATGACAACCGATGGATATCGGACAGAGCACCAGACGAGATGGACGACCAGCAGCCAGGCGATACCTTAGCAGAGGACAACAAGACAAATACCGGAAGAACGGCCAATGCTACAAGTGTGGTCAACAAGGCCATGTAGCCAGGAATTGCGAACGATGCACCCAACATGTTCAGGGTGCAGGACGAGGACAACCCTCAACACAGGGACGAGGAGGATACTCCAACAATCCCCGATTCCCAGGAAGACCCCAGCAGAGATCCTTTGTTCGCAAGGTAGAAGCCGAAGAAGAACAGTACCATGTCCACGAAGAAGGACCCGATCTCATCATAGAACAGGAGATACATCATATGAAGACCGAAGAACAGCCGAAGAAGACTGATGATGCAAAGGATTTTTGAAGCATCCTGACCCTTCAGCGTGGCTCAGGACGGCGAAACGAGAGCACCCAGATTCTGAATTTGTAACAGTATCACCAGCATTAAGAGCACTAAACTTTGTTGTTCAGCTCAGTGGGCGCAAGAAAATCACTGATGTGGTCACACTAGTCGATAGTGGCGCCACAGATGTCTTCATAAATTGGAGAAGAGTCAAGAAATTCAGACTGGCAACGTAGCCTCTGAAGAACTTGGAAATACTAGTATGCAATGTCGATTCTACTGAAAATGTACTTGGGCGCATTACGCATGCAATGGAACTATACATGGACCTCGGTCCTCATCGGGAACTGACGAGATTTTTAATCACAGACATAGGGAAAGAAGACATCATCCTAGGCATGACTTGGCTTCGCTGACACAACCCATCATTCGACTGGAAGAATGGATACCTAACATTCAACCAGTGTCCTCCAATATGCCGCATCGAATCTCCAGAATGGTTTAAAGGAAGACCACTTAATGCCATAGGCATCTGAGAAAATGGAAATTTATATAGCAGCAAGTCCCATTATGGGTCCTATTGGTGAGCTATAGAGGCTATGAGGCTGAATAGCATAGCTATGAGGAGCTATGAGGGCTATGATAGCTTCCATAGCATGAAGTGCTGAATACATAGGGTGTCATAGCCTCTATAGCCAGGGGTGTCATATACATAGGACTGTGATATGTACTAAAAGGAACTATGACTACTATGGCTACTACAGGCCTTATGTAAGTCACCTAGGCAATAAGACATTAGGTCAAAAATTTCTGATATTCAATTGTAGACTAGTACAAGGACACTACAAAATCTAACACGAAACTGCTTAGTAAATAAAGGCCCTGAGCAAACCTCGCTTCCCGCACAGCCACGATATGGCAACGGCGTAGCAAAGGCATGCAATGATCGCCAGTCACAGGCGCGGGAGCCAAGTCGGGGCATGCAGCGGTCGGGGGGCATCCGCACACACTCGCGGGGCCATGCGTGCACTGTCGGAGGCTGCGCGCAGGCCCGCGCCGTCCAGGGTATATGAGAGAGTGCGCGGGCAGGCGCGCACTCGCGACCATGCGTGGGCGAGGGGCTGCCGAGCGTGCGACGGCGTGCGAGGGCAGGCACGTCACGCGCATGCCGTCTGGGGCATGCGCACCGCCGTGCGCGGGTAGGCGCATGCTGTATGGCATGCGAGCGATGGCGAGCGCTGGCGTGCCCTTGCGCACGCCGTGTTAGCCTGCCGTCGATGTGTGGGCCGTGCGTGTCCGTGCCCAAGCTCGCGGGGACGCGCGTGGTCGCGCGCACTGTGTGCGCAGTCGGGGCCGTATGATGCTTGTGCCACGTGCGTGGCCGTGCCCGCGCCTGTGTGGACCCACGTGGTCGTGAGCGGGAGCGGGAGCTGGCACGGACATGGGTCGTGCACTGTTCGGGTGCGCGAGGGTGCGCGCGCAATTGGGACCTCGCGCGGCCGGGCGTGGCCGCAGACATGCTTGCGTGGTGCGGGCTTGCGCTCGTCCATGGCCGTGCGCGTACTCGCGTGGACGTGGGTGGTGAGGGCCAGCACGCGCTAGCAGAGCCGCTCGCGGGCGTGCGTGGCCGAACGTGTCGTGGCCCCGCGCGGGAGTGCGTGCATGCGCTGGCTGGGGGGACACAGGTTCGCGTGGCCGGGCGCGCCTAGCCACGTATCGTGGCCGGGAGCGCGTTGTCGATGGCGCGGAGGCGTTGGCACATGAGGGTGGTCAGATGCCGGGCCCGTACGGACCTGTTGATGGCGTGTGCAGAGAGCGCGGGAGGCCGGGCAAACGACGTGTCGTGCCCCGTTGCCACGGCAACGAGGCGCGATGACGCGGACGCGGACGGCGTTGTCGGGGAACGGGACTAAGGCGGGCTCATGGATGTGGGCGTAAGGTGTCGAGGGCGTGAGGTGTCGAGGGTGTGGGGCGTCGAAGGCGAGAGGCACGAGTATCGCTCGTTGAACGAGCGATACTCGCGTGATCAGTACGAGAAGACAGTAAAAGTGCTTTTTTTTACTCACCTGTTAGCCCTCGGAGCATCCGACAAATCCTCCAGACGATTGAAAACATTGAGGGGAGGGAGAGAGCGAGGGAGACGGAGACGGACATGGACACGGAGACGAAGACGAAGAGGGGAGGGAGATGAAGGGAGTGTAACGAAGCACAAGTCGACGCGACGAGTGCTTCAGCCACAGCACTCAACTTTCGCGCCTGGCGGATTCGACTCTAACAAATCGAATAAAATTGTATTAATTCCAAAACAAAGTGAGTAGGTACAAAGAGTCACTATAAATACAATGAATGAGCTGCTCATGTACCTACTGTGCAGTAAACTCGAGGGTTTCGCCATCCACTTAATGGGATCTAATAGCTAGCCTCCGACGCGGTACCCGGCAACGACCGGCCCGGTCTCGGCAAGCTACATTTGACGCTCCGCTCGCCACGTCTACATAAGGCGTGCGCGACGCGCATCCTCTCTCTCTTCCCTACCACTTCCATCTCCCGTCTTTTGTCCCTCTCTCTCGTGCTTCGACTTTCTCATGTTTGGTACGTTGTGATGTTGTTGTTTTGTTGCTCAGCCTTAGTGTTCTTGTAGACTTAGCATTTTCGCTTTTATTTCATTGAGTAAGTCTTATGTTTCTTTTAATATCCTTACCTTGTATACTAATTTGTTGACTTGCTTTATAGGTCATGTTTTCGCTTTTTTCTTACCTTTAAGTAAGTCTTATCTCTTATCTTAGTTAGTGATTTTTATCTTATCTTTCATTTAGATTAGCTTGAGATTTTGATTGTATTTTGTAAACATGTTGTTTCTTGTATAATCTATTATAAAATAGGTTTGTAGTAATGGTTACAATATGTATTAGTTGTGTTGTATTAAATATTGTTTGAAATATGATGCTTTCCAAATTTTCGATGTTTTGAATGTTTCAAATTTGATGTATGATATATTTTTATTTTGTGATAGATTTATAGTATCTTGTAAGCAACATTATTGGTAGAGGTGACATAGAGTAGATAGTTGTGCTATCAGCTAGACATAGTATGATAACTAGGATATATCACATAGTTGACATACTAATGGTAGTGACCATATGCTATAGTAGTTATGATCACTATGATAGCTTATGCCTTATACTATGATAGCTATGATAGCTATTGCCTTATGCTATGATAGCTATGAATAGCTATGATAGCCCTATGTAGATTGCCTTGCTGCTATGGAGTAGCTATGTAGAAAAGGGGACTCCTATGGCCCTATCAGAACTATATAGGTTACATAGTACTACATACCACTGGTCCTTTTCTCAGATGAGTGGTAGGAGGATGACGAATCCATCGATCCGAACTACGATGTCAACCAACCAGCAAGATACCCTACGAAGAACCTCGGGTGGACCCAATAGACCCAGACAAAGACCAGCCAGTAGCCCCGACCCTACGGAAGAAGAAATGGAGGAGTCAGTACGATGCGTCCTCCACCCCAAAACTGCAGACCCAAGTACCAACTTGGAAGAAGGAGATGAACTCTTCTGGACCCCAGGATATGAAGAAGGAGAGCTACCAGAAGATGACGAAGAAACCATTGCGGTGATCCGCAAGGTCTATAATGTGCAAGACATGGCAATACAGGACTTCCTCAAGAAACAGAAGGAAGGAAAAGTCAATACAGTGGATCAAATCCCGAAACAATACAAGCAGTATGAGAAAGTGTTCAGCGAAGAAGCTTCTTTTCGCTTTCCACCAGAACGACCCTGGGACCATGCCATCGAACTTAAACCTGACGCCATTCCACGAACAAGGTGCAAGATGTACCCCTTAGCCCCAGGAGAACAGGAATCCCTCGACAAGTTCCTAGATGAGCATCTCAAGAAAGGATACATTCGACCATCCAAATTGCCACTCGCATCCCCCTTCTTCTTCATTAAAAAGAAGGACGGCAAACTACGCCCTGTACAGGACTACTGCCAACTAAATGCAATGACAATCAAAAACAAGTATCCTTTACCACTCATCCCAGAACTCATCGACAAAGTTTGTGGAGCATCCTACTTTACGAAGTTCGATGTGCAATGGGGATACAACAACATTCGCATCTGAGATGGCGATCAGTGGAAGGTGGCTTTCCTCACAAATCGAGGCCTCTTCGAACCAATGGTTATGTTCTTTGGACTTACGAACTCACCTGCGACATTTCAGACAATGATGAACGACCTCTTCCGAGATCTTCTTGCTACAGGCAAAGTCATCATCTATATGGATGATATCCTCATTGTGACAGCCACACTGCAAGAACATCGTGACATTGTCCATCGAGTCCTCACCATCCTGCAGGAGAACAACCTCTATCTCAAGCCAGAGAAATGCACATTTGAGGCCCCTAGCATTGAATACCTTGGTCTTATTCTCGAGAAGGGAACTGTCAAAATGGACCCTGTCAAGCTTGCAAGAATAAAGGAATGGCCGGTGCCCAAGAACGTCCGGGACGTTCGATCCTTCCTCGGATTCGGAAACTTTTATAGGAGATTCATCCAAGGATTTTTATCCATCGCACGACCGCTAAATGACCTTACCAAGAAGGACGAGAAGTGGATCTGGGACACGAAGCAGCAAAAAGCCTTCGAGAACCTCAAAGAACAGTTTACATCCACACCCATCCTTGCTCAACCAGACACCACAAAGCCCGTCTCGGTCGAAACGGATGCATCAGCATTCGCTTATGGCACAGTACTCTCGCAAGAAGGCGAAGATGGACGATCCCATCCCTGTGCCAACCTATCGCATTCCTTCACCAACACTGAATGGAACTACGATATCTATGACCAAGAACTCCTCGCCATCATCCGAGCGCTCGAAACATGGCGACATTATCTAGAAGGGTCGCCACATCAGATTGATATTGTATCAGATCACCAGAATCTGCTTTACTTCAAGGACACCCACAAGTTGACGAGATGACAAGCATGCTGGATGCTGTTTATGTCTCGCTTCGACTATACCATCCGACATGTGGCCGGAAAGACCATGACATGCACCAATGCACTATTTCGATAACCAGACCATGGGAAAGGAAAAGATGACAACGAAGACCAGATTGTATTATCGCAAGACATATTCATCTCAGCACTACGAACAGGAGTACAAGCACCAGAATCAGACATTCAAGCTGAATTAATTGCAGAAGCAAATCATTTTGAAAAGTCAAAGGACATCGTCGATGCTCTACGGAAACAAGCACCATCATTCGTCGACAAAGGACTAGACGGTTGGAGTCTAGATAAAAACGGCTTACTCATATATCAAGGACGAATCTATGTGGCCAAGTTTGATGAAATTTGAAGGAAGGTGGTACGACAAATACATGAAAACCTGGCGTATGGGCACCCAGGAGAGTAGCACACTGTGGAGCTCATACAATGAGAATACTTCTGGCCTGGTATGGTCTCTTTCATTCGGGATTTTGTCAAGGGATGCACAACATGCCAAGCTATGAAGAATCAGAATCACTGTCCCCACATCCCTATTCAACCTATCCCTGCAGAACCAGATGCACTACTGTTCTCCACAGTTTCCACAGATCTGATCACCAAACTCCCAGAATCTGATGGATTCGACTCCATCACAGTCTTCATCGACCATGACATCACCAAAGCCGCAGTCTTAGTCCCTTGCCGAGAAGCCATGACAGCCGACAACTTCTCCATGCTCTATGAAGCTAACGTCTTCTGACGTTTTGGCCTGCCCAAGAAACTTATCTCTGATTGTGGCACACAGTTCACCTCCAAGTGGTTCGCGACACTTTGCCTACGACTCGGAATATCTCAGGCCAAGACGACCACATACCATCTACAGGCAGACGGACAGACAAAACGGCTGAACCACATCAGGAAAAGTGGAAATCTCTGACTGGTCTGACCATCTGATTCTTGTCTGAGAGGTCTGATCAGGTCCATTTGTCTGACTCATACATGAACAAAATAGTGTATAGATCATTTTGCAAAATCAGAGAAATACCAGACACAGTTAGACCTATCAGATACTTGAAAATCTGTTAGATGAAGGGTATTTTGTCAGACATTCAATAAAAGTCAAACAATTGTTGCTTTTCAGACAAGATTAGGTAGGTCTCTATCGTCCAGATGATTCTAGATATATCAGATCTTTAGACTTTGATCAGATATAGGTATATTTCTCAGACATTGGATAATAGTCAGACATCTACTACTTTTCTGACAGAATCAGACAGGCACCTATTGTTCAGATGTTTTTAGACATATCAGACTTTGAAACATTTGTCAGATGTAAACTATCCTGTTAGACACTCAATATAAGTTAGACAAGTACTACTTTTCAGACCAATTTAGGTAGGTCCCTATCGTCCAGATGCTTCTAGATATATCAGACCATTATATTTTTATCAGATGCAAGTAATCCTATCAGACATTGAATAAATGTCAGACATTTGCTATTTTTCAGACAAAGTCAGATAGGCCCCTATCATCTAGATGCTTTTAGATATATCAGACTTTTAAACTTTGATCAGATGTCAATAATTATTCAGTTATTGAATGGAGGTCAGACAATTGCTGCTAATCAGACAAAGTCAGATAGGTCTCTATTATCCAGATACTTTCAGACATCTCAGACTTTTGGATTTTCTTTAGATAGACTTGATTTTTTAGACATCCCATAAAAGTCAGATAATTGTTACTTAGGTCAGACAACTATCATCTTTCAGACAAAGTCAGGTAGGCCCAGTTGTCATCCAAATGCTTCCAGATATGTTATACTTTGGATGTGAGTCAGACAATTATTGTTTTCTAGACATATTTAGATAGGTCCATTGTCAAGTATCTTCCAGATGATTTAGATTTGAGTGTGTATCTCAAGCATCAGTGGATGACTTCCCGCAGAATCTGGACTGCGTGCAGATAGCTATTGCAGACTTTGAACGAGAAGTGGAGTTTAGTGCTCGGACAGTTGCAGCCCGTACACAATTGCAGTGTCTGAATGGGAGTACAGATGTACAAAGCGGAGTGAGGCGGAGTCACAGCTGAGAATTGATCTTGAGGCGATGTGCGACAGCGGAGTGATGGCGGAGAGCGAAAGGTACAGAAATCATTCTGGATGAGGGGGGGACCCCCCCTCCTCAGACTCGAAATCTGGAAATGCTGTTTTGTGACTCAGAGACTTGGTTGGCTTTCGACCATCACTCGGCAGACCGAATGTGGCTGAAATCTATTCTGCAAACCGTTCCAGATGGCTACAGGAAGTCACCCAGTTATACTCAAGACTCAGAATTGGTGTCTTGTCTGTTGTGGTCACATGCTGGGGCTGATGAATGAAAATATTCACCAGGCCACCAGGCTGGTCACAGTCACAAGGGGGTGGCAAACTGTTCGAAATGGTACAGTACTACTCTATTTTTCAGTTATTCTAATCTTAAGTTGGATAGTTACAAAAATAAAGTAAGCTGACTGGCATACTTACATGAGTTGTATGCAAGAAAGTACTTAAGAGTCATAGATAGCAGTGCAGAGTACAAAGCATGCGGACAATACGAACAGCATGCAAAAGGTATAGATGGCGTGAAGGGTGTGTATTGTGCACAGACAGCGCAGATGGCAAGCGCATGGCGCAGACCGCATGGGCATGGCACGCAGACAACGCACCTGTGCGCACAAGCGGTGCATGGAGGGCACATGTGTGGCATGTGAATCACGCACAAATTACACAGAGGGTGCGCAGATTGCGCATGGAAGGCATGCAAAGGGCGCGGATGAGGTGCAAAAGGCACGGATGAGGCGCGAAGGGTGCGGATGCTGCCAGGAGGGCGCAGAGTTGGAGATGGCACGGGCATGCAGGACATGCGGGAGGCATGGGGCAGAGGGCACGAGGGGCAGCGATCTCGAGCTCTTGCAGCTTGTTCTTGTTGCAGTGCTAAACTCGGAGCCGCTGGTGCGCGAGGATGAACATACTGCGCAGAATGGCCAGGCCACACGTGCAAGGGGAGGAGAGTCTTGCACATCCATGCGGGGCTGTGCGCAATACAAACAGGCCATGCATGATGCATGGACGTTGTGGATCATGTGGGACCATGCACACATGCACCTCCGTAGCTGCATGCGAGACATAGAGGCTGCGCGGGTGGGTGCCGTGCCGTGTATGTCCATGCAGGTCCGCCTGCGAGACGGCGGATAACGAACAGTACTTTCTAAATTAGCAGGATAGACAATGAAATAATCAGGAATTTTACTCATCTTGTGTTCTTCGAACGTGAGGCAGTACCGTACAGTAGGCATGCCGTGCAGGGACTGTGCACAACATCAGCGGGCCATGCGCGAGGCGTGGGCATTACATGGGCCCATGCATGAGATGGCTGGGCTGTCCGTATCCGTGCAGGATGGTATGCGGGGAAGGCGGAGGCGTGCGGGGGTCGCACAAAAGACGGGGTGCAGGAAGCACAGAAAATGCGACCGGGGGCGGAGGCAGAACACGTGAGGGGGAATACTGCTCGTTATATCGAACGTACTCCCCAGATTAGCGCGAAAGACGATATAATAACAAAACTATTTGCTCACCTTGTACTCCTTTGAAATCTAACTGTTTCTAAATTAGTCCCTCTTGCTTGTATGCACCACTCAGCGGACGTACACATGGTCGGTACCGGGCAGGTCCGTGCTGCGCATTCGTGCAGGCTCTTGCACAAGACGTGAGAGGCATGAGTTGGGGAGATGGAATGCCAGAGAGGCGAGGGGTGGGTCTTCAGATAGAATGAAAAACATGGAGTACAGCTCGTTATCGAGCTGTACTCCCTAGATTAGTATAGAAAAGATAGAAAAAGGTGCCTTTATCACTTACCTCGGAGTCGTGCATATGCTGTGTATGACACATCCGAGACGGTGCGGGGAATATGGGGGCGTTCCAGGACAGAGGACACGGGAAAGATGGGAGTACTGCTTGATAACGAGCAGTACTCACCATGTTAGCTCGATTAGCAATTGAAAACGAGGATTTTTTACTTACCTTATATATCTCTGGCCTCCACATGCTCCTCCGCGCTTCAGATTGTCCCTCGAGGTTTCAAATTGTCCGAAATGGAGCGGGCGTGGGGTCGTCACGAGATGATGGAGGCTTGGGGGCGTGAGGCAGACTGCGTGGGGAGATGGAGTACAGGAGAGGTGGGGTTTCGGGCGCAGAATGCGACGGTGGCGGGGTGCGGGCTCCGGGGTGTGGTCATCGAGGCAGCACAGCAAATGGGGAGTACTGCTCGAAAATGAGCAGTACTCTCAAAGTTAGCACAAAATGCGACGAATTAACATATTTTATGCACACCTGAGAGCCCTCTATCCCACAGTAAGCCCGTTCGGCTTTCAAACTTGATCCTCCGCCTTCGAATTGATGTCAAAGAACGCGAAAACAGGAAGTACTGCTCGAAAACGAGAAGTACTCCCCGAGTTAGTATAATAGACAATATGATGGCGACGTTCTGACTTACCTAGGCATCCGACTATGCCCTCCTGCCTTCAATGTGTCTCTTTGACCTTCAATGCACTATGTGTTCAGAGAGGATGAGGAGAGGACTTGAACGCGAGGGTACAATCGACTTCACGTTCAATGGATGTTTTGCCGGTAGCCACCGGCCCGATCGGCAATCCCCGATTGGCAATCTCCGGTGACGCGCGTCAATGACAACGTGTCGACTTCAACTTCAACAAGTTATGTATCACCCTCCCATACCCATGTCTCCTCTCTGTTTCCTCTGTTTCTCATCACATCAAGAGACCGGGAGTATATGCTGGGACTCATTGGGCCCAAGGTGAGTAAGAGCTTGTTTTTATTCCATATCAACTTGTACTAACAAAGAGAGTAACACTCGTTTTCGAGCGTTGCTCTCGATGTCTTTGTTCTCTCATCCTAGCTCATCCTTCCATTCCACTGCCCTCCCTAGACTCCGACATCTTTTCCAGCTGCCCACTCGTGCATTTTAATAGTTCACGTCGGCATGCTGCTCAGCATGCCAGCAGCACAAGCATGCCATGCATGCGACAGCACCTCGCGCATGACCTTGCACGGCCAAGAAGTAGTGTATACAGTTGTGATAGCTCTGAGTGTCATGAAGGGTGAGTAAATGTTTTCTGTTACTGTTCTTGCATACTGACAAAAAGAGTAATGCTCGATAATGAGTGATACTGTTGTTTCTCTTAGTTCTCTGCCTATTCCTCTTTCTCGTGCATGTGGCATCCTTGCCTACAGTTTGGTGCTGTGGTTATATAGGTATGTTCGTTGACCTTTCTGTCATGTCATTATATGGATCTGTAAGATCTGACACACTTATGTTTCGTGTCCTACAGATGCGCATCTGCTGTAGGGCCCGAAATGCGTTGCGTTTTGGGCCTTGCACAGGTGCGTATGTTGTGTTTTTGTGAACAGTGCCCTGTTGCCATGCATGTGCTACATGACACGAAACAGCAAGGTGTGTACATTTCTCTTGGTCAATTTAACTATGTGCATGCTGTTGCATGTGCTCATGGTCCTACAGAGGCACTCTGCCCCTTCCTCTTTCCCTCTTGCTAGCTCAAGTCCCTGCACCTCCACTATCTCCTGCATTCCTTGATAACAATGTACGTTTCTCACTCCTTATTTCTCTGTTTTCTTGCAGCAACATGCCGTAGATTTACTGCCTACAGGCCTGTCTCTTTCAGTATAGCATATCTAGTATAGTCTAGTTCATATGACTGTCACATTTTGAATGGCATAGAATGAGTAATCTAGATTCATGATCTGACTTGAGTTTGGCTTCTGAGTGTGAACTGAGCATAAATGTTTTGTCTGATATTGGGGGGAGTTCATCTGACTATCAGATATGCTCTGATATTAGACTGCTAATCTGAGTTGGACAATGTTCTAATATAAGACAGGATCTGACTCCTAGACAGGATCTGATTCCTAGACAGGATCTGATTCCTAGACAGGATCTGACTCCTAGACAGAATCTGACTCTCAGATAGGACCTCATACCAAGACAAGGTCTGACTTACAGACATTTGTCTGATACTCAGACAAGATCTGACATCTAATGGATCTCCTGTTCTATGATGAGATCGTACCATGTCCACGAAGAAGGACCCGATCTCATCATAGAACAGGAGATCCATCGTATGAAGACTGAAGAACAGCCGAAGAAGACCGATGACACAAAGGATTTTTAAAGCGTCCTGACCCTTCAGTGTGGCTCAGGATGGCAAAACGAGAGCACCCAGATTCTGAATTTGTAACAGTATCACCAGCATTAAGAGCACTAAACTTTGTTGTTCAGCTCAGTGGGCGCAAGAAAATCGCTGATGTGGTTGCACTACATCAGCAAAAGGGGAAATCTCTGACTGGTCTGACCATCTGATTCTTGTCTGAGAGGTCTGAACAGGTCCATTTGTCTGACTCATACATGAACCAAATAGTGTATAGATCATTTTGCAAAATCAGAGAAATATCAGACACAATCAGACCTATCAGATATTTAAAAATCTGTTAGATGAAGGGCATTTTGTCAGACATTCAATAAAAGTCAGACAATTGTTGCTTTTCAGACAAGATCAGGTAGGTCTCTATCGTTCAGATGCTTCCAGATATATCAGATCTTTGGACTTTAATCAGATATAGGTACATTTCTCAGACATTGGATAATAGTCAGACATCTACTACTTTTCTAACACAATCAGATAGGCACCTATTGTTTAGATGCTTTCAGACATATCAGATCTTGAAACATTGATCAGATGTAAACTATTCTGTCAGACACTCAATATAAGTCAGACAAATACCACTTTTCAGACCAAGTCAGGTAGGTCCCTATCGTCCAGATGACATCAGACATCTCAGACTTTTCAACTTCATCAGATGTTGACCATGTTATCAGACATTAAATGATACTCAGACATTTTCTACTTTTTAAGACAGAATTAGATAGGCCTCTATTGTCCAGATAATTTCAGACACCTCAGAATTCAAAATTTTAATCAGACCAGGGAGATTCTATCAGATATTGCATAATAGTTAGAGATTTGCTACTTTTCAGACCAAGTTAGATGGATCTCTATCATCCAGATGCTTTCAGATATGTCAGATTTTTAAACTTCAATCAGATGTTAGTAATTTTGTCAGACACTGAACATATGTCAAACAATTTCATCTTTTTAGATAAAATCAGATAGGACTTTATTGTTCAGATATATTTAGATACATCAAACTTTTACAATCTGATCAGATATTGTTGTGTCATACTAAGAAGAGAAAAGTCATATGTTAAATTCAGAATGCTATTTCATTAGCATGATGATCTGAAAACTTGTTTACATGATAAGTATAGAAGGAATCTAAAGAATATGTATAATTGAAGTCAGTAGGAAGAAACTCCTTTCCAAAAACAGGCATCAAGTGAGCTCTGTGCATAATAGTATCAACATGAATGACTGAACAAATATTATTGCCATCTTCGTCAACTTCTCGTTCTACAACCCACATTCCAGTGTTGGAATCTGGCTCATCTCCAACAGGAATAAACCACTCTACAAATGCACATGGATAGGTGACTTTATGATACTCGAAAAAAAAAACAGAAGAACTTGTCCAATGAAAAGTCCTTTCATTCCTGGCAGATCTGTTCCACTTTCAACAAATATACAATCCCGACGTGCAGGTCCTTGCTGCCACTCTGGTGTAGAACGAATGCGATGACGGTGCATATTTGTAAGACCTGATAAATCACCAGGAGAATGGTATACAGCAAGTGCTGAGTGAAACACATCAACTCTATAGGGAGCTCAAGGAAGTGCAGATAATGCCACATCTGCTGATGAACAATTAGGATAAAGTTGATCATACACAAATCGTTGAATCATCTCAGGTAGCTCAGGATAACTAAGATAAGTTTTAAGCTTGTGAAGTTCTCGAGGATATCCAGGTGCTTTCTTTTTGGCCAGAGTTACACTTGCCATATATTCTAGCACATCATGTGCTGGTCCTCCATCTACATGATGCTTTGTAGCTTTTTGTTTATCTTCTCTATTCTCATCTTCATCTTCAGAACTTTCTGATTCCCAGTCTAAGTCTGATCTAACTTCTGAGTCTGTCTCTGATGCAGATTTGGAATCATCTGGTGGGCCATTGATATCAACAAGGTCTAGAGGCAAATCAAGCATGCCACGGGCAACAAAATCATTTTTAGCTGCAGCCAATTTGTCAAGCCTCTGATTTGTAAGCAACATCTGGCCAAGTGCATTAAATCTGCTTGAGCGTTGCCATGGCTCCTTTACAGCTTTAATATGCTTAGACTCAGTTATAGATGTACAAAGTCCATTTGGCACACCAAATAGCCGGATAAGTTCACAATAATGCATCAATGCATGCTGCTTTGGAAGAGAGAATGCTTTGCGAACTTGAACATCCTTAAAGATGACTTGCTCTTTATGAAATTTTTCAAGTGCAGCTTCCATAGCATTTATTGTAGTTTCATCAATAATAGACCTCCATGCAAGATAGCAGAACTCCAAAAATGCAGCAATAGCTCGCACCATCTGATCAGGAACATGTCCTTGGATAGCAGGCAACCACACCTTCATCAAAGCTTTGGAGTCATCACCAGTCCACTGCTGAAAACCACGTCCATCAAGGAACCGACGTAACTCTGGAAATGAAGGAGCAGCAGCAATTCTTCGATCAATATCTGCCATGATTGCAGCAGCACGACTTGGTTTATGTTTTAAGATCAGATAATCCTCAACCCAAGCCACTAAATGATCTTTGAAAACACCCTTGATCACTTGGTGCAAAAGATCAAATACAATAAGCTCATGAATATCAGCCCGAGGAAAATAGTATGTGAATGGCTAAACACATTGATATTAGAACAAATTAAATTTCCTTGTTTTAGTCAAAAAAACTCACCATAATATCAGGAACTATGCCATATTTATCCCAGAGCTTTTTTGCTTCAGTATCATTATTCATTAGAAATTCTGTATGTGTATGACTTCGAGTCTCTCCACCACTATCCAGATTACCTGGTCGAGCCAAGCATTTTGGACACCAGGTTGAGACAATGCAAGACATTAAGACTTGTTCTGGATAATCTCCAATATAAGGTCCAAGGCCATAAATTGCACGACGAAGATGTCCATCAGGACAGCGAACAACCTCTGGGATAGTCATACCAGGATGCAAATGCTCCAGAATTGTGCGCAAAGACTGTTGCATCAGATGCCGTCGAAATTTATGAAATTTCTTATTATTTTGATATTGTCTGTCTGTTTTTCCAAGAGACAAAAATCCTAAGATACTTACAGCATCTCTATGAGCTCGACGAACATTGTTATGCACATTTCCAATTGAAGCATACAGTGGCCAAAATTCAGTGTGTCCTGTAGCAACAGAAACTGTAGTCTTGTCACTGCCCAAAATGACAGGAACAAACATAGCACCTTTATTAGTTGCATCTTCAACTATGATTGTATCAGCCTGTTTCCATGACCAATTTCCAGTCATAAAGTCTGTCCACTGCCGTTCACCATTTTTTTTAAAGTCTCGTCTTGGAGCATAGTCAAACTCTTCAGCAAAGTCTGGATTTTGTAGCTGGTTATGCAAAAGTGTATGTAGATTACGATACCAGACTTCAAATTCTTTTAACATCCAAGGTGGTGGTTTTTTAGGTAGTTTGCCCTTATATTTTACTGAAAAACACAGCCATTCAGCATTTCCATGCTCAATTGAATCAAGCACTGCATGAAGATCATCTTTATTGGCATATGGATGTGCATCAGTGGTCTTGGCCCACAGTGCCATAAGATGATTGAATTTCTTTTTAGAGACTGGCATCTCTCGAAAAAGCAAATCTGCAGTCTCAAATTCAACTCGATTTCGAAATAGAGACCAATCATTTGAATCAGGAATATCCTCCAGGTGTGGAGCTGCACCATCATCAAGATAGTTGCCTTTATCATCACAAGGTCTCCCATTAAGTTCAGGATGCATCATTTTTTGAGTATCAGGCTCTGCAGCAACATTATCCATATTGTCATTTTCAAGTTCACCATAATGTGGATCAGCATAAAAGATATCTGGCACTTCTGGTGATGGTGAGCGAGATAATGGCCGAGGTGCAGGATGAGGTTCAATAGGCATAGATTCAGATATATCTAGCCCCTGATGCATAGTGGTTATATGCTGAGACAAGCCACGAGGAGTTATGAATCCCCGCCGACAATTAGCATTGACAAGATGCGGGCACAAATATATGCGAGGCTTATAAATTCTGCAGCGAGGCGGTGCCATTTTTATAACACAAGAATTGGCACTCAAGTTATATGTGCAAGCTGCCCCCCAAGTTTCAAAGTTTTGATATACTGCAGAATATCAAGGCTACACAGAACTATGGTGTTTCCAAGATGTACCACACACTGACAAGAAGCAAGATGAAAACCAATCTGCACAATTTGTGGCACAAACAAGATGTGCACAAGACAGAGCACAGCAGCAAGAGATGTGTTCAGACCAGATGGAGTTGGCTCTTTTACATGCAAGATGGCATCCCCAAGGACCAGAAGGCAAGCGCAGGTGGGATAGCAAGATGTTTACACAGATAGACAATGCTAGACAGTGATGGAGACTCAGATGAGAAGGCAAGATGCCTAAGAGATTGACCACAGTTGCGAAGAATCAGGTGTGATGTCAAGCACGGTCACAAGAATAGATACCTGTGAAAAAAAAGAACTCTCTAAAGCGAGAAACGTAGGTGAGTTCAGGATGCGTAAGGTGAAAAGAACACTGTATACCGTGGAAATGATCTTCGAATTTGCAGCCTTGAAATGCCCGATGTTGTGGTCTACAAAATAAATCCAATAAGTTGGGGAATGTAATCTCGAAATGAATAAGGCTTACCTGCAAACTGACCAAGGCATGGGTGCAGGAGCACGAGTCGAATGCACATGTAAGTACAGCACATTTAAGAGTTCTAAGAAACTTACAGGTTTGAAAAGCCCCAGATTTTGCCTGTGAGGTCAAACATTATGACTTAGGGTTCGTAAGCTCAAAATAAGCAAAGCTTACCTAAATGTTTGCTGAGATCGTGGCCTGAAAGTGCGAAACACTCGAAACGTGTCCGGGGTGCTCAAAAACACCTGAAGTTTGAATCTATTAAGGACCAAAAGAGTCAGACCTTGGTGCATGGTGAGATCAAGACAAAAAAAAAAACCATGCGCAATTGTAGAACCCGAAACGCATGCGTTTCGGGTGCTGCAGGTGATATCGACCGAGATCAAGCCACCAGAAGGCCCGCACATGTGTAGAACCCGAAACGCGAGCGTTTCGGGTGCTACAGGTGACACCGACCGAGATCAAGCCAACAGAAGGCCCGCGCACGTGTAGAACCCGAAACGTGAGCGTTTTAGGTGCTACAGGTGACACCGACCGAGATCAATGGTGAGCATTGACACTACTTATGATTTCTATCTGATGCTCACCTTCAACCTTTTCCAATGTTCTTGTAGCCCCTATCGATGACGATCATTTTGATCCCGTGGAAAAGCAAGGTCCAAAAGGCTTGGGCTCTCGCAAAGGAGCTTCCAATACTGCGAAGCTCCTGAGGAAACGCGATCGCGGTTCCGATGGTGGAGATGGAAGTGAAGACGAGGCGTACGATGAAGAATCAGAGGCGGAGGAAGAGGACGATAAGGCTGATCGGGCTGTGGTGAGACGACAGGCAAAGCAAGTCACATTCGACCAAGACGAAAGGTGAGATTTGGTTACCCTTTTCGAGTTCGGGCGCTCGACGTCAAGTTGCGCACCTAATCATCTTCTGCACAATGTTGGACTCGAGTCTTCACGTTTCGTACTCCATTACTGTACAATTCCCGTTTGCTTCCTTGTTTCGTCTTCCTTTTTTTGCTGTTCTTAAGTCTTGTGTTCTCTATGCTAACATCTCTGCCTTTGAGATCACCGGGGCTCAAGCCAGACTGGCGTGCCAGCCCCCGAGGCACGACCAAATCCCGTGTCTACACCTCATCCTCTCCCTTCCACGACACTGCTTGATCAAAGGCCATCAAGCACCGTCGTGTTCGCAAGGACAGTGGACAGCAGGACAGCATGGATGTCTTCGAGGATGAACAAGACGAGGAGGAGGCTGCATCAATACCACATGGTGTCAGCCGCTTGCTACAGGTACGTCCTCAATATTCCTTCGTTTGCACTCTACATCTACTAATGTACATGGTACAAATGCAGGCTAAACCCCCTGTGCAGATCATCTACAAGTCTTCAGTGCAGCCATCAAGCAGCTCTGCACGTTGAGCACAGCATCGAGCTGCAAACGTGCGGGCGACAGTGCAAAACTTCGAGGAAAGGTACGTTTCGCCTGTCACGTACGTACACTATTAAAAATCTGATTTCTTGTAAGGGGAAAACGGGCGCGCCTCAGGATAAGAAGGCATCTCCTACTCGGGTATCGGCACAACTGGTGAGCTACCCATCCGACGAAGATACAGGATCCATGGTATGTGATTAAATTGTTTTGTTGCTACTACTGACTGCTCTTTAGATTGAGCCTGATACTGATGAGGCCCAACCTCCTGTCAGAGTTCCTGTGCTCCGGAATGAAACCGACGAAGAGCAATTTGATGCGAGGCCTGAGGACTTGCTTGTAGTATCAGGTATGTATTGTTTCGTTAGTTGTTGTGTCCATTCTGACAATCATCCAGCTCCACGTTTTTCGCCTGTTCTCAACCTTGAAGTCATGCAGCGCGAGTACAAGCGCCTGCGTGCTCAGAAGCAAGCGGACAGCACTTTAACGGATTCAGATTATGACTCCGATTTCCCAGGTGCGTAGTATGATTGATATGTGACATACAGTGACTGACTATCTTACAGCAAAAATATCTGATCTACCGTCTACTCATGCACCATCAGCTTCCAAAAACATCACTTCCCGCAAGTTAACTGCTTCAAAAGCGGTTGCACTTCAGGTGCTGTCAACCTCCAAGCCTGTTCTCTGCACACCTGCTGCTTCCACGCTCACCGTGCCCTCTGCAAGCCAGAAGCACTCGGTATCAGCTGTCCTGCCTGTACGCACACCATCTTTGTCACAGACAAAGCATGCTCGTACATCATCAGCTTCTAGCATCGTAAGTTGCCTTTACAAATTCAGTTCTTTACTAAATATTTTTATCTCTAGTGTCGTACTCCATCTGATCTGACGGTATGTTTTTATCTCTTTTTTTTTTCATAACTGACCATTGTTAGGCAATGTCAAACCGCTCGAGCTCGGGCTCTAGCTTCACTAACAAGCAGCTTCCTGTTGATCCTTCTGAGTTTCATGACTGGTATATCGTTATGTGGAAGGATATTCTTGGCAACCATTCCGAACCATGGGTCATTGAAGGTCTGGTTCCTCGCATGCAAGAGCTCTGGAACACATGCTATCCTCTACTGTCTCATGAGATCTCAGCAAAGAATGATATTGTCTTTGGCGTGGTGAGTTTCTTCTCTTTTGTTTGATCATTGCTTTACACTTGTGTTTCAGGCTCGGCAGCAGACCTATGACTGGCGTAGCCACTTTGCATCTGTTGCTGAGGCTGCAGTCAAGGAGGAGTGGGCTGCATGTCTTCCAGGTTCTAGAGAGGTTGCAGAGCCTGGTGAAACTGATGAGGACCTGAAGCATACTTGGATGTGCTTCAACCTAGGACGGTTCTACAATGCTGGAAATGCTCAGGCTCTTGAGACTGAGGGGACTATGCCTTTCATCTTTGAGGAGGCTTCTCATGAGAATGACACATTGGTATGTTTTCTTACTTCTAATTTCTAAGGCTAACATGAGACTTTCTAGACTATCAAAGGCATATTCAGAGGTGTAATGGTGGTCAAGACCCTGGGCCAAGCTCATTTGTCTATTGTTGGGCTTTTGCCTGATGAGTCTAGACAGGATGGATGGCCCAGATCAGCTCTTTGCCTTGCTACTGTTGCTGTGAGTGTCTTTTAGATTCATTTTGTGAAGGCTAACTTTGTGCAGGTTGAGCGGGCCTTGTATTGCCAGTTGCCTGTAGATGAGCTTCCTGCTAATCTTCAGGGAGCTGATAGCAAGGAATTTTCTGCTGCCAACTGGGGTGCAGCTTTTATGCATTATATGAAGACCATCAGTGCTCTTACTGATCAGAAGTGGAAGCTAATCATGGGGGCTGCTCAGGAGCATGCTGATGCTAGGCTCAATCACAACCGTGGTTCTGCTAAATCCAAGCCTATAGATCCTAATGGCACTCGTCGTCTCAATCTTGCCAATTATATGAGTGATGATGAATAGTATGTAATTTCTTCTTTTACTATAATGACAATCTGACTTCTATTTGTTTTAGAATCCAACATTGAACTTGATATCCTCATAGTTTGTACTCTTTTTTATTATGTGGCTGTTGTTCTAACTTGATTTTGAACAGAAGATCAATCTCTGAATTCTCTTTTAGTTTGTCGCTTTTTTACTCAAATATCATGCTTGGTCTGATATCTGTACTAGTGCCTTTCATCTGATACAGCTGCTTTTAATTACTTTAGTAATTCCTTTTCTTTTTTGTCAATTCTTTTACCAATAGTTTAGTATCTGAATTTGTGCTGCTTTAGGCATTTAGTTTGTTTACCTGCATAATGTTAGAGTGCAGTGGTTTTGAAAGTTTGGTGTGATTCTGAGGGTCTGAAATAAGCTCTGATATGTTCTGAAGTCTCTGTTGTGGAGCTGAAATCTTATCTGATCTATCTGATATGGCAATAACTTTGTCTAGATTAGTCTGACTGGTGCTGAAATAATATCTGGTTTATCTGAATCACTGTCTTAAAGACGTCTGAAGTGTTTGAATGGTCTGACATCATTCAAAGCAAATTTAACATTATGATAGAATGGATATTTGAATGAGAGATATTCTCTCCTATGATGAAAAATTTACCTTTAATCACATCTGGCTTGTCTGACATCAGATATAATATATATATCTGACAAGATCTGATACCCAAATCTTTGTCTAAGTTTCAGATGAGGTCTGACATCTAGGCCAACTCTGATATTCAGATGACATGTCTGGCATTATGATAATCATCTGAAAGTTAGATGCTATCTAAATCTCAGCTGATATCTGACTCTTAGATGTCGGTCTGACTCTCAGATATTGTCTGATATCCAGATGGCTGTCTAACAGTTGGAGAATTGTCTGATATCAGAGAATTTCTGACTTTTAGACAGTTGTCTGATACCCAGACTGTTATCTGACACTCAGATAGTTAGTCTGATATCCAGACCACTATCTGACAGTCAGATTGCTATTTGGTACTCAGATGGCTATCTGGCATCAGATACTTTTGTCTGAAACACACTGGACAATAGGGGCCTACCTGACTTGTCTGACTGTCTGACTGTCTGAATCAGATGAAATTAGATACAATCAGATATCAATCAGAGATTTCCAGGTTTACTGATGTAGTCAATAGTGGTGCCACAGCATCAGGAAACCTGGAATTTTCTGATTATTGTCTAGTTTAGTCTGATTTAGTCTGATTTTACCTGATTTCAGATAATCAGACAGTCAGATGAGTTAGGTAGGTCTCTATCATCCAGGTGCTTGTCAGACAAGGATGTCTGATTTCAGACTAAAATCTGAGTCTATCTGAATTTTATATTAAAATAACCTATATAAAATTTCATTCATATATAGATCAGAGGTTTAGACATGTCAGACAAGAATCAGACAGTTAGATAGTCAGAGATTTCCCCTTTTTCTGATGAGATATCTTCATAAATTGGAGAATAGTCAAGAAATTTGGGCTGGCAACACAGCCTCTAAAGAAGGAAATACCAGTATGCAATGTCGATTCTACTGAAAATGTACTTGGACGCATTACACATGCAACGGAACTATACATGGACCTTGGTCCTCATCGGGAACTAACGAGATTTTTAATCACAGATATAGGGAAAGAAGACATTATCCTAGGCATGACTTGGCTTCGCCGACACAACCCATCATTTGACTGGAAGAACGGATACCTCACGTTCAACCAGTGCCCTCCGATATGCTGCATCGAATCTCCGGAACGGTTTAAAGGAAGACCACTCAGTGCCATAGTGGTAGGAGGACAACGAATCCATCGCTCCGGACTACGACATCGACCAACCAGCAAGATACGCCATGAAGAACCTCGGATGGACCCTATAGACCCAGACGAAGGCCAGCCAGTAGCCCCGGACCCGACAGAAGAAGAAATGAAGGAGTCGGTATGACGCGTCCTCCATCCCGAAACTGCAGACCCAAGTACCAACTTGGAAGAAGGAGATGAACTCTTCTGGACCCCGGGATACGAAGAAGGAGAACTCCCAGAAGACGACGAAGAAACCATTGCGGTGATCCGCAAGGTCTACAATGCGCAAGATATGGCAATACAGGACTTCCTCAAGAAACAGAAGGAAGGGAAGGTCAATACGGCGGATCAAATTCCGAAACAGTACAAGCAGTACGAGAAAGTGTTCAGCGAAGAAGCCTCTTTCCGCTTTCCACCAGAACGACCCTGGGACCATGCCATCGAACTTAAACCTGACGCCATCCCACAAACCAGGTGCAAGATGTACCCCTTAGCCCCAGGAGAACAGGAATCCCTCGACAAGTTCCTAGACGAGCATCTCAAGAAAGGATACATTCGACCATCCAAATCGCCACTCACATCCCCCTTCTTTTTCATTAAAAAGAAGGACGGTAAACTACATCCCATACAGAACTACCGCCAATTAAATGCAATGACGATCAAGAACAAGTACCCTTTACCACTCATCCCAAAACTCATCGACAAAGTTCGTGAAGCATCCTACTTTACGAAGTTCGATGTGCGATGGGGATACAACAACATTCGCATCCGAGATGGTGATCAGTGGAAGGCAGCTTTCCTCACAAATCGAGGCCTCTTCGAACCAATGGTTATGTTCTTTGGACTTACGAACTCACCTGCAACGTTTCAGACAATGATGAACGACCTCTTCCGAGATCTTCTTGCTACAGGCAAAGTCATCATCTATATGGACGATATCCTTATTGCGACAGCCACACTGCAAGAACATCGTGACATTGTCCATCGAGTCCTCACCATCTTGCAGGAGAACGACCTCTACCTCAAGCCAGAGAAATGCACGTTTGAGGCCCCCAGCATTGAATACCTTGGCCTTATTCTCGAAAAGGGAACCGTCAAAATGGACCCCGTCAAGCTTGCAGGAATCAAGGAATGGCCGGTGCCCAAGAACGTCCGAGACGTTCGATCTTTCCTAGGATTCGGAAACTTTTATAGGAGATTCATCCAGGGATTTTCATCCATCGCACGACCGCTGAATGACCTTACCAAGAAGGACGAGAAGTGGGTCTGGGACACAAAGCAGCAAGAAGCCTTTGAAACCCTCAAAGAATGGTTCGCATCCACACCCATCCTTGCTCAACCAGACACCACAAAGCCCTTCTTGGTCGAAACAGATGCATCAGCATTCGCTTATGGTGCAGTACTCTCACAAGAAGGTGAAGACGGATGATCCCATCCCTGCGCCTACCTATCGCATTCCTTCACCGACACAGAACGGAACTATGATATTTACGACAGAGAACTCCTTGCCATCATTCGAGCACTCGAAACGTGGCAACATTATCTAGAAGGGTCACCACACCAGATTGATATCGTATCGGATCATCAGAATCTGCTTTACTTCAAGGACGCTCACAAGTTAACAAGTCGACAAGCACGCTGGATGCTGTTCATGTCTCGCTTCGACTATACCATCCGACATGCGGCCGGGAAGACCATGACACGTGCAGATGCGCTATCTCGACGACCAGACCATGGAGAAGGAAAGGACGACAACGAAGACCAGATTGTATTACCACAAGACGTATTCATCTCAGCGCTACGAACAGGAGTACAAGCACCAGAATCGGACATTCAAGCAGAATTGATTGCAGAAGCAAATCGCTTTGAAAAGTCAAAGAATGTCGTCGATGCCCTGCAGAAACAAGCACCATCATTCATCAACAAAGGATTAGACGGTTGGAGTCTAGACGAAAATGGCCTACTCTTATATTGAGGACGAATCTATGTGGCCAAGTTTGATGAAATTCGAAGGAAGGTGGTACAACAAGTACACGAAAACCCAGCATATGGACACCCAAGAGAGTGGCGCACCGTGGAACTCGTACAGCGAGAATACTTCTGGCCTGGTATGGTCTCTTTCATTCGGGACTTCGTCAAGGGATGCACAACGTGCCAAGCAATGAAGAATCAGAATCACCATCCCCACATCCCTATTCAACCTATCCTTGCAGAACCAGATGCATTACCGTTCTCCACGGTTTCTACAGATCTGATCACCAAACTCCCGGAATCTGATGGCTTCGACTCCATCGCAGTTTTCATCGACCATGACGTCACCAAAGCCGCCGTCCTAGTCCCTTGCCGAGAAGCCATGACAGCTGACGACTTCTCCATGCTCTATGAAGCTACATCAGGAAAAACCGCAAATCCATCAAACACGCTTACCGATCATCAGAAGTTTGATGGGCGCTACTGATGTCAGATTAGCGCTACTGATCTAGACTTAGTGATGTAATAGAAGAATCATGACCACTGTAATTTAGCCGTAGCTTCTGTAGCACGTAATTATGCAAGGCACATTTTGATCAAGGAATCTGTAGACGTCATCTACCTGCTGTAGCTATGATGCGCCTGCTGTAGCTGCAGTAGACAACATATTAACATGCATTATATCATTGACTTTAACTATTCTATGATTCTTATGTACATATACCATTAGTTAGCAACATAAATATGATATATATGATCAACTCTTATAAGTTTACTTAAGACTGTATAGAGTTGAGTGTTGCCGCATTGTATGAGCAGCAGGACGAAGAATGTTGCCCAAATATAGGCATGATTTGTCGTCTCAAGCTGGCTGTACTGGAGCACTGCGACTCAACAAGTCGAAACATTGAAGTCCTGTCTCAAGGTATGTTCACAGTGTGTATTGATATTAATGCATATGGAATTATAGGTTCTACTACTGCCCTTGCCTCTGGGCTTTGTATCTGGGCCTTGGCTCCAAAAAAAAGGTTCTAATAGGTACGTCAAATAATCTTCTGAATCATAGCACAAATGTTTCTCTCCAGACCTCAAACCTTTGTCGATTTGCACGATCTTGGTGTCGTTCGAATCGTGCTGATCGTAGCTTTGGAACGAGCCCACATGCGAGGCGTTTGGATAAGTATTAGGTGAGTTACCTGCCTTATTCTGATAGGTACTTACTGATAGCAGGATCTTGGCATAGCGCAACGAGCAGGCATGGATCGACTCGTATGTAGGCTTGTTCGAACGCTATGAATATATAGCGTTCGAACAAGCCTACATACGAGCCGACCAACCAGCCGTTGTTCCGCAGCAAGACATTCTCTCCTCCTGGTAAGGCAAAATTCGCCTTTTAGCGAATTTGTCATATCTCGGTCAATATAGTACGTATCGACGACGTTTTAACAGTTT